>OY982586.1:3744674-4324318 GCA_963859945.1 Euplagia quadripunctaria
GCTCCAACACCTAAACAAATACCGTTCGAGAAGGTAATCAGTAGCGTTGAGGAGTCTATTGCACGTAATAAGGTACCGCCCGGCGATGCCGATATCCTTAGACAGGACGTCGCGGTGATATTACGAAAATCGAAGCTTCCGGCTAGCAATATCACTATGGAAGAGCGTCAAGCATTGAAAAACATTAGGGATAACCGGGATATTTTAGTGCTTAAGGCCGACAAGGGAAACGCCACTGTAGTGATGAGTACTACTGATTACCAACGTAAAATGCTTGAACTTTTGTATGATGATAAGGTTTACAAACCGGTATCATATAACCCCACGGCCAGAGTAACGCGTAGAGTAAGATCTCTTATCCGGGATAACGAGGACCTATTTTCAGAAGATGAGTACAACAGACTATATGCACCAAAGTCACATCAGCCACCGAAATTATATGGTCTGCCCAAAATACACAAGCCCAACGTGCCGCTGCGACCTATTGTAAGTCAAATAGCCGCTCCTACTTACGATCTCGCGAAGCATGTTGCGTCAGTATTGCAACCCCTTGTAGGCAAAACACCGTCTTTTGTGAAAGACTCGCGGCACTTTATACAAATTATAAAAGATGTCACATTGGAACCGGATGACGTCATGGTGAGCTTTGATGTGGAATCACTTTACACCAATGTTCCAATAAAAGAGTGTTTGAACGTCGTAAAAGACCTGCTGAGAGACAACGAGTTGCCGTTCAATTATATTGATCTACTTGAACACTGTCTAGAGGGCAACTATTTCCTTTTCCAAGGTCAACATTACCTTCAGATTGATGGTGTCGCAATGGGTAGTCCTGTAGCCCCTGTACTTGATAACATCTGGATGGAACATTTTGAAGAGAAGGCGCTGAGTCTCGGCCCGAAGACTGTTAGGCTTTGGAAGCGATTCGTAGATGACATCTTTAGTATCGTCAAAGGAAATAAACAGGAAGTAGATCAATATTTACAACATCTCAACTCTATTCACCCCAAGATAAGGTTCACATATGAAGTGGAGGTGGATAGGTCGTTGTCATTTTTAGATGTCAAAGTAACCGCGAGATCAGATGGGTCCTTGTCGCACTGTGTGTACCGCAAGCCTACTCATACCGATAGATACCTACACGCCACGTCTCATCATCATCCCCGACACCTGCAATCTGTTATGACTTCACTAAAGAACAGAGCATACGATCTTTGTGACCCTGAACATTTGGAGCGAGAGCTGGATCATGTTCAGGAGGTACTCAAAAGTAACGGATATCAGGTGAATGGAACACGGAAGCGACCGACAATGAGACGCAAGCATCCGGAGGTGAACAGACAACCAGCCTACATGCCATATGTCAAAGGAGTAACGGATAAGATCGGCTCCGTGTTAAAGAAATACTCCATTCCGACAGTGTACACACCAGGCATAAAAGTTCAAAACATCGTGGGCACACCAAAGGATGTCTTGCCTTTACAAACTCCAGGTGTCTACAAAATAAACTGCAGCTGCGGTAGTTCCTACATAGGCCAAACAAAGCGGACTATTGCTGAAAGGGTCAAAGAACACATCGCTGCTGTGAAGAACCGACAGATTAGCAAATCAGCGATTGCAGAACATGCACTCGAAGCGGGCACCAATCACTGGATTGAGTTTCACCGTACGCAAGTCCTCTCCACGGAACGTCACTTTTACTCAAGAGTTGTACGTGAAGCGATTGAAATTAAAAAACACAAAACTTTCAATCGGGAAGATGGTTTCAAATTATCAACAGCGTGGAATCCAGTGATAAAAAACATGCCACCTCGCTTTTATGCGCAGTCGGGTGAACACCAGAATAGGGGCACATCGGTTTGCTTAGAGAATAGGGACACTGTTAGTATAGTATGTGACGGTACATGGCGAAATCAAAATATTAAAAATATCGAAAATGTGCGGGTGGATGAAGAACCTTCTACCTCACGATCTCGACGACGGAGGGCGTGCACCGCTGAGCCAGTCAGCCTGTGACCACGGCCAGTGCAACCTGGTCGAAACGTCAGGCAATTCAGAGGTATGTAATACCTTTTCGTGATCGCGTTAATTCCCGTGTAAATACATAATTATATCATGGAACGCGAAAGTTTAAAAGTTAGTATAGCAAACCGTTACGGGTCGGAAATTGCAAAACAAGTGCGTCAACTGGAATTTTTACGTAAAAAACGTGCGCGAGTTGAAACATCGTTGATATTTCTAGTAAAGTGTCGCGATTGGGACTTATTACCTTCGTGTGTTCGAGTAAAACCACGTAGGGATATCGCATTTTCACGTAAAATTCTAACAAACGCGAGTGTACGCCTCCTGAGACAGTTAATTCGTAATAAACACAGTGATTTGGAGTGTATACAGAGAGAGTTATATGCGTTACATTTTAAGTGTAGTGTTAATCTATCTCAAACGGACTATGATTTGTGTGATCGGGTTACATTTTCACAAGCGAGTCGTACCTTCGAGTTATGTAGTGCGAACTTTGAGCGTAAGTTCTCGAAGGAATATAATCGGCGGTATGCAAAAAACAAGACGTCACCCGCGGTACCCGATCGATCGAAGGACACCGTTATAAACTTATCACATGTGAGTTTAGATGATACTACCATAAACATCTTGGCTAAAGGTATGAATTTCGCTCCAACACCTAAACAAATACCGTTCGAGAAGGTAATCAGTAGCGTTGAGGAGTCTATTGCACGTAATAAGGTACCGCCCGGCGATGCCGATATCCTTAGACAGGACGTCGCGGTGATATTACGAAAATCGAAGCTTCCAGCTAGCAATATCACTATGGAAGAGCGTCAAGCATTGAAAAACATTAGGGATAACCGGGATATTTTAGTGCTTAAGGCCGACAAGGGAAACGCCACTGTAGTGATGAGTACTACTGATTACCAACGTAAAATGCTTGAACTTTTGTATGATGATAAGGTTTACAATCCGGTATCATATAACCCCACGGCCAGAGTAACGCGTAGAGTAAGATCTCTTATCCGGGATAACGAGGACCTATTTTCAGAAGATGAGTACAACAGACTATATGCACCAAAGTCACATCAGCCACCGAAATTATATGGTCTGCCCAAAATACACAAGCCCAACGTGCCGCTGCGACCTATTGTAAGTCAAATAGCCGCTCCTACTTACGATCTCGCGAAGCATGTTGCGTCAGTATTGCAACCCCTTGTAGGCAAAACACCGTCTTTTGTGAAAGACTCGCGGCACTTTATACAAATTATAAAAGATGTCACATTGGAACCGGATGACGTCATGGTGAGCTTTGATGTGGAATCACTTTACACCAATGTTCCAATAAAAGAGTGTTTGAACGTCGTAAAAGACCTGCTGAGAGACAACGAGTTGCCGTTCAATTATATTGATCTACTTGAACACTGTCTAGAGGGCAACTTTTTCCTTTTCCAAGGTCAACATTACCTTCAGATTGATGGTGTCGCAATGGGTAGTCCTGTAGCCCCTGTACTTGCCAACATCTGGATGGAACATTTTGAAGAGAAGGCGCTGAGTCTCGGCCCGAAGACTGTTAGGCTTTGGAAGCGATTCGTAGATGACATCTTTAGTATCGTCAAAGGAAATAAACAGGAAGTAGATCAATATCTACAACATCTCAACTCTATTCACCCCAAGATAAGGTTCACATATGAAGTGGAGGTGGATAGGTCGTTGTCATTTTTAGATGTCAAAGTAACCGCGAGATCAGATGGGTCCTTGTCGCACTGTGTGTACCGCAAGCCTACTCATACCGATAGATACCTACACGCCACGTCTCATCATCATCCCCGACACCTGCAATCTGTTATGACTTCACTAAAGAACAGAGCATACGATCTTTGTGACCCTGAACATTTGGAGCGAGAGCTGGATCATGTTCAGGAGGTACTCAAAAGTAACGGATATCAGGTGAATGGAACACGGAAGCGACCGAC
Organism: Euplagia quadripunctaria; assembly: GCA_963859945.1. NCBI lineage: Eukaryota > Metazoa > Arthropoda > Insecta > Lepidoptera > Erebidae > Euplagia > Euplagia quadripunctaria. The sequence continues at coordinate 3,748,655 of OY982586.1, forward strand.
AATGAGACGCAAGCATCCGGAGGTGAACAGACAACCAGCCTACATGCCATATGTCAAAGGAGTAACGGATAAGATCGGCTCCGTGTTAAAGAAATACTCCATTCCGACAGTGTACACACCAGGCATAAAAGTTCAAAACATCGTGGGCACACCAAAGGATGTCTTGCCTTTACAAACTCCAGGTGTCTACAAAATAAACTGCAGCTGCGGTAGTTCCTACATAGGCCAAACAAAGCGGACTATTGCTGAAAGGGTCAAAGAACACATCGCTGCTGTGAAGAACCGACAGATTAGCAAATCAGCGATTGCAGAACATGCACTCGAAGCGGGCACCAATCACTGGATTGAGTTTCACCGTACGCAAGTCCTCTCCACGGAACGTCACTTTTACTCAAGAGTTGTACGTGAAGCGATTGAAATTAAAAAACACAAAACTTTCAATCGGGAAGATGGTTTCAAATTATCAACAGCGTGGAATCCAGTGATAAAAAACATGCCACCTCGCTTTTATGCGCAGTCGGGTGAACACCAGAATAGGGGCACATCGGTTTGCTTAGAGAATAGGGACACTGTTAGTATAGTATGTGACGGTACATGGCGAAATCAAAATATTAAAAATATCGAAAATGTGCGGGTGGATGAAGAACCTTCTACCTCACGATCTCGACGACGGAGGGCGTGCACCGCTGAGCCAGTCAGCCTGTGACCACGGCCAGTGCAACCTGGTCGAAACGTCAGGCAATTCAGAGGTATGTAATACCTTTTCGTGATCGCGTTAATTCCCGTGTAAATACATAATTATATCATGGAACGCGAAAGTTTAAAAGTTAGTATAGCAAACCGTTACGGGTCGGAAATTGCAAAACAAGTGCGTCAACTGGAATTTTTACGTAAAAAACGTGCGCGAGTTGAAACATCGTTGATATTTCTAGTAAAGTGTCGCGATTGGGACTTATTACCTTCGTGTGTTCGAGTAAAACCACGTAGGGATATCGCATTTTCACGTAAAATTCTAACAAACGCGAGTGTACGCCTCCTGAGACAGTTAATTCGTAATAAACACAGTGATTTGGAGTGTATACAGAGAGAGTTATATGCGTTACATTTTAAGTGTAGTGTTAATCTATCTCAAACGGACTATGATTTGTGTGATCGGGTTACATTTTCACAAGCGAGTCGTACCTTCGAGTTATGTAGTGCGAACTTTGAGCGTAAGTTCTCGAAGGAATATAATCGGCGGTATGCAAAAAACAAGACGTCACCCGCGGTACCCGATCGATCGAAGGACACCGTTATAAACTTATCACATGTGAGTTTAGATGATACTACCATAAACATCTTGGCTAAAGGTATGAATTTCGCTCCAACACCTAAACAAATACCGTTCGAGAAGGTAATCAGTAGCGTTGAGGAGTCTATTGCACGTAATAAGGTACCGCCCGGCGATGCCGATATCCTTAGACAGGACGTCGCGGTGATATTACGAAAATCGAAGCTTCCAGCTAGCAATATCACTATGGAAGAGCGTCAAGCATTGAAAAACATTAGGGATAACCGGGATATTTTAGTGCTTAAGGCCGACAAGGGAAACGCCACTGTAGTGATGAGTACTACTGATTACCAACGTAAAATGCTTGAACTTTTGTATGATGATAAGGTTTACAATCCGGTATCATATAACCCCACGGCCAGAGTAACGCGTAGAGTAAGATCTCTTATCCGGGATAACGAGGACCTATTTTCAGAAGATGAGTACAACAGACTATATGCACCAAAGTCACATCAGCCACCGAAATTATATGGTCTGCCCAAAATACACAAGCCCAACGTGCCGCTGCGACCTATTGTAAGTCAAATAGCCGCTCCTACTTACGATCTCGCGAAGCATGTTGCGTCAGTATTGCAACCCCTTGTAGGCAAAACACCGTCTTTTGTGAAAGACTCGCGGCACTTTATACAAATTATAAAAGATGTCACATTGGAACCGGATGACGTCATGGTGAGCTTTGATGTGGAATCACTTTACACCAATGTTCCAATAAAAGAGTGTTTGAACGTCGTAAAAGACCTGCTGAGAGACAACGAGTTGCCGTTCAATTATATTGATCTACTTGAACACTGTCTAGAGGGCAACTTTTTCCTTTTCCAAGGTCAACATTACCTTCAGATTGATGGTGTCGCAATGGGTAGTCCTGTAGCCCCTGTACTTGCCAACATCTGGATGGAACATTTTGAAGAGAAGGCGCTGAGTCTCGGCCCGAAGACTGTTAGGCTTTGGAAGCGATTCGTAGATGACATCTTTAGTATCGTCAAAGGAAATAAACAGGAAGTAGATCAATATCTACAACATCTCAACTCTATTCACCCCAAGATAAGGTTCACATATGAAGTGGAGGTGGATAGGTCGTTGTCATTTTTAGATGTCAAAGTAACCGCGAGATCAGATGGGTCCTTGTCGCACTGTGTGTACCGCAAGCCTACTCATACCGATAGATACCTACACGCCACGTCTCATCATCATCCCCGACACCTGCAATCTGTTATGACTTCACTAAAGAACAGAGCATACGATCTTTGTGACCCTGAACATTTGGAGCGAGAGCTGGATCATGTTCAGGAGGTACTCAAAAGTAACGGATATCAGGTGAATGGAACACGGAAGCGACCGACAATGAGACGCAAGCATCCGGAGGTGAACAGACAACCAGCCTACATGCCATATGTCAAAGGAGTAACGGATAAGATCGGCTCCGTGTTAAAGAAATACTCCATTCCGACAGTGTACACACCAGGCATAAAAGTTCAAAACATCGTGGGCACACCAAAGGATGTCTTGCCTTTACAAACTCCAGGTGTCTACAAAATAAACTGCAGCTGCGGTAGTTCCTACATAGGCCAAACAAAGCGGACTATTGCTGAAAGGGTCAAAGAACACATCGCTGCTGTGAAGAACCGACAGATTAGCAAATCAGCGATTGCAGAACATGCACTCGAAGCGGGCACCAATCACTGGATTGAGTTTCACCGTACGCAAGTCCTCTCCACGGAACGTCACTTTTACTCAAGAGTTGTACGTGAAGCGATTGAAATTAAAAAACACAAAACTTTCAATCGGGAAGATGGTTTCAAATTATCAACAGCGTGGAATCCAGTGATAAAAAACATGCCACCTCGCTTTTATGCGCAGTCGGGTGAACACCAGAATAGGGGCACATCGGTTTGCTTAGAGAATAGGGACACTGTTAGTATAGTATGTGACGGTACATGGCGAAATCAAAATATTAAAAATATCGAAAATGTGCGGGTGGATGAAGAACCTTCTACCTCACGATCTCGACGACGGAGGGCGTGCACCGCTGAGCCAGTCAGCCTGTGACCACGGCCAGTGCAACCTGGTCGAAACGTCAGGCAATTCAGAGGTATGTAATACCTTTTCGTGATCGCGTTAATTCCCGTGTAAATACATAATTATATCATGGAACGCGAAAGTTTAAAAGTTAGTATAGCAAACCGTTACGGGTCGGAAATTGCAAAACAAGTGCGTCAACTGGAATTTTTACGTAAAAAACGTGCGCGAGTTGAAACATCGTTGATATTTCTAGTAAAGTGTCGCGATTGGGACTTATTACCTTCGTGTGTTCGAGTAAAACCACGTAGGGATATCGCATTTTCACGTAAAATTCTAACAAACGCGAGTGTACGCCTCCTGAGACAGTTAATTCGTAATAAACACAGTGATTTGGAGTGTATACAGAGAGAGTTATATGCGTTACATTTTAAGTGTAGTGTTAATCTATCTCAAACGGACTATGATTTGTGTGATCGGGTTACATTTTCACAAGCGAGTCGTACCTTCGAGTTATGTAGTGCGAACTTTGAGCGTAAGTTCTCGAAGGAATATAATCGGCGGTATGCAAAAAACAAGACGTCACCCGCGGTACCCGATCGATCGAAGGACACCGTTATAAACTTATCACATGTGAGTTTAGATGATACTACCATAAACATCTTGGCTAAAGGTATGAATTTCGCTCCAACACCTAAACAAATACCGTTCGAGAAGGTAATCAGTAGCGTTGAGGAGTCTATTGCACGTAATAAGGTACCGCCCGGCGATGCCGATATCCTTAGACAGGACGTCGCGGTGATATTACGAAAATCGAAGCTTCCAGCTAGCAATATCACTATGGAAGAGCGTCAAGCATTGAAAAACATTAGGGATAACCGGGATATTTTAGTGCTTAAGGCCGACAAGGGAAACGCCACTGTAGTGATGAGTACTACTGATTACCAACGTAAAATGCTTGAACTTTTGTATGATGATAAGGTTTACAATCCGGTATCATATAACCCCACGGCCAGAGTAACGCGTAGAGTAAGATCTCTTATCCGGGATAACGAGGACCTATTTTCAGAAGATGAGTACAACAGACTATATGCACCAAAGTCACATCAGCCACCGAAATTATATGGTCTGCCCAAAATACACAAGCCCAACGTGCCGCTGCGACCTATTGTAAGTCAAATAGCCGCTCCTACTTACGATCTCGCGAAGCATGTTGCGTCAGTATTGCAACCCCTTGTAGGCAAAACACCGTCTTTTGTGAAAGACTCGCGGCACTTTATACAAATTATAAAAGATGTCACATTGGAACCGGATGACGTCATGGTGAGCTTTGATGTGGAATCACTTTACACCAATGTTCCAATAAAAGAGTGTTTGAACGTCGTAAAAGACCTGCTGAGAGACAACGAGTTGCCGTTCAATTATATTGATCTACTTGAACACTGTCTAGAGGGCAACTTTTTCCTTTTCCAAGGTCAACATTACCTTCAGATTGATGGTGTCGCAATGGGTAGTCCTGTAGCCCCTGTACTTGCCAACATCTGGATGGAACATTTTGAAGAGAAGGCGCTGAGTCTCGGCCCGAAGACTGTTAGGCTTTGGAAGCGATTCGTAGATGACATCTTTAGTATCGTCAAAGGAAATAAACAGGAAGTAGATCAATATCTACAACATCTCAACTCTATTCACCCCAAGATAAGGTTCACATATGAAGTGGAGGTGGATAGGTCGTTGTCATTTTTAGATGTCAAAGTAACCGCGAGATCAGATGGGTCCTTGTCGCACTGTGTGTACCGCAAGCCTACTCATACCGATAGATACCTACACGCCACGTCTCATCATCATCCCCGACACCTGCAATCTGTTATGACTTCACTAAAGAACAGAGCATACGATCTTTGTGACCCTGAACATTTGGAGCGAGAGCTGGATCATGTTCAGGAGGTACTCAAAAGTAACGGATATCAGGTGAATGGAACACGGAAGCGACCGACAATGAGACGCAAGCATCCGGAGGTGAACAGACAACCAGCCTACATGCCATATGTCAAAGGAGTAACGGATAAGATCGGCTCCGTGTTAAAGAAATACTCCATTCCGACAGTGTACACACCAGGCATAAAAGTTCAAAACATCGTGGGCACACCAAAGGATGTCTTGCCTTTACAAACTCCAGGTGTCTACAAAATAAACTGCAGCTGCGGTAGTTCCTACATAGGCCAAACAAAGCGGACTATTGCTGAAAGGGTCAAAGAACACATCGCTGCTGTGAAGAACCGACAGATTAGCAAATCAGCGATTGCAGAACATGCACTCGAAGCGGGCACCAATCACTGGATTGAGTTTCACCGTACGCAAGTCCTCTCCACGGAACGTCACTTTTACTCAAGAGTTGTACGTGAAGCGATTGAAATTAAAAAACACAAAACTTTCAATCGGGAAGATGGTTTCAAATTATCAACAGCGTGGAATCCAGTGATAAAAAACATGCCACCTCGCTTTTATGCGCAGTCGGGTGAACACCAGAATAGGGGCACATCGGTTTGCTTAGAGAATAGGGACACTGTTAGTATAGTATGTGACGGTACATGGCGAAATCAAAATATTAAAAATATCGAAAATGTGCGGGTGGATGAAGAACCTTCTACCTCACGATCTCGACGACGGAGGGCGTGCACCGCTGAGCCAGTCAGCCTGTGACCACGGCCAGTGCAACCTGGTCGAAACGTCAGGCAATTCAGAGGTATGTAATACCTTTTCGTGATCGCGTTAATTCCCGTGTAAATACATAATTATATCATGGAACGCGAAAGTTTAAAAGTTAGTATAGCAAACCGTTACGGGTCGGAAATTGCAAAACAAGTGCGTCAACTGGAATTTTTACGTAAAAAACGTGCGCGAGTTGAAACATCGTTGATATTTCTAGTAAAGTGTCGCGATTGGGACTTATTACCTTCGTGTGTTCGAGTAAAACCACGTAGGGATATCGCATTTTCACGTAAAATTCTAACAAACGCGAGTGTACGCCTCCTGAGACAGTTAATTCGTAATAAACACAGTGATTTGGAGTGTATACAGAGAGAGTTATATGCGTTACATTTTAAGTGTAGTGTTAATCTATCTCAAACGGACTATGATTTGTGTGATCGGGTTACATTTTCACAAGCGAGTCGTACCTTCGAGTTATGTAGTGCGAACTTTGAGCGTAAGTTCTCGAAGGAATATAATCGGCGGTATGCAAAAAACAAGACGTCACCCGCGGTACCCGATCGATCGAAGGACACCGTTATAAACTTATCACATGTGAGTTTAGATGATACTACCATAAACATCTTGGCTAAAGGTATGAATTTCGCTCCAACACCTAAACAAATACCGTTCGAGAAGGTAATCAGTAGCGTTGAGGAGTCTATTGCACGTAATAAGGTACCGCCCGGCGATGCCGATATCCTTAGACAGGACGTCGCGGTGATATTACGAAAATCGAAGCTTCCAGCTAGCAATATCACTATGGAAGAGCGTCAAGCATTGAAAAACATTAGGGATAACCGGGATATTTTAGTGCTTAAGGCCGACAAGGGAAACGCCACTGTAGTGATGAGTACTACTGATTACCAACGTAAAATGCTTGAACTTTTGTATGATGATAAGGTTTACAATCCGGTATCATATAACCCCACGGCCAGAGTAACGCGTAGAGTAAGATCTCTTATCCGGGATAACGAGGACCTATTTTCAGAAGATGAGTACAACAGACTATATGCACCAAAGTCACATCAGCCACCGAAATTATATGGTCTGCCCAAAATACACAAGCCCAACGTGCCGCTGCGACCTATTGTAAGTCAAATAGCCGCTCCTACTTACGATCTCGCGAAGCATGTTGCGTCAGTATTGCAACCCCTTGTAGGCAAAACACCGTCTTTTGTGAAAGACTCGCGGCACTTTATACAAATTATAAAAGATGTCACATTGGAACCGGATGACGTCATGGTGAGCTTTGATGTGGAATCACTTTACACCAATGTTCCAATAAAAGAGTGTTTGAACGTCGTAAAAGACCTGCTGAGAGACAACGAGTTGCCGTTCAATTATATTGATCTACTTGAACACTGTCTAGAGGGCAACTTTTTCCTTTTCCAAGGTCAACATTACCTTCAGATTGATGGTGTCGCAATGGGTAGTCCTGTAGCCCCTGTACTTGCCAACATCTGGATGGAACATTTTGAAGAGAAGGCGCTGAGTCTCGGCCCGAAGACTGTTAGGCTTTGGAAGCGATTCGTAGATGACATCTTTAGTATCGTCAAAGGAAATAAACAGGAAGTAGATCAATATCTACAACATCTCAACTCTATTCACCCCAAGATAAGGTTCACATATGAAGTGGAGGTGGATAGGTCGTTGTCATTTTTAGATGTCAAAGTAACCGCGAGATCAGATGGGTCCTTGTCGCACTGTGTGTACCGCAAGCCTACTCATACCGATAGATACCTACACGCCACGTCTCATCATCATCCCCGACACCTGCAATCTGTTATGACTTCACTAAAGAACAGAGCATACGATCTTTGTGACCCTGAACATTTGGAGCGAGAGCTGGATCATGTTCAGGAGGTACTCAAAAGTAACGGATATCAGGTGAATGGAACACGGAAGCGACCGACAATGAGACGCAAGCATCCGGAGGTGAACAGACAACCAGCCTACATGCCATATGTCAAAGGAGTAACGGATAAGATCGGCTCCGTGTTAAAGAAATACTCCATTCCGACAGTGTACACACCAGGCATAAAAGTTCAAAACATCGTGGGCACACCAAAGGATGTCTTGCCTTTACAAACTCCAGGTGTCTACAAAATAAACTGCAGCTGCGGTAGTTCCTACATAGGCCAAACAAAGCGGACTATTGCTGAAAGGGTCAAAGAACACATCGCTGCTGTGAAGAACCGACAGATTAGCAAATCAGCGATTGCAGAACATGCACTCGAAGCGGGCACCAATCACTGGATTGAGTTTCACCGTACGCAAGTCCTCTCCACGGAACGTCACTTTTACTCAAGAGTTGTACGTGAAGCGATTGAAATTAAAAAACACAAAACTTTCAATCGGGAAGATGGTTTCAAATTATCAACAGCGTGGAATCCAGTGATAAAAAACATGCCACCTCGCTTTTATGCGCAGTCGGGTGAACACCAGAATAGGGGCACATCGGTTTGCTTAGAGAATAGGGACACTGTTAGTATAGTATGTGACGGTACATGGCGAAATCAAAATATTAAAAATATCGAAAATGTGCGGGTGGATGAAGAACCTTCTACCTCACGATCTCGACGACGGAGGGCGTGCACCGCTGAGCCAGTCAGCCTGTGACCACGGCCAGTGCAACCTGGTCGAAACGTCAGGCAATTCAGAGGTATGTAATACCTTTTCGTGATCGCGTTAATTCCCGTGTAAATACATAATTATATCATGGAACGCGAAAGTTTAAAAGTTAGTATAGCAAACCGTTACGGGTCGGAAATTGCAAAACAAGTGCGTCAACTGGAATTTTTACGTAAAAAACGTGCGCGAGTTGAAACATCGTTGATATTTCTAGTAAAGTGTCGCGATTGGGACTTATTACCTTCGTGTGTTCGAGTAAAACCACGTAGGGATATCGCATTTTCACGTAAAATTCTAACAAACGCGAGTGTACGCCTCCTGAGACAGTTAATTCGTAATAAACACAGTGATTTGGAGTGTATACAGAGAGAGTTATATGCGTTACATTTTAAGTGTAGTGTTAATCTATCTCAAACGGACTATGATTTGTGTGATCGGGTTACATTTTCACAAGCGAGTCGTACCTTCGAGTTATGTAGTGCGAACTTTGAGCGTAAGTTCTCGAAGGAATATAATCGGCGGTATGCAAAAAACAAGACGTCACCCGCGGTACCCGATCGATCGAAGGACACCGTTATAAACTTATCACATGTGAGTTTAGATGATACTACCATAAACATCTTGGCTAAAGGTATGAATTTCGCTCCAACACCTAAACAAATACCGTTCGAGAAGGTAATCAGTAGCGTTGAGGAGTCTATTGCACGTAATAAGGTACCGCCCGGCGAAGCCGATATCCTTAGACAGGACGTCGCGGTGATATTACGAAAATCGAAGCTTCCAGCTAGCAATATCACTATGGAAGAGCGTCAAGCATTGAAAAACATTAGGGATAACCGGGATATTTTAGTGCTTAAGGCCGACAAGGGAAACGCCACTGTAGTGATGAGTACTACTGATTACCAACGTAAAATGCTTGAACTTTTGTATGATGATAAGGTTTACAATCCGGTATCATATAACCCCACGGCCAGAGTAACGCGTAGAGTAAGATCTCTTATCCGGGATAACGAGGACCTATTTTCAGAAGATGAGTACAACAGACTATATGCACCAAAGTCACATCAGCCACCGAAATTATATGGTCTGCCCAAAATACACAAGCCCAACGTGCCGCTGCGACCTATTGTAAGTCAAATAGCCGCTCCTACTTACGATCTCGCGAAGCATGTTGCGTCAGTATTGCAACCCCTTGTAGGCAAAACACCGTCTTTTGTGAAAGACTCGCGGCACTTTATACAAATTATAAAAGATGTCACATTGGAACCGGATGACGTCATGGTGAGCTTTGATGTGGAATCACTTTACACCAATGTTCCAATAAAAGAGTGTTTGAACGTCGTAAAAGACCTGCTGAGAGACAACGAGTTGCCGTTCAATTATATTGATCTACTTGAACACTGTCTAGAGGGCAACTTTTTCCTTTTCCAAGGTCAACATTACCTTCAGATTGATGGTGTCGCAATGGGTAGTCCTGTAGCCCCTGTACTTGCCAACATCTGGATGGAACATTTTGAAGAGAAGGCGCTGAGTCTCGGCCCGAAGACTGTTAGGCTTTGGAAGCGATTCGTAGATGACATCTTTAGTATCGTCAAAGGAAATAAACAGGAAGTAGATCAATATCTACAACATCTCAACTCTATTCACCCCAAGATAAGGTTCACATATGAAGTGGAGGTGGATAGGTCGTTGTCATTTTTAGATGTCAAAGTAACCGCGAGATCAGATGGGTCCTTGTCGCACTGTGTGTACCGCAAGCCTACTCATACCGATAGATACCTACACGCCACGTCTCATCATCATCCCCGACACCTGCAATCTGTTATGACTTCACTAAAGAACAGAGCATACGATCTTTGTGACCCTGAACATTTGGAGCGAGAGCTGGATCATGTTCAGGAGGTACTCAAAAGTAACGGATATCAGGTGAATGGAACACGGAAGCGACCGACAATGAGACGCAAGCATCCGGAGGTGAACAGACAACCAGCCTACATGCCATATGTCAAAGGAGTAACGGATAAGATCGGCTCCGTGTTAAAGAAATACTCCATTCCGACAGTGTACACACCAGGCATAAAAGTTCAAAACATCGTGGGCACACCAAAGGATGTCTTGCCTTTACAAACTCCAGGTGTCTACAAAATAAACTGCAGCTGCGGTAGTTCCTACATAGGCCAAACAAAGCGGACTATTGCTGAAAGGGTCAAAGAACACATCGCTGCTGTGAAGAACCGACAGATTAGCAAATCAGCGATTGCAGAACATGCACTCGAAGCGGGCACCAATCACTGGATTGAGTTTCACCGTACGCAAGTCCTCTCCACGGAACGTCACTTTTACTCAAGAGTTGTACGTGAAGCGATTGAAATTAAAAAACACAAAACTTTCAATCGGGAAGATGGTTTCAAATTATCAACAGCGTGGAATCCAGTGATAAAAAACATGCCACCTCGCTTTTATGCGCAGTCGGGTGAACACCAGAATAGGGGCACATCGGTTTGCTTAGAGAATAGGGACACTGTTAGTATAGTATGTGACGGTACATGGCGAAATCAAAATATTAAAAATATCGAAAATGTGCGGGTGGATGAAGAACCTTCTACCTCACGATCTCGACGACGGAGGGCGTGCACCGCTGAGCCAGTCAGCCTGTGACCACGGCCAGTGCAACCTGGTCGAAACGTCAGGCAATTCAGAGGTATGTAATACCTTTTCGTGATCGCGTTAATTCCCGTGTAAATACATAATTATAAACAATACTTCGTTTTCAATATTGGTTAAGGTTGGATTTAAATGTAAATTTGTAAAGAATCAACTAAGTACAAGTGAAAAAATGGAAAAAAAACAACTAAAATAAATTTAATACGCAAAAGCACAAAAATTACACCATGTTGACATTGACACATTTTCTGAAGGCTTAATAGTACGTAGGCGCAACGACAAGGATTATAGGAACTTTATCGTGATGCGTCCGTTTCATCGAATTTCAAATCACAACGATTCTAGAAGTTTCACTTCAGAAATATGTAAGTTCCATTTTTATAGATGTTCAATTATGAAGTTACCGATTCAACATTCAAGCAAGGACACGGTGTACCCCATGTTAGGCGATAATTATCAATGCCTTTAAACATTCGAGATGTTACTTGTGAGTTGCCAACTATTTAGCATATAATATGTAATAAGTAATAAACTACAGAAGCTATACACTGCAGTTTTTGTATCAAACTATTACAACATATATTTACATTTCTGGTTTGTTTTATACCAATCAGTGCCAGAACTTGCATTGCGCGATACAGGATTAGTAATTACTATGCAGTTCAGCTTGTCTTCGCTAGATGACCCTGAAGTATGCTTTGGTGCATGTGGATTTGAGGATAAGAGATTTAATATCTACCTATTAAACTATACAAAATACCTATATGTATATTACCATACGCGAACCGAAATATGTAATCTGTGTGCTATTACAGACTAAACTATCTTTATGCCAAATTTCATTAAACTTTCAAACATCCATCCATCAAAACTTTCAGATTCATATTATTAGTGAAGATAGTAGTTAGATAATATAATAGTTACCTCGTATCGTTAACGAGGTCGCAGTCAGTACAACATATAACAGGTTCTTTCTCATGATCTGAACAAATCTGAAACAATATTATGTTACACACGTATTTATAATAAAAGAAAAAAACTGTCAGTCAGTAGGACTGCACGTCAGAAGTGAAAACACATTTTTTATAGAATAATTAATAAGGAGCTGACAAAACTCAATGTTTAGATTAGCGCCCTCTAGTGAATCTATATATGTATTATTAGGGTGACGGTAAGGAGTTCAGTGCTTTGTCCCCATGGCAAACGTGCACAAACGTGCCTAAAGAAGTTTTCACTTCAATGAACTAATTTAATTAACGAAAAAGTCATATAAACAGAAGCACAATGATTACAAATAATTACAAGAAATTTAACTACAGGTCCTTAATACCAGAAATCAAAGTAGATATAAAACGCATTCCATAAACGGAACGCTTATGGAATGCGGGGTTTACCGATTAGTCTAAGTATAGTATACTTACGGGTGGGTATTCTTTCTTTTCGATGTCCAGGATAGTGCTAAAACACTTGTACACCTTCACGCATTGACCATTCACCCCTTTCCAGGAACACGGCGAACCTGTGAATTATTTACCATCATGTTGTTTGATGCAACAGAACAAAAATTAATCGTCAATCAGATCATGAATATCAGCGTCGCTTCGGGGATTTAGACGAAGCGGCTCTACGCTGAGCTAAGGATTACTTTTGTACCACACATGAGGTATGGGGAAAAAGCACTGAACTCGCGCGACTGTCACGCTCAGATGACAGTCTAACTGTCAGTTATGTTTTTCACATTACCTTTGTGTGATAGCAAAATAAATGTTTCTTTCTTTCTTATCTAAACTATTTTTTTAACTGACTGCCAACGGAGGCAATTACATACGGTACATACACGGTATATACAGTAGATATATGCCGTATATGTAAAAGTCAGTAAAGTTGCAACTTTCCAATTTCAAAAAGAAAACAAGAGAGCGAAAAGAAGAGTCTTTAACGTCATCAAAGAGTAAAGCACTTAATTAAATATAAGAATCTTTAACGTCATCAAAGAGTAAAGGCGAAAACATATAAACATGACCCGGCATGACGTTGTCGATAGATGCTGCCTGAATTGTCGCGTCCCTGGATGATGAACACCTACTTGGAGGCAGTGTCTATATATATATATCCTGATTTTCTTTTTAAATATTATCCACTAAATTGGGAGAGGTCATCGTATTTAGGGTCATATAACACTAGGAAAAATAACAGGATAGCAAGTAAACTTTTGATTATTTTTGGTTTTTATTAAAGATGACTCCCGCACTAGAAATATTTTTTGTGTTGCCAAAGGCCCCCACTTTACAAACATTCAAACAAATTTGTGAATCAATCAATCAAACTTTTGTTTCGTGTGGGACTCGTACCTCCAACACTCGGCATAGAGTACTGTTGAGGCGACCACTTTAACTATTCCATCATCTATCTGTCAGTCAATCGTTTTAATAAATTCGTAAAAAAAAAGTGATCAGTTTTGAAATAACAAATAAAATGTTGCAAAAAAAACCCGCGAAAAGAATAATATCTTAATATAAAGTTGTTTAACCTTATATCGATGCAAAATATTTAAATCTCAACAATTCTCTTGCATATATCAACTCCATTTGCATATTTATTGAGCTGACTATTAATAAATTAAACTCGATGATTACGTAATTATACTAACATACCTTCAGGCAACTGCAAATTATCACCCACAACGCAAGATAAACACAACACCACAATAATATTACGGATCATTGTGCAGTCAGCACGCTAGCACGGATCCAACTGATAACTGGATGTAACTAACTCTTGGTTATTTCTATTTAGTAGCTTTCCCCGCGGCTTCGCTCGCAAAAATGTAGAATTTGTCAATTAATTCAGGTATCCTTCAAAAACAGGACTGGATGAAAGGTAATATAAGTCCTTTTTTGTAGCCCTGAAAATGTGAAATGTGTTTAAAAAAAAACGACTTCAAAAAAGAAACTATTCCATAAAAGACATTGGTTTTCTCATGGATGCCATTGTCAGAACTGGACCAAATTGAAATGGGACCACACGGGAAGCACCAGCTTTGAAATAAAAAAAGAATCATCAAAATCGGTTCACCCAGTCGCAAGTTCTGAGATTACAAACATATAAATTTAATGAAGATTGTTTGAGTAGCTAAGGCGTCAAAGCGTTGCAAACAAACGAATCAACTGACATTCTCATTTACATATAATATTATGTAAGGATTTTAGGTGCAGCTATATATATGCTAATGGCCTATTAAATAACTGCAATAAATATTGCCACCAATCATATGGCTTAAGCACTAATTATAATATACATACATTGAACATCAAAATGGTTTTGTCCAAGTCCACACCAAGACCGACGCGTCGAGATGCTTCAGGCTGTGGGGCATCTCGCCCTGCTGCCCCAACGACTCTGCTACTAGGACGATGTCATCGATATATCGCCAGTCGACAGTTGCAGAGCATCCAGAACTGGCCAAGTCTCGATGGAGTCGAAGGCTTCCTCGTATTCCAGTGGCTGATTATACTCTACTGTCTTTTGCATAATCTGCAGAACACTACGGTGCTACCTTATACAACCCTAATATTACATCACATCTTCACGTTTCACCTTGTACATAAAATAACACGAAAATTTTATTATTCGTGCCTTAATAAGAATCCGGTTTCCTTGGCAGACGTGTGTAAGACAAGTAATTTACAGTATAATGACCACCGATTATAGACATATAATACAATCTTGAGATATACGATAGTATACATATGTACATTGTGTCTATAAGTAGGTGTTGTACATGTGTATTTTAAATTTATTAATTTAAGATATCTCACACTGATAAACACACAATCACGTCTGTATCCCTGATGGTGTAGGCAAAAGCGTATTAAACACCCACGTTTTGTAAGTTGGAGGATTACTTCGTTGTTTCACACCACGGTATGAATAGCAGATGGAGCCTTTTTGAATTGGCTGTTTGGCACCACGGTATGAATCAGCCAATGTATGTATCCAACTTCGTCGTTCGTGGTGCGAATCACCGAAGGACTATTTTTTTCTTAGTTGATGCGCATTCACGATGTTTTAGTATTAACATCCGTAGACTGTTTTGGAAGGTAGAACTAAACACAACCTTATGACCACTTCTGAAGAAAATAACATATTTATAGGAATAAATTATTAAAACAACGGTTCTACAGCTACTACAATATTGATACATAGCGACTTTTATCACAATAAATTTCAGCAAATTTGCGCGAATACGAAAGTGTTTGAACATGTTTGCCGAAACTATGAGCGTCTGGTCAAAGCTTCAGTGCGCGTGGGTCACCCACATCGCACTTCTTACTTATTCTCTTTTCTGTGAGTTAAAGGGTATGTACCATCACGCTACGAACTTTAGGAGCCGATCAGTGACCATAATTGCAGGTGAAACTGCGGGAACGGCTGACACTTCTTTCGCCTGAATTACTGGGAATAATATTCCCACCAATCAAAACAACTGAACTAATGGGAATACATTTTTTTATGGTTTATAGCAAAAAAATGCAAATCAATATAATTAATGGTTTACTGTACTTAACAAAATTATACTGACAAAAAAAATATTATCGAGGGATAAAAACATTGTACACAACTTTCTTTGGACACTGATTGTTTCTGCGGGCACGTTTTGACAGTATGTCATGCCCAGGGTAGAGCCCTGACACTTTTGTTGTGATGGAGAGTCTGAAAATGGAAAAGAATTATATGATAAGTCCATCTACACATGGTTTTACAGAAAGGTTTGATCATATAACTGGTCTATTGGTCTAGGATAAATAATAATTGTGTGATGAGCACGATCATTTGTTCTGTGTCTGGGTGTAATTTATCTATAATATGTATGTATACACAAAGAACACCCAGACTCGAGTGGGAATCGAACCCACGACCTATGGCATAGCAGTCAGGGTCACTAGGCCAACAGGCCAGGCTCTAAAACACTAAAAGAATTTTTCAATTTGAACCAGTAGTTAATGAGATTAGCGCATTCAACCAAACAAACAAACAAATTCTTCAGCTTTATAATATTAATAGTATAATATTAGTATATTGGTTGGTCGATCGGTTGAGTAGATAAAGCGTGAAAGCGTTACAAACAAACAAACTCACTCTCTTATTTAGTAAGAACAAAACAAAATAAAATACCTGCTTAATTTAGACTCAATGTTTGTTCCCGGGGAGTCTGTTCCGGATTGAATCCTGACAGGTGAATTCGAGATTGAACTGACGAGTGAAAAGTTGTCCATCCGATGTGACCGAGCTAAAGATTCACTATGAACCGGCTTACATTTTCCATAAATATCTGTCAAAGTAATAATAATATTACGTATAAACTTGGGATGTGAAGAGATGAGTAAAATGTCGTGAAGATTTTTATATGAAAGTCGACAAGAGCAGATGATCAAGTAAACGGAGGCGAGACAGACAGAAGATGCAGGCAGCATGTAGGCGAATATTGAGATGAATGTGTAGTGTGAACAGGATGGAAGTAAAGAATACATACGATAGACGGAGCCTGAAAGTGGTGCCAGTGGATGAAAAGTTGAAGAGCAATAGTCCATCGTGGTATAGACATATGATGCGGAGGGATGGAAAGGTGAGCAAAATGTTTAGAAGTTGACAGGCAAAAGAGTAGAGGACGATTATAGAAAAGTTGGATGGACTGTGTGAAAGAGGGTATGGCTAGAAAAGGAATAAGCAGGGCAATGATGAATAATAGAGTAGAACGCAAAAAATAATAACTTTGGGAAAGGGGTAAAAAGATGATCTATCAAAGTGATTACTATCATCAAATCAAAACCATTTATTTCAATTTAACCATTTATAGGTATTTTTCAATTGTCAGGAGTACGAGTCAGGCAGAATAAGTCAGTAGAGAAGCTAGTTGCCTGTTCCAATAGGTACGAGTAGATCCTATGGAGAGGAACAGGCAAGAATCTCATTCTCATCTGATAACGTAATTCAAATACTTGCGTTTACGTAATGGCCTCATTAAGTAAGACCCTAAAATTGAGCTGTTTTGCTATTGTGCCGTCACAGGTCACGATGTTAAAGACATATTATTTCGGGGATGTTTGACTTTACCGTTACCTCCTGCTGAAAGTGTTCATCAAAGTTTATCGGCGGACGGGAGAATTTCGGACGGGTACAGGAGTTAGACCCCGACTGAAGAGGTACCCAAATGGCTTGGAGTCCGCGGGGGTTGCCACAAGTAGAAAAAAAGAGCACGTTTACATCGGTATTGTAATTGACGGGGTTCCATTCAGAAAGTCCAGCAACACCTCGACAGCAAGTTCGACGAACTTAAGAGTTACGGTACCATTGATTCAATTAAATCTGATTCTGATGATGTCGGAATCGAACCGGTTAATACCACACGGTGTTCCGTCAAGAGTGTCTGTGGCCTGGGGATTCAGGTATGACCTTTTTTTTTAATGTGTGGAAACCCCCACGGGTCATCACTTCACCGGGGCCAAGCGGCGAGGTGGTATGTCGGACTCGAACCGACTAAAACCACACAGCGTTCCGTCACCGGGTCTTATAGCCGGGGCCTCAGGTGTATCCTAGAAAGGAAATCCCTGTGAAATTCAGGTATTAAATGGAAAACTGCTCTAAAGGATACCTTGACAAATGCACTATGACAGTTGCAGTATAAATGAGTCCGAATTTGTAATTTAATAATATTAAGACAACAGTTACGTAATAAAAATTAAAAATTATAATAATATTCACCTATGTGCTGAATAACGTTTAGAAGCCTACAGCGTTGGTATTTTTCTTCTGCAGTTCGGAACGCTTGCGGAATACAGATTGTATTTTCTTTTTCATACGCCATTATACTTTGAAAACTGTTTGTCTTTTTATATTTCAAGGCTTTTAAACATTAAATTTGTAATAATTAAATGAAAACTAAAAATTTTGCATTGTCAAGCACTTTTGCTCAAAATGGCGTTGTTTTGTTTTTATTTTCTCCCGGCAGAGGTCGCAAATTGTCATTCGGCCTTTGCTAAAAGAATTTAACACCAGGCAGAGGTAAGGAGTACCATATCTGTATATAATAATTATAGATTAGTAAAATAACTAAAAAAAACTACTATCGACTTCCGGCGTCATCATGAGACGATCATTACCAAGCCCAATCTATTGGACTCATATTAACGAATCACCGATGGGACCGAGTTAAAGATTCACTATGAATAGGGTTACATTTTCCCTAAGTATCTGTCAAAGTAATAATAGTATTACATGGTATGGACCACGTATGAACATTATGATGCGAAGAGATGAGCAAAATGTGTTGATGGGAGTTTTATGTATAGAAGGAACCCATAGGATCACTTTGTTTCCGTCTATCTCCCTTGACTGACCCTTTTTCTTAAGAACCTGTTGACGTATCAAGTTGAAATTAATACTAAATACTTATGTCTGCGGTCCCTTAAAACTGTAAAAAATTAAGCTTCTAAGTGAACGCATTCAAAAGATAGGTAAATTTACGCCTTAGATTTTTGAGACCAAATTTGAACATTCAGCAGGTAAATCAAATAATAATAACAATTTTGCATTGTCAAGCACTTTTGCTCAAAATGGCGTTGTTTTGTTTTTAATATAAATTAAATAATAATAAACTGGCAACACTGAAAAGCAGTCGTGTTTTACCAACAGCATATCTAATATTTATATTTTTTACCATAATTCCGCAATAAAACATCATATTTTATAAATTTATACACAACAATGATTATTCGAAACAAATTTAAAATAAAAACTCGAAAGAAACACGACATGACATTTAATGTCATGTCATACAGAATAATTTATACCGATGACGATGCTAACAAGAGCCAGAACCAAAGCACTTTTACCATCCCCGGACTCATCGCTCAGCTCCGCCTCGCAGCCCCCGGAAACTACAGCAAGAGGTCGGGCCGTTACAGAGGCGTTGAGCTCAACTTCAAGTTTTTTCTCCCCGCCGACGTCGCCAACACCTGTACGTCGGCCGGGGAGAGGCCGGCCACCGCCCTGCTTGGGACCCCGAGGCCCACCGGCTTCGAATAGGGCCCCCGCTACCGGTGGTAATGTGCGTCGCATGAAATGGACGAATTCAATGAATGAGAACGTCATGCGAGCATATTTTGTGGCTACAGAGGGAGGAACTAACCTCACTGCGTACCGTAATCGTATGATGCCTTTGTTTCAGAAACTTGAGCCAGCTGTTAACGTTTCGGTGCAAAGATTATCGGATCAAGTGCGGGCCATTCAGCGATGTAATTTGCTGGATAACTCCGTACTTGAAAGGCTACGCTCGGACTTGCAGGTTAGCCTTACTACTTCTCCTCCTTCACAAATTGTAACAAATGCAGAC
Organism: Euplagia quadripunctaria; assembly: GCA_963859945.1. Classification (NCBI taxonomy): domain Eukaryota; kingdom Metazoa; phylum Arthropoda; class Insecta; order Lepidoptera; family Erebidae; genus Euplagia; species Euplagia quadripunctaria. The sequence continues at coordinate 3,768,439 of OY982586.1, forward strand.
TCTTTGTTGTTACAATCTTATCCTGCTGAAGGAGGGGAGGAAAGTGATGCTCCATCTGTAAGTACTCAGTACTCTGATATAATAAGGAATACTTTGGAAGGCGCTATTCAGGAATATCGGTCCATGAGTTTTGAAAGTAGACCACGTTTACCGCGTTTCCCAATGCATAAACGAAACAAAACGCTAGTGTGTACCCTTGATTCACTGTTACCTATTTATTTTGAAGAAAGCATAGATCTCAGCGATACACACTCAATTTCGTATTGTGCGGCTGTTGCAGCATGTCGAGTAGGTGGTGTTAAATTCCCAGGAAATGATACCGCTACTCGGTCAAAACTTGTTGTTCCGGCGTGGCAATGCAGGATTGAACGTCGTATCGCTGAGTCGAGGATACTCATTGGCAAGCTTATCTGTTTCAGATCGGGTAACACACGCCCGACAGTAATGCGTTTCGTGAATCGGGCTTTTTCGGGTGATTATACAGCACGAGTCACAGAGCGCATTGACTTTCTGAAACAGAAGGTTTATACATGGGCAAATTGCACACGAAGGTACAAAAAAAGGGTGGACCGATATACTCAGAATCGCACATTCCAAAGGGATGAAAGGTGGGTTTATAGAAGGTGGGAGCAGCCTGATTTAGTGAGTGACATTCATTTACCAGATGCTGAAATCACGAATTCATTTTGGCGTAACATCTGGTCGATGCCTGTCACTCACACTGAGGGTGAATGGATGCGAGATGTCGAACGATCAAACATCAATATAGCTTATGCAGTTCGTTCGTTGCCGAATTGGAAATCAGCGGGACCGGACGGAGTGCATAACTTTTTCCCAAGAACTATAGACCTATCACCTGTCTACCAACAGTATATAAATTACTGACGTCCATTCTGAGAGTGAAGATAGAATCTCATGTTACCAACAACTCTATTATGTCTTACTCTCAGAATGGATGTAGAAGTGGGGCACGTGGCACTAAAGAGCTCCTTATTATTGACACGATCATTAAAGATCTGGCGACAAGATTAATACGACTCTATGCACTTTCTTGAAGGCATGTATGCGGCAATGGAGAACGGTGCTTTGCTATCGCCATGCCGGTTCTGATGTATTCCTTTGGTATACTTAGATGGACTCAGACCGAATTAGATGCCCTTGATAGGAGAGTCCGTACACTGCTGACTGCATTCCGAATGCACCACCCACGTTCTTCGGCAATGAGGTTGTATATCCCGCAAAAGTTTAGGGGTCGTGGACTCTTAAACATTAAGACCCTACACAATATCGAGATATACAACCTTAGATAATATTTTCTTCATACTGATGTGGGAGTGCATCGTAATGTGGTCACAGTGGACAACGGACTCACTCCGCTCGCTCTGGCTAAAGAGAACTGGCGCAAGCCTGTAGTACTTAGTACTAATGATCGCAGGGAGGTATGGAAGGGCAAAGAACTTCATGGTCGTTTTTATCGGGCCCTCAATGGGCCTGATATATACTTTAAAGCCTCTACATCTTGGCTACGGTTCGGTGATCTTTTCGGAGAAACCGAAGGTTTTGTCTTTGCAATTATGGACGAAGTTGTTATGACGAATAACTATCGGAAATATATTCTGAAAGACGGTACGGTGGACATCTGTCGGGCATGCCACTGTCCCGGTGAATCTATCAGGCATATTATTTCTGGATGACGGGGAATATTTGCATAGACACAATCAAGTGGCCAGGATTGTACATCAACAACTTGCCCTTAAATACAATCTTGTGAATTCAGAGGTGCCATATTACAGGTATGTGCCCGACCCAGTTCTCGAAAATGGTCGTGCCACATTGTATTGGGATCGATCTATCATCACTGACAGAACTATTGTTGATCTCTGATCTGTACTTGGTGATCCCTTCAGCCTCAGTGGTGTAGTGTAGGCGAGAGATGTATACTGGGGTGTACGCTGCGTGACGACCTTGCGGCGCACACTGCAGACTCTGCAATCAGTGTCGGCGACAAAACTGACGCGTAGCTCGTAGCCGATGTATCGAGGTATGCACCGCGGCGCATGTTTATATTACTTACACGCGCCGGTGACCCAGTTATTGGCACAGACTTGCGTACCTCTTCTAGTTCAATGCGCAAATCAGCGACAGTAATCTGGGATGCCTCCAGCTTCTTCTGTACATCTGCTAAACCTGCCTTTAACAAGACAATGTCACTGACAACTCATTTGCCACAAGCGTATCACTCATTGCGCTTTACATTAATAATATTAATTATTAAATGACACAGCACACGTCCGAAGCAGAGCGCGGCACTACTGCTACGCAAACTCAATCAAAACCTACAGGGTACTTCCCGTTGACCTAGAATCATGAAATTTGGTAAGAAGCAAGGTCTTACAGTACAACTAAAGGAAAAACTTCCGAAAGTTGCTAATTTGTTGTTATATCGCATAGAAAATTGTTTTTGTCATTACCAACTTATATTGTGCGATTGGCAAGTTGACTTTGCCGTAAATCGATGTAAATCGTGTAAAGTTAAGTTTGTCTTTCGGAAAAGACGGGTAAAAATCTTTTAGAATTGATTATCGAGATGGACGTATTACGGAACCCTCGTTGTGCGAATCAGACTCGCATTTGTCCGGTTTTTTAGTTAAATTTTTCAATCATTCATCTTTTTTTCAACTATTCCAGTCTGTTAAAGTCATAAACTTAATCCTTACTTCCTTACTAATATCACAGATAACATAATACTACACTAGTACAGATACCTCATCCCATACAACGAAATGCGACCCTCCTAATTCGAGCAATTTCGCGGGCTACTATTTTTTAGCCTACAAAGGCGCTAGATGCCGCTAGCAGCGCGATAGATAGCTAGAGCCACCTAGCGATGAAATGGATTTATTTACCTACTAATAAACGCGAAACGAATAGATGGCGATAATTAGTATGTAATCGGCAGGTAGGAGTGTTCGTTATATTAGATAACAGATAAAATAACTTATAACTTATAAATAATCAAACGGCCTATTATTTATTACAGCCGGTAAGCATTATTTATATAGCGCGAATATATTTATTATTACATACGACCAGAGTTAAGTACGTGCAACATCTCGCCATTCAAGGTCAATTTCACTTCGATCATCGTTGTGTAATATTTGTATCCCATGGCAAATTGTGCTCTAGTACAACCTTATAACAACTATATTCCCATCAATGTACAAAAATATTAGTAAAAATAATAGTCAAACCACAGATATGATAATAGTTTCGTCAAACTAATATATTTGTTCATCTTAAACCTTAGATTAGAATAGTTTGAAGAAAATCAGTACGGATAACTCGTTTGACATCGTTGCAAACACTCTTAGCAGTAAGTAGATAATCTACCTACCTACCATTGCAGCATTGACGCTGCGACGCGATGATCACGAGCAAGCCGGCTGCCAGTAAGGACAACTTATTTTGTACTGTACTGTCTCAAAAGTTATACAAAATCTCGTACTATTATACACAAAATCAGTGTTGTTCAATGTACGATGTTACGTCACTCAATCACGTCACGTGTACCGAACACGTACCGTGCACTTAAACTTATTGAAAACACCGACAGTTAGGTATTAGCTTAGATCATAGCGGCCTCACTTTTCTTAATTTTGTCTTAACTTTATAGACAAAGTCAAAATGCCGAAGCAAGTTTTACATAATTTGCACGACGACACTTTTTTGAGCGACCAAAAAAATAATATGAAAAAAGTATAATAATATATCTGATCTGAAATAGTAATATAGTTCATAGCAGCCTCAAAATTTGATACGTGTAGTATCGAATGTAGAAAAAAAACAATCAAAAGCATAAACCTAGGTACTTAAAACCGTAATAGCATCCGTAATAAAAAACAATTTATACCAGAATAAACGTTAGTTCATAAGTAATTAGGTATCTGTATTTTTTTTAAATAACTAATTAAAAACCTATAAATAAACGTAATTACAACTGCCCAGAACTCAGCGCTTGTAGAGGTAAGACCTGTGCCGATTTTATGAACGCCAAACAACAGAACGTGAACCGTATACTACGTCTGCCTATTTTTGATCACGGAAGTATGTTTTGAACATCTATATATTGAACAATTATTTTGTAGGATGTAGAGCTTATCTTGACTCAATTTAGGTTATGTATTTCGAGTGTATGAATAGTATAAACTATTATTATAATGACAGTTCGAATTACATAATTACATCTTACTACAGAAATAGTAGCAGCATATTTTTTAAAATTTATTTATTTATTTAAAAAAACTTAGTACTATGGTATTATGCTGCCAAAGTATTATCTGTAACATAGTTAAGTTTTTGAAATAAATAAATTTATAAAAAAAAATATATTAAGCATCATATCAATCTCGTCATACAATTGAAAACAAATGCAAATTTAAGTTATGTATAAATAATTATGTCTGTATGTTTGTAACTATGTATGTATCTAATAGGTAATTACGTAAGAGTTTCAAGTGTATGCATTAAGTATGTATAGTATGCAAATATATTTGTTTGGCACGCTGTGCGTCCAAGTGTGTTTAGTTAACTTGAGGTGTGATATATAGATTTCTTTATTTTTTAATAATTATGACTCTGATTTGTATCTGGCATGAGTCGAAAACGCTCTGTGTACAAATGTTTTAGAAAGAGATTATATACATCTACATTAACCAAATGCAAATAAAGCAAGGTACATCTGCCCTAAATAAAATTATAATATCATTATCTTATGTTATTTTATAGCAATCGATATACGAGTATAATAAAGGAAACGAAATATGATTATAAAAAAAAAACAGTCAGTAGTAGGACTGCATGTCAGAAGTGAAAACAACTTCACAATGTATTTGCATATACATACACACACACACATCTGTATATATATAATTAGGTTAAAAAAAAAAGTAGGCAATAACATATCTAAATGTATACATAGGGTACAATGAAAGTTCTGCGCTCCTGGCCGCTCATAAATGTTTGAGCTTCGAATGTTATATTTTTTTGAATATAAGAAACTCGGCTCCGTCTTACGAATTTTCGATCAGGTCACGTGTCCTAACGCGAGTTTAACATTTTTTTACCATCCCAAAAAGTGCACAACGCCGCTAAAGAAGTTTTCACTTCAAAAAACAACATATTAATTTTCGTACTTAGAAGTTTATAGGAATGCTTCACGATACGATGACATAGGGAATCCGAAAACAGTCTCGTAAGAACGAATCTCTCATTTTTATTCATTCCTACTAGTATGATTTTTCTTCTTTTTTATTAATAAAACAAATAAAAATAATTGCTTAAGGAAGCAGATTACGAGACAGACAGAGAATTTTTGATTTCTTTTTAAATTAATTGTTTGAAATTGACAAGCAATAACTGCCGAAGAGTTGCAAGGTGCGGCTAAGAAATGAAGATTCATAGTCTATGTGAATGACATTTGATAGTTCAATACCTGTTAAAATGCTGTGGGGTGCTGACCAAGAATGTTACCCCCCCCCCTCTCTCTGCTCTTTTTCTTACTGTGGTTGCCGTAAGATTTGGCTAGGGACAAAAACTCATAAGGTGTGCAGCGTCTACCGCGAAAGCACAAAACCCCAAACCCGAACACTGCGCCCGCCTACCAAGCGATGCAAGGATTGGTAAAAAACCCGCAATGGAAGCAAACAGAATGTCCCGGTCCCGAGTCTCAGGCAGCCCTGCTATTCCTGGCTACGGTAGCGGTTACTGTATCTGATCAAACGTCCGGCTAACAACCCTTTAGACGACAACTGGCCCTAGTAACACACAACATTCGCACAGTGAAGATTGGCGAAAAGATTGACGATGATGAACCAGAAAATTATAAAAAAAACATGTTGAAAGAGAGTGTCTTTGGAGTTTTTTGCCTGTTCTCCTCCATAGGGTCTACGTACCGGAACAGACTATCTTCACGACTGACTTATTCTGACTGACTCAAAACGTTGACGATTCAAAAATACTTATTGGATTAATTACCAATAGGTATTTTTAAATTAAAATATTTATATAGTTTTTTATTAATTTAAATCACATTTGTATTATGGAAATAATTTTATTTAAAATACCTACCTACTTATTGTTTTTAAAAATAAGAAACTTCATACTATCATAATCTATACGAGCAAAGCTGCAGACGCATAGCTAGTGGCTGGAACATTACGTATTATTATTAACAATATTTTAAGAAAGGAAGTAAAACAAATAATTTAATGGTAGAAAAAGGATCATGATTGCTTAGTCACTGCGGTAACACAGTGTCGGAAACTAGCGAGTCCAACCGAGTCGTCGTCGTGCGTAAATACCTAATTTTGTAAAATGCAATTATGTGTTATAGCTCTTAACGTATAATTACTTAACAGGTTATCACAGACATGATTTGTTTTAGGTATCTCTATGTGTATGTTCGTACTTATTACACTATAACATCAGTAATGACATTGTATCCGATTATACAATGCATGTAGCTATACAAACAGCATACTTATGGTTACCGAATTCCACGAATTTTGTATCCGATAATACAATCTGGCAGCCCTGCAATCGAGTGAGGTCTGAGGTAAAAGATTCCTATTATCAATGTGTAAATAGATAGTACGTGTAAGTACTTAGTTTAAGTAGTTACTTTGCCAAATCATAATGTCTGTTACTTAAAAACCTAACCTGCCTATATAACAAAGTTGACACATACCATGCGTTTGGCTGTTCACTATTAATTGTCCTGACAAATATTGAATTTTGTCAAAATAAGAAAACTGGATTTAAGAAGCTTTTATTTAATTTTCCCGTGTTTAGGGTATTTTATGAAATTAGAAAATACTTTTATCAGGACCTAATATTGATTTTCCATAAACTTCAATAATAAATCGATACCCGTAACGCCATCTATTGATATTTGTTTGAACCATTTTTCCTTTGTTAAAGATGGGACCCCATGCTAATATTATAAATGCGAAAGTAACTCTGTCCGTTTGTCTGTCTGGCGCCCGTTCACGCTAAAACTACTGAACCGATTTAAATGAAATTTAGTACACAGGTAGTCTAGAGCCTGAGAAAGGGCATAGGCTACTTTTTAATGCGAAAAAAGCTGTGTAAGGGGTTGAAAGGTGGGGATGAAAAGTTGTATGGAAGTATCTTAAAAATTCTACCCAAAGACACTATTCCACGCAGACGAAGTCACAGGCACAGCTAGTATACTATAAGTTTATGGTTAAAGTCCGTATTATTATCGTACTTTTTGCATATAACTGACAAACCGATCAGTATTTTTGGATAAAAAAATTCATACATTACATTTTGACGTTTGAAACTTCATTGAATTTTATTAAGTGAAATGAGGTCCACGTTGGGAGTTCCGCGCTGACACATGTTTGTGAGTGTTTGTGTGTGTGTTTTTGACTGGGTCTCTGGATGGTTTAGATTACAATTGGATCCGATAGGTGGCGCTGCAACCGGGTTCTAGGATTCTTATTTGCATTGTTAAATTTATGTGGAAGCTTTGATTATATATCTGTCTATAATCAAAGTGTGGAAGGTTTAGAATTGGTTTAGAAAGTTTAGATTCACAATAAGACTATAACCGATAGGTGGCACTGCACAAAGGCTCCAGGATTTTAATTTTGGAAAAAAAATCTTTAAACAGGTTGGGGACTTTTATTTTTTATTTATTTATTTATTAAAACTTTATGAACAAAAATGTACAATGGCGGACTTAATTTACAAACAACATAAAAATCTTTTTAACAAATAATTAAACCGACGAAAAGAACTAAAAAGCAAAAAATAAATAACTATAAAATTTTTATAATCTTATTTTGAGTCGGCGCCAAACAACAAACTCTACGTAGGTAGGTATTTTATTATTTACTTATATTCTCTTATTCGACCGTATATATATATATATTTATTTTTTATGTATGTTCAGCCCTCTGTCCGTTATTTATGAACCGATTTTGATGATTCTTTTTTTGTTAGATAGGGTTAGATAGGGTTATCTAACAAAAAAAGAATAATCAAAATCGGTTTTTGAACATACATAAAAAAAAAATATATATATACGGTCGAATTGAGAAGCTCCTTTTTTTTTCGTCGGTTAAAAATGAAACAAAAAGAAACGAGGAGTAAAATATGAGAATATATAAATATACACACATTTACATACAAAGATACATACATATATTAATTTGGATAATTAGTATACGACCAACATCAAAGAATCTATAAATGGCGTAAATAATAAATCAACTCGCGGTGAGCATTTAAAGTTGCACTAATACTTTTCCGCCTAGCCCTCATCCGCCAAGCGTCTGAAGTGTAACGTGCTAAAAGGAACTTCGTTTCAAACACTAGCTTTTGCCTTTGATTTGCTCACGTTATTGTAGTTTTTGTTAATTAATTCAGGTATCCCACAGAAACGGAACCTTTTTTCTAGATGAAACCTCAGTAGGTCATTTTCTGTATCCCTAACAACGGCTCCCGCCTCCTGTGGGCACCTGCAACTCAAGAGTCACATGTGCGTTGCCGGCCTTTAAGGTGGGAGAGGTGAGGGGGAGGGCCTCCGGTAATCTCACTAACTAGACGAAAAGCAATGCAAGGATTGCTTCACTGCCAGTTTTCTGTGAATATACGTGCCGAATCATGGCTCTCTCACGATAATTTTTGATGTTATACTTCTTTTGGCGTGTTATGGAAAAATGATGAGGGTAAATTTTTTCGATGCGCGCGCACACCGTCACAAAAAACCGACACCCTGAAGTTAGCTAGTCAACATTTTAGTTTTTCAAAAAAGTTACCAACTTCAAGATTTTATTAACAATTTTTTGATTTAAAGATAATTTACTGTGATTATAAGTGTTACTTTGAGTACGTTTGTAGAATTTGAGGTTAGTTGACGGTATGTATTATTTGTTATGATATTTAAATAAACTTTATTTAACTAGATAATGAGTATAACTTCTTACGTGCGTACATAAGTACACACACACTTTTTTATATTACGAAGTTATATTCGAATTAATAGCATTAGTTAGCATAACAAAAACACAACACAATGACCTAGACTCGTTACCATCGTAACAAGAGAGCTATTAATTTGTTTCCTGATATATCTCTTATGGTATAATCATTTCATATAATAATTATATTTAACATTTTAGTTAACGTTGAGATTTTCCTCAAAACAGTTGTGTTGGAATGTGTGTTAGAATCCAAATGAATCGTTTAGTATTCCTGTTTAGTGTAGCTTTTGTGTCATGTCAAAACTTAAGTTTGGATGAAGGTTAGCGAGTTTTGTTATATTCTATACCATATAATATTAACACATTAACACTGAACGCCTTGACTGCGGTGTTGAGTCATAACGACCTCACAGCGAACTAAGCTAGGGAGCGACTGACGAATTCATGAACTTTTCGCTCGTGCGGGCAATACAAATGGTTAGTTTTCAGTGCTGATATTCAATGGGGCGAATATCACAGATGAATTGACGTACTGTCAGGCAGATGGGTAGATCATCCACTTTTTTTTTTATTGACGAGGTGGAAGATCCTACATGGATGTCCTCCGCCTTGGGGTAGCGAAGAGGTCTGTCTTACTCCTACCGACTAAAAACCACCCGGTGTTCCTTCCGCAACCAGATCATGCTGGTGGTTAACCACCTCATGGGAGGTATTTTGAATTAATTGAAAAAAAGACTTGGTGTTGTGATTGATAAAAATATTTATTTAATTAATTGAAATGAGACATATCAGTTCTAGAAACGAAATGAAAGGGGATTCATAATACTAGTTGTCGCCCGGAGATCGAAATCTTTAGTAATATTATAAAGCTAAAGAGTTTGTTTGCTTGAACGCGCTAATCTCAGGAACTATTGGTTTGAATTGAAAAATTATTTAAGTGTTGGATAACCCATTTATCGAGGAAGGCTATAGGCTATAAAACATCACGCTACGACCGATAGGAGTGGAGCAGTGACCATAAAAGCAGGTGAAATTGCGGGGACGGCTATTCGACCATAATAATTGGGTTTCTGAAAAAAAAATTTTTTGTAGTAAATGGAAACATCATTTAAGTTTAAATTTTATGGAAAAACTATTTTTAGATATATTTTATTGCTGTAATTAAAAAGTTATATCTAATTAACATCATATGTTAACATCTGCAACTACCGAACAAACCCGAGCGCGTGTGACGTCATCATGTTATTTTCTACTCATCGTAGCACACTGCTGATTGGCTGATACAGTGTTTTGACAGTTTAGAAGACGTTGACACTGTACTGTCAAGACGTTCCTATAACATTATGACGTCTGACGTGATTAATCCGAGTTTCCCGAACTAATATTTGGATACCTATTATACAACCAACATCAAATTACAGTAGTATCGCGTAGAATCCATAAATAGCGTAAAATAAAATAAGTGAACTTGCGGTCAGCATTTTTCGTTGTGCTAACACTTTTTTCCGGCTAGCCCCCGGCGATCCGCCGAGCGTCTGTAGTGTACAAGGAACTTCATTCCAAAAATATCAATACCACTCACGGCAGTTTTTTTAATACTAACAGGTTCTTCGTGCTCATGGCAAGGGGTCAGAGGCCGATGTGTGAGTGTGTATAGATGCCTGAGCGCTGTCAAGGATATTGAGAATAAAATATTCCCACCTGTAAGTATTATTAAATATACAATACATCTTATCTTATATTATGTAGCGTTCAAAACTCTAAGATGTATTCTTCTCACAAGGCTCAACGATTTGCAAACGGGCGGTTATAGATCGACACTGCCAGACAATAATATTATGATATTATGTTATTCATTTTCTCATTAATAATTTTACATTTGTGTGTGTGTGCGTGTGTTGATCTATAATTTTTTTTTTAATAATTATTTTTTGAATTGACGCTTTCGAATAATTGATGATCAATTTTATGATATAAAAATATTGAATTAGAATACATTGGTCAAACCAAGAGAAGCATTGGCACCCGCGTCAAAGAACACATTGCTGACATAAAACACCAACGCTCGATGAAGTCTGCTGTGTGTGAACACGTGCAACAAGGGACCAACCATTACCTGCGTTTCGATAAACCACTGGTACTCGCGAAAGAACACCGGTTCCTACCAAGGATGCTCCGTGAGGCTATTGAAATTTAAAAACACCCTAATTTTAATAGAGAAGATGGTTGGAACGTACCACCAGCTTGGGATCCGGTTATTCACTTACTCAAACCCAAGAAAATACAAAACACAGCAAGGCTTCAAGACACTTTGAGCTCATTCTGCGTAAATAGTAACACCAACAATCAACAAACTTCGGGTACTTTGAGATAACTTTGCATTCGATACATGAGACGACCACCACCTTAGTCTACCCGTGACCATGGCTGCTGAAAAGCAACTGAAACGTCGGGATCAGTATAGATAGTAAAATAACACCAAATAAATCGCGATAGAATCCGTGAAAAATAGTTTTATTTCAATATTGAATTTGATAAAAAAATCCCTTTTCATAATGGGATTGACTAGGAAGTACAGTCAATCAGAATTTGAAATTTCAGATATTTCAAATTAAAATCTACTTCAAAAGTACCTACAACAAGAAACGGAAATTCCCGCTCAAATGTCAATCAACTTGAAAAAATACAGTCAGGGATAACATAAAAGTTTTTTAGAAGACTTGCTTTAATTAAAGTTTCCGTTCAATACTTCATTATAATGACTTGACTGCCACGACGCGGGTCGCGTTGCAAGGACGGTTACTCAGAGCTATTATTTGTGTGTATGAATTATATTTAAATTGCTCGAGGTGTTTCTATGTATAATTATATTTAGATAGCGCTCTGTTATCTGGATATTACAATCTGTATATAAGAGTACTTGAAGGTATGATAAGTAGGTATAATAATTGAGGATTGTACGTAGGTAACAGATTATAAGCATTGACAACCTTTTAATCAAACGCCAACGATTACTAACTGTTTAGTAAAATAACTCAAGTTCATCCTAAGATTCCCTGGCTTTTCTAGACAACCTTAGGATGAACTGGAGTTATTTTTTTATTTGATTTGAGCGATGAGGCTGCCCTTTCTATACTATTTATACGATACATCTCTTGTTACATATATTCTGTAAGACCCTGGTGTACAAATAAAGTGTAATTTATCTATTTAAAATTTACGTTCGTGTTTCAGGTCTGTTCATTTAATGGGAAAACTCCTATTATATGTTGCACCGACTGCCAGCTGGTCCCTGATACGAGGTAAATTTGTCTGCTCTCGCATATTTTTGATTCAAACTGTACTTTACGTAAGTCTTTAAAGCCAGAATGCCTTTATTTGACAATCAACATACATATTTATGTAACGCTTGGATTTTAATGTCAGAGGTCGTAGGTTAAATTCCCTCTCATTGAAAATATTATAATATGTATGTATTTACAAAAAAAATTAAGTATGTATGTATGTATATCCATGTTTTGGAACCTATAAGTACAAGCTATCCTAAGTTTGGATCTAGATAGCGATGTGACGAGCCAGGGCTTGGGATTAGATAGGTACACCAATTTATAACGAGATAGGCAAAATTTATTTAAATAATTAACAATTAACACAATTACAAGTCATTCTCACTATTCACTTGTACTATTCGCTATAGTGAGCACTTGTTAACTCGCAATATCGCTCAACTGGAACTGAATGTCCGTAGCGCCATGCAACTTCTTTATACAGTTCGAAAAACATCTCATAGAAAGTTCCTGAACTTGCCTGAAACATCTCGTATAATTTACTTGACTCGACCGTTGTTCGAAATTCTGGAACTCAGTAGAACATTTTTATTGATGGACAGATTAGTTCCGTTATTCGTCAAAAATTGCGTTTTTCGTCTCGATTTAGTTCCTGCTACTCGTGACTAGATGGCGCCCGCGCATCAATTTAGGCATCCGTAACATTACTAAAACATCTCTTTATAGCGAGACAGAAGACTCAGAACATCGTATTTTTTACTTCCTGCTTTGTGAAGATGCAACCGATGTTGAATTTTGTATAATGCGAATGATAAAAAGTGCGTCAATGAATGAACAACACATAAAAACATGTTTGAATACATTTTCCTAGAGTAAAACTTGTTTTAAATTACACAAATGTCCTTTTTTATGGTATAGGGGGCAAACGAGGAGACGGGTCACCTGATGGTAAATGACTACCGCCGCCCATGGGCACTTGTAACTCGAGAGTCACAAGTGCGTTGCCGCCCTTTAAGGTGGGAGTAGGAGAAGAGGGGGAGGGGGGGAACAGTAGGAAGAGGGGGAGGGGGGAGAGAGGAAGGATGGGAACAGGGGAGAGGGAAGGAAATACAATGCAAGCATTGCTTCACTGCCGGTTTTCTGTGAGGCCGTGGTATCGAGCGGAGTTGAGCCGGCCCATACGTGCCGAAGCAGGGCTCTCCCATGTAAAAACTCCTCCTGTCCTGCGCTACGGACTGTTTTATTAATCATTATATTTTTTTTCTTCACGCTACTACTAAACGCGTTTAAATTTTGTTAATCAATTCAAATATCCTTTGGGAACTGTACTTTTTTCTGGATAAAAGTTATCCTATATCCTTTACTGATACCTGACAACGTGTACACTAAATTTCACGATGATTTATTGAGGTGTAAAAGCGTAACAAACAAACAAACGAACATTCGCATTTTTAATATTAGTGAGAAGGCAAGATAGAGTAGGGTGTAGGGTAGGGTAGGGAGCAGGGGTAGGTTAGGGAGCAGGGGTAAAAACTTATACCTCGGGAACTGTACGTCGTACGTCGTGTTCAGCCACTTGGCTAGTGTGGTTAAATGGCGTTAATGAAAGGCTTCGACAATCAATTAAAAGGCTATTTTACCCAGGAGCCATATGTACACAACATAAAATATTTATAATTGTACCAGCTGTTGCCACCGACTTCGTCTGCGTGGAATAAATACTTCGAATAACCCATCTTTCATTCCGGATTCCATTCCCTTCAAGTTTTATTTTTGCGACAAAAAGTAGCCGATGACCCTCTCCAATGTCTAGTTTATCTCCATACGAAAATTTATCAAATTTGTTCAGTAGTTTAGGTGTGCAAACGTAACAGACAGACAGAGTTACTTTTGCGTTTATAACACGAGTGTTATTATAGTTTAGATACATTTTAATGATTTAATTGCTAAGCAATCATACTCATAATGGACTACTTTTTTTTCAGATTGTTATTGTTCAATCCTCAGTTGGGAATTTTAACCAAAAGTGGCATCAGCAAGGCTAAAGATAGTAAGTAAATATCTTCTTAATCTCATTCTCCTGCCGTATATTAGAATCCAACAGTCACCTAATTTTACAAGAGAACAATTGCCGGAGTGTCGACTATATTGTCGACATTCACATGCGTAAAAACATATATCAGCGCCATCTAGCGAAGACCACTCGTACTACGCAGTAACTAAATGACGCAATAAAAGTTCTCGCGCTATTATTCCAAACATCAACGGTTGAACAAGTTACAAGACCGTCTGCTAAACTAAAACTGTATTATTGTTCCAGAGTGTTTAGAATTCATCCATCAATTAGATTATCCATGCAAGAAATATCGCAAAACTAAAATGTATTCCAAAAATCTGGATCCAGACAACGAATGTACTATTTTAGAAGAAATAAAACCAAAATACCCTAGTGGAGGTGGTGCATCTGGCGGGGTCGACGCTAAGAGAGGGCAATACCCTCACATGGTAATTAAAATCTCTTTCTTCTATCTTCTTCATCTCTTTGTGTCTTCTTAGTTTCGTCATATAGTCCACATCTTAATCTTTTTTCCAGGGGCCCTGGAGTCGGGTCAATATTATTTTTTGTTATTTATACCTGTTTACCAATCATCATCATCATGTTCGATTCCTGCCCACGACAAATAATTGTGTAATAAGCACGGTCAATTGTTCTGTGTCTCGGTGTAATTTATCTAAAATATTATGTATGTGTTTAGAAATATATAAGTATGTTTATCAGCAGTCTGGGCCTTCTTTCTCTCTCTCCTAATCTTTCAAATGCGTTTTGTTACCGATTAAATCGGTTACAAGTGCTCCTATAGCCTCATCAAGACTTGGCCTTCTTACAAGTCTGAAAAGAATTCAGTTTTGTTCAAGTCCTAATCACATTGCTAAAACATTGCAGGCATTACTGGGCTATGGGAACTCCGTTGAATCAGCGGACTGGGTGTGTGGAGGAACGGTGATCAGTGAAAGATTCATTCTCACTGCAGGCCATTGCTTATTTAGTTTTAGACTGTAAGTATGATTTGACTTTCAACTGTACTTTTAAATTTCAAAATTGAACGGTTGGGGGGGGGGGGGAATTAAGACACTTAAATTTGGAATAAATACTATAGTTTTAAATTGTACTAGCAAGCTTGAATACGGTTAAGTCACAGATGACAGGATCAACTCTGTTTTATGTAGCTGAATGTGGTGGCAGTGATGATGAAACGATTGATGATGAGATGTCTGTCCTAGGGGCATCTCTAAACACTCCAGTCTCAGTCCCGTTTCACTAAACCCTAGCTCCCTCGCTCTATCCGTTTTCCTTACCCCAATTTACCTTCTTCCTTTTTTTTTTTTTTTTTTTTTTTTTGTGCGTGTGGAAACCCCCTCGGGCCGTCACCCCACCGGGGTTTTCGGTGGGGCGGTGTGTCGGAATCGAACCGACTAAAACCACACGGTGTGCCGTACTGCGCCTTAAGTAGGAGGGATCCGGGAACAGCTTTTATTAAGACATCCGGACCCCCCCTAGCGCCCGCCCGCAAAAGTGCGGGCACTACCTCCGGGTAAAACTTAAAATCTCTCAATTAGGCGACGTCCAGGCACACGCGGACGCCGCCTCCTCGCGGGGGGCCGCTATAGCGGGTGGAGGGGAAAACCCGTCCCATCCACCCGCGGCCACGCTCAGGGCGGCATGAGGCGCTGGTAAGCGCGCCTCCGCCGCCCGGTTCGCCGGCGGCGAATTAAGTCCGAGTGGAAGTCATCCTCCCGGACCCTTTCCGCCGCCTCCTTCTGTGAGATGACTTCCTCACAGAAGGTCGCGACCGCGGTAAAATTCCTGTCGCTACCGGCCATGGAGCGTATGACGGCCGGTAGCGAGAGATCCTCTCCGATGACTGCAGTGAGGGCCCGGCGCTGCGTTGCCCAAGCAGAGCAGACCGCTAGCGTGTGCTGAGCCGAGTCCTCACTGCAATCGCAGTGGTGACAGGCGGGACTCAATTCCCTCCTAGCGACCGAGCGCAGGTACTTTCCGAAGCAGCCGTGCCCGGAAAGAACCTGCGTCAGTCGGAAGGAAAGGGTCCCGTACTGTCGCCCTGCCCACTCGGCGATGACCGGCTGGAGCGCCTCCACGGCGGCAAAGCCAGCACGTGGAGCCTCCAGCCGGGACGACCAACGAGCCATGGTGGCTCGGCGAGCGGCCTCACGCCATTCGCGTACCTCTTCGGGCGGGGGCCGACTGCCGCTTCCCGCCCGGAACTCAGCCGTTCGCCGATATACTTCGGCGAGCACTTCCGCCTCCAAATCCCACGGGGGAGTCCCGGCCAACGCGCACGCCGCCTCCGTCGACACGGTGCGGTATCCGCGTATGGCTCTAACCGCCATAACCCTCTGAGGGCGCCAGAGGCGCGCCCTGTTCTGGGCGGTCAGAGCCTCCGCCCACACCGGTGCACCGTAGAGTGCCATTGACCGGACAACCCCCGTGTAGAGCTGTCTCGTAGCGACGCTGGGTCCGCCCAAATTGGGCAAGAGTCGCCCAAGGGCGGATGCAGCGCCGACCAGCCTGGGGGCAAGCTGCTGGAAGTGCTCGTCGAAGCGCCACCTTCCGTCAAGGATCAGGCCCAGATATTTTATGTGGGCCTGAACCGGTACGAGGACCGAGTTGACCTCAATGGAGGCGCCAGGGGGTGGACCACGACGGGGCCCGTGAAATAAAAGGGCCTCCGTCTTATCCAGGGCCACCCGCAAGCCCAGCGCCTCAATGCGCCCGACCACCAGAGATACCCCCATGGTAGCCAGGCGCGCCGCCTCTTGAAAGTTCACCCCCCGGGCCGTGACTAATGTGTCATCGGCGTAACAGATTACGCCCAGCCCGGGGGGGAGGTCTCCTCGAAGGGCCCAGTCGTACCCCATGTTCCACAGGAGTGGTCCAAGGACAGACCCCTGCGGAACACCGCACGACATGGGCCGACGACTTAAATTTCCCTCTCGGTCCTCGTACATGACGGTACGCTCCTCTAAATAGTCTGCCACTAGCCGCGTCAGGTACCCTGGCACCCCGTGATAATGGAGTGCTTCCCTGACGCAGCTGAATGGCAGACTATTGAATGCGTTGGCGATGTCCAACGACACCGCCAACAGCACGCCGCCACAGCCCACTACCTCCTCAGTCACAGCCCTCAGGCGCAAAATAGCACCGATCGTCGAACGCCCCGCTCGGAATCCGAATTGGGCGTCCGACAGATCGGGGCCGACCTCGCAAAGGTGCCGAACGATGCGGGTAGAGAGGACCCTCTCAAACAGTTTACCCGCCTCGTCCAGCAACACGATGGGTCTGTAGGCCGCGACCGAGTCGGTAGGCCGTCCCGGCTTCCTTATGAGTACCAGCCTCCCGCTCTTCCAGCAGTCAGGGAAGTGCCCGGACGCCAAGCTAGCGTCAAACACCTCCCTGAGGCGGTCGGACATGTGGTCGAGGGCAAGGGCCAACACTCGGGCAGGGATCCCGTCCGGCCCGGGGGCTGTGTTCTTAGAACGGATCCGTAGAACAGCCGCCCCTACCTCCGCCTCCGTGACGGGCGGAACACCATCCTCCTCGTTCTCCCCGTCGTCTCCGGCCAAGGGGGCCACCATCGACGGGGGTACGTGTTCCGCCCGTTGCGGGAAAAGGCCCTCAACCACTTCCTGCAGGAAGCTGGGCTGGAGAGTCTCCGTAAGGGGGGGGGCCGACGAGCGGAGCTTTAGCTGCGCTGCGCGATACGGGCGACCCCAGGGGTCACGATCGAGACCCTCCAGCATCTCCTTTCTTTTCTCCTCTTTGGCGCGGCTAATGGCCAGCTTCAGAGTTTTCCGTGCCTCTCGGTACTCCTCAAGAAGCTGGTCCTCTTCCCCCTCTTCGCGGTGACGCCGCCGGCTGTGAGTGTAGGACCTCCGGGCACGAGTACAGGCCGCACGGAAGTCCGCCAACTCCTGGGACCACCAGTAGACCTCCTTCCTTGGAGGCCGACGACCTCGGACGCGGGGCATGGCCGCATCGCAAATCTGCGTAACCGCATCGCGGAAGCGGCGTGCCCCCATGTCTACCTCCTCGGTCGGAGGCTGCGGAGACAGCCAAGAGTAAACGATGGCTGCCTCCTCCAGAAGGTCCCTATCTAGCTTTGATACAGCCCACCGCGGAAAGCGGGAAGAACGCCGCGCCCCGTGACCCCTACTGGGGTCCTGGGTCCGGGAGAGCTCAAATCGGATATAGAGGTGATCCGAGAGCGTCTCAACCTCTTCCAGGACACACCAGTTCCTTGCTCGTGCGGCGAGAGCAGGGGTAGCGAACGAAAGGTCCACTATCGACCCCCCCTGCTGTCGCACGCACGTGTTGGTGGAGCCTCTATTTAGAAGGCAGAGGCCCACCGAAGCCGCCCACTCCTCTACGGCTTCGCCCCGTGCGTCCGTCCTAGGGGAACCACACGCAACGGACTTTGCGTTGAAGTCCCCCAGCACTAGGACGTGCCCAGACGCAAGTCGCCGCATCGAGGTCTCCAGGTTATTAAGGAAAACCTCGAAGTCGCTCAGACTCCTGTTGGGGGAGAAGTAGACACCATATATGGTGATCCCCCCCCATTCGGCGGCAACATATCCATTACCCTTGTCTCTTAGCGACAAGGGCGGGGAATGAGCCGCCGTGGAGCTGACGACTGCCACGGAGCCGTCCCGGTCACCCATCCAGTTGGGACGGGGAGGAACGTAGTAGGGCTCCGCAGCTACGGCTACATTGACTGACCACTCCGCCATGGTTTGCAAGAAAAGATCTTGCGCACCGGCAGAGTGGTTGAGATTCGTCTGGACAAGGAGGCTGGTGACTTGGTCCATTTATTGGACCGTCTCTACAGCCTCCTCCATGGGCGACGACGTCGACGCACGACTTACATGGGAGGTAGCCTGGGTCGACTGGCTAACCCCCGATGTACGCTGAGAAGCGCGGGGAGGCTTGCAGCCCCCCTGGCCCATCTGGTGATTGGCGGGCAGATTACCCGCCGCACATGCTGGGCAGTAAGGGGCAGCGGAACATTACGCCGCCTTGTGCCCCGGTTGACCGCAGCGGAAGCAAAGTCCGCTGCAGTCAAAGCAACTTGCACACTTGACGCGAGTGTGCCCCGATGCTAGGCATTTGAAACACCTCATCGGTCTCGCCGTCAGGACTGTGACTCTGGCGTTCACGAAACCGACGAGGAGCCTGCCGGCGTCACCCAAGGATTTGGCCGACGCCACGGGACAACTGACCCACACAGCGCCAAGGCCTCCTGGACCGGGGCGGATGGTGCCAACCCTGATGTGGTCCGCGTTGCAACCTGTCTTCTCCTGAACTGCAACGCGGACATCCTCGACCGTGACAGAATCGTCCAGGCCCGAAATGCGCAGCTCCGCGCACTTGGTGGGCCTGGCGATCTTCACGCCATCCGTTATTGGGAATAATCCCCGCAACTTCTCAGCAAAAGTGTCGGCAGCCTTCACACCTTCAGCCCCGGGGAACTCCAAGACCCGAGCTCCCGTTTGGGCGAGGCGCATCCTTACACCTGAAGCCCCGAATTCACTGGCGAGGCTATCCCGGGCTTTTTTGAACACGGCCGCGTAGGATAGCCCGCCGTCAGCCGCTTCCGGTGACACGGTGATCACCACAGCCGCCGTTTTCGGTGGCTTCAGTTTTCTTGGCCTCTTTGTAGTGCCCACTGCCACCGATGACGACTGCGGTTTAGAGGCTGCTTTATTGGCAGCCTTCTTATTCCGCTTTCGGGACTTCTTCTTGTTTCCCTCGACTTTCTCCCATCCGTCGTTAGAGGGGGCAGACGTCGAGGGGCCAGATGCGGAAGGGCCAGACACAGTTTTGGCACCAGAGGGAACTGTCGTTCCTTTAGGTGCCGGAGTGGGAAGGGGTGGAAACTTCGCCGCTACTTTAGCTGAGGCCTTAGTGGGCTGCCCGGCTTTCGATGCCACTGCTTTTGCTGCAGCCTTAGCTGGTCGTCCAGACTTCGGCGCAGCTGCAGAGACTGGTGCTGATGTCGCCGCCGCATAGGAGACTGCGACGCGACCACCCGAGGCAGGAAGCGGCGTCGGACCCGATGCGGCCTTGGCCTTATCACCGGCTAGTGGCGGTCGGATGATGGGAGCCGGAGGCAGTCTTGCCTCCAGGCCTGCGAGGCGCCCGTCCATCATCCTCCACACCGCGTCAATAACTTGACGCAGGTGGGAGTCCGGAACTTCGGAGAGAGAGGGGGCGGAGGGCGGGGTCTGCACCGCAACCGGGCTCAGTGACTCAGGGCACTCCGAACGCTCCCGAAACTGGGCAAACTGAGCGCTAAGCTCGGCAACCTGCTTCGTCAGGCGATCATTTGACGCTGTAAGGCGGTCATTCGCCTCTTGCAGGCGAGCCGCATCTTCGATGAGGCTCTCAACGACCCCAGACACGGTGGAGGAGGAGTCCTTCAGGGCTCTGACGAACGAACCTTTCAGGTTAGTGGACTTGGTGGCCACTTTGTTTATAATGGCCACGGCCGCGCATGTCCTCTCCTTCAACGTCACCGATGATTGAGGGACAGAACCCCCTTCCACCGGTGCACGGATCTTCGTCAGGAGATCTGCGATCTCCTCCTCCGCAACAATTTCGCCCTCCGCACGAGTTCGCGCATACACTCCCGCCTTCGAGAAGACGGAACCAGCCGGAGCTGGGATCGGTGTACGCGACCTTGACCTCCCTCTTTGGCTACTAGCTATTTTGGGAGGGAGCATTTCTGTAGACGGTTCATCATCCTCGTCCCTTGAGCGACCTCGCTTTCGGTTGTCGAGGTCGCGGATCTCAAGCTCCATCTCCACAACCTCAGGATTGAGATTTGCCACTTCCGTGGAAGATCCGGCCTTGGAGCGTAATCGCTCCGACTGTCTGCTCCCAGGAGTCGTACTGACTTCTGGGAGCTCCACCGAACGAGTAGTCAGACATGAAACTTCGTCGTCCGTCGACGAAGCTTCAGACGCTACCTTCTTACTTCTCTGGCTTTTTTCTTTTCTTTTTGTTTCTTTAATCTCCTTCTTTTTTTCTTCAGTATTGTTTGGTTTTAAATTATTTTTTTTTTTTTTTTCATATTTGTACCCACGAGTGGGGGAGAACTAAAGGTCGACCCGGGCAGAGATCCCCCAATACCCGGGCAAGCGTAGATTTATACCCAACCGAGGGGTCCGCAGGTGCCCCGGCTGGGAGTGCGCTTGCGGCTGAACTACCCATCAGCCATGCATCCCCTGGTCACGCACCAGAACACGGGATTTGGGGTGATTTTTAGAGAGGTTTTCTTCCTCGCAGTCCGGGCGGCTAAGCCAAGACCCTCGTCCCCGATCGGAGTCGCGAAACATGACCACGACTCTTTTCGGGATTACGATATGCCGACGGTGGCAAGGAAACTAAATCTTCCCATGCCTGCTCGGTGGCAGTGTGAGTGCACGCCGAGCCCGTCTTTCTTCCTCCACTGCTGACAGCGGAGAAACGTCGACCCGTGGAAGGGTCCCTCCTTCGTGATTTTTTACCGAGGTTTTCATCCTCATAGCTCCGAAGAGCGAAGAGCCAACAGATAGATCTGCTCTGTTGGGCCAAGCCTCAACCAAGTGGCCGAAGAAAGATGGCCTCCTCTTCATACTAGAATATTAGCCGTTGGCGATGACGCCGTCCTCAAAAACTGAGGAAAAACAGGCAGCGTTATCGCCAACGTTTCCAGGGTGCACCACGTGGAGGTTTTCTAGACAGCACCCCAATTTACCTTCTTCCTTGGCGGGACCTCTGAAACCGATTACATTTCCAAGGCGGTTAGCGTGAGGCAGGCCGCCGACCATAAAAGAAATCAGTCCAAACCCTTCGCAATGTTACAATAACCCAAATAAAGTTGGGGAAAGAGCAGGCAGATGATGAGTAATAAATGATGGTAGTTGGCGCCTAGAGGTCGAACTTTAAGCGTAATTTAGAAAAAGAAATACTGATAACAATATAATGCTCTGTCGATGGTTGGAAAAAAAACGATTCACAAATTTCTTTATTGATAACACTGAAGCTCGTCAACAGCAAATATTGAACTGTTTTGTCTTCACCAAATTAAAAAAAATATTAAATAACTCAAACACATAAGCTAAGCAAATTTACCGACGGTCTTGTCGGGTTATGGCGTAATCAGAACTGCATGTAACAAGTCTCGAATTTAAACGTTTCAAACTGAAACTAGTTTTGCAAATGAGTCTCGATTAACATAATCAGTTGCGACTCCAAAAATTAAGCAAAGCCTTAAAGAATTCTTTGTTGATATTGCTATTCATATCTATAATATCCCAAGCATCTTTTCTTTACCTTACCTTTGCAATTTTCTAATAATAAATCCTCGGACTTTAGTTTAATTCAAAGTTTGCTACATACGCGCCAAAGATAGAAGTATAATATTTTTTTCTGTAATTAGCGCGTCTCGCTGTCATACGCACCTAATGCATTCTACCACCGAACTGTTTGAACCTATAATATGTCTTATATTTTGGTGGAATATATAAGCATCGAAATTGTTTTATTGGTGCATAAAATAAACCTATTAAAACACGATTCTGGAACGCGCTTTTATATCTCCCACAGAGGTCCAGTGAAGTATATCGGTCTGGGTATTCTAAAGCGTTCAGATCCTGAAGAATTCTGGCAGTATTACAACGTCCAAAGGGCTTTCCGTCATCCAGGATACATACCACCCTCCAAGTACCACGACATCGCATTACTGGAAACTAACAAACTGTAAGTAATAGTAATAGCTTCATCGAATATTTATTGAGTCTGGCCACGAATAAGAGCGAATTTAAAAAGCTGACGGTCAATATAAGGGAATGAAGAGGCACGGAAAGAAAAAAACTGATGCTTGCGAATCTAAAAATTTGCACCGATTTTTTTTGACCAGTTCAGAAGATCTTCAAATTAATACATTTTTTATCGTGACTTAAATAACAGAAGCATTCTTTGCTTCTGTTATTCACTTGTCTCATTGGGTACAACTGTGTTTAAGCGTAACAGTGCAGATGGACATACTCTTAGAACTAAATTATTTTACGTAACTCACAAGTGACAAAATGCTGCAATGTCAAATTTATTGGCTATACTTCAATTCACCTAGATAATAATATCACTGGAATCGTTCTCACAAGGCTGACAGTATTGCCCTTGAATAAAATACGTTGAATGACAATGCCAATTATTCTCTATGCAAGAACAAGAAATCATTAAAATAAACAAAAAACCCGACTGCGTTAAAAATACTAACTAATAAAACATATAAGTTGTACTTATGTATATTTGTAATCACCAATTAATTCATTTTGATAGGTTTGTAAGAAAAATAAATAAAACAGACGTTTTGGTGTCAAAACTTCTCCATTTCATTATTGTAAATTTTAATATACCCAGTGATACTCCTGCAATAAAGAAATATCTAACGACTTTTCATTCATCAAAATCGGATGCACATACATTTATACAAACTCTCCTTTTAGCTTTGCTGCAGTCGGGTAAAAGGGTCAGCCTGGTTACTAGAATTTTGCCTTTCAGAATCTCCTTTAACTCCGAAGTCCGTCCAGCATGTCTCCATGTTGATGATAAGCCGGATAGCTACGCATTCGCTACTGGCTGGGGAGCTCTTGGACACAAACAAGGCTTGGCTGACGTCTTGCAATCAGTTAGTATCTTTCTACCTCTGTTGCTCTTAAGAGAAATAATATCAGAATCTCATAAAACATTTTCCCGCAGTTGGATTTAATCGTCTCCAAGACTTCAGCAAAGGAGTGGTTTTTTTATTCCTCAAACCAATGTTTTTCTACCACTTGATTTGACCGAGGTGGGTCATGCAGAAAACAGTAATTATTTTTTTATTGTGTAATGTAATAGGCGCTTGTCTTCTAACTCACCTGATGGAAAGTGATGATGAATACGAAGATGGTACACGCTTGTCCTAGGCCTGTAAACCTATTTACTCTACTTTTGAACGTCTGGAAAAACAGACGCTTGGCAGATTTAGTGTGAAACTTTCTATTGCCAACTTACACTTTGGCAATGAGCTAGGGGACAGCAGATTTCTGTTTAGATTGGAGTAGTTAAATTGAGGATATTCACCTTTCAAAGGATCATAGCATACCACTACTGCCAGAGTAGTGCTGTGATTCTGAGGTTCACCAAAGTTTCACGCAGGATATAAAAGTTTAGGGATTTTAAAGACCAACTGTATTTTTATTTTCGTCTGTGATTTCCAAATAAACTGTACTATGTATGCACATTAGACTATAATAAAAAAAATTACGGCTTTCACAGAGCTTTTATCAACGCAAAAGCCGACATTAGAACAAATCCAAATGCATTGTTTAAAAAATAATTCTTAAAAATACTTTCATGTAGTCATTTTTCTTCTAGGTGATGTTGAACAGGTTTACTGAAGAGGAGTGCTTAACGAGTTATCCCCCCCACAGACTTCTGGTGAACGGGTTCGATAACTATACACAAATCTGTTATGGAGATAGACAGGACAGGCCCATACCAACAGACACCTGCGAGGTAAGAAGTTTGTTAAAAGGAAAAACTCAGTTGTGATATCTCATCTAAATCGAAAAGTTCTTAGAAGCGCATATGAATACAAAATTTTTGGGGTAATTTTATATTTATTTTACAGACCGTCAATGAAAATATTTTTGCAGAATTTCACTTAGTTTGGTAATAAATTACTTAGTGCAACGATTTGTTAAAAAAATCAAATAATGAAAAACAAAACAAGTAACGTATACTGATAAAGTACATATGCCTGAAAAATATGTCCACAAGAGATATTTCATTTGGACAATGCTTTTCCCCTTATTTCATTTGGACAAACCCTATTCAACAGTTGGTTTCTGGGTTGCTGAATTCCAAAGCTACGGTATTTAAAGGTAGATCGAACTGTAAAAATTATCATCGGTCCAGGCCTTCAACCTCTGTTACGGCAATGTAAAAAAAAAGTTGAGAATTTAGTTTTTGAAGACAGAAGAATAATCATAAAACATTTAGCGGAGATTCTAAAGATTTCATTTGGTAGTAGTCAATCCATTTTAACAGATACACTAGTGTTCAGAAAAGTGTGAGCAAGATTGGTACCACGAATATTAACGAACGAAAATAAAAGTTCTTTGGAAATTTCGAAGCGCAACCTCGAAATATTACAAAGTGATTTAGATAAATTTTGTCATTGTTATGTTACCATGGATGAAACCAGGGTGCACCATTATTATAGATCGAAATACCCTATAACAATAAAGCCCCGTTGAAAGAATTGATGATTGGAAACAGTTGAAAAAAACTGTTTCCAATTGTTTTCATTGATAACACTAAAACTCATCAAAAAAGTAAATCGATTGACTTCATAATTTCATATTTTGATTTTTCCGACATCTTCAATAATCACCGTTATATTTCAGCCATTTTAGTCAAAACCTTAATGAATTGCACACCTTCCTCATGAATCGCTCCGTCCATTGGTGAAAACCGTATGAAAATCCGTTAGTTACTTATTGCCTTTAACGTAAGACAGACAGACTTGGTTTAGCCTTTGCTTTATAACATGTAGTGATTTTTGAGACTCAAAAAATTGTCTCTATTGACAGCTTTCATTAATATATTGATTCTCATCAGGGAGACAGCGGTGGTCCTTTGCAGTCGCTGGCGCACGAAGACTGTGTATTCACAATTCTCGGGGTGACGTCATATGGAAGGCAATGTGGCTTGAGCGGCGGTTCTGGCATGTACACTCGTGTCAGGGCTTATATAACCTGGATTGAAGACATCGTTTGGCCTTAGTTACTCAGAAAAACTTAAATAAATGACTATACAAGATGTTGCAGAAAGGTATGGTCATATTTTAGGATCTTAAAGTACACTATAAGAATGGCATAAAGCGCTGACAATGATAGGAAAATTTTGTTCTTGTTAAATTCAGGAAACTTATTTTGTAACAATAATAATGACATGTGGGATGTGGATTCGGCAATCATTATGCCGATAGTCATATCAGCCCATGGGTTGATTGCAAAGAGCCTCGACCAACACCTTCAGAGGCTCACGTTAGGCAGCTGGATTAAGGGCCTGATGCAGGAGGCGGTCCTTCTTGACACGGCACGTATTGTGAGGAGGTTTCTGTCTCTGGAACCCTGACCACCGGTAGCTTGGTCCCTGTACTCGATACCGGTGGGACACTATTTTTTATATTTTTAAATATATATTTTTTTTATAATAATGTATTTAAAAATGTAATTTATATGTTTTATGGATTTTAATAAAAAGAATAATAATAAAAATAAATCATTATTTTATTCACTAGAATGTAGTTACATATTGGTGTTTATTTTGTGTTAAGTCCTCTCGCATTCTACCACTACAATAGTGTGTAAATACATCAATTTATATATTTTAGTACTAAATTAGAAGCAAGACCTTGGTTTATTATTAAAATCGAAATGTCAAATAAAGTATATATATTTATAAGTGTATATATTTATAGTGCCTTTTCATTTTTTAACTTAATTCTTCAAAGTAATGACCTATACTTATTTGGTTTCCATAAACTCTCTTGAACGCTCCCTTGTTTTCTTTTGAAATTTGAAAGTTGCAAATTTGCTGAAATTTATTGTGATAAAAGTCGGTATGTATTAATATTGTAGTAGCTGTAGAACCTTTGTTTTAATAATTTATTCCTATAAATATGTTATTTTCTTCAGAAGTCGTCATAAGGTTGTGTTTAGTTCTACCTTCCAAAACAGTCTACGGATTTTAATACTAAAACATCGTGGATGCGAATCAACTAAGAAAAAAGTAGTCCTTCGGTGATTCGCACCACGAACGACGAAGTTGGATACATACATTGGCTGATTCATACCGTGGTGCCAAACAGCCAATTCAAAAATTCTCCATCACACCATTCACACTTTGGTGTGAAACAACGAAGTACCCCTCAAACCTGGGTGTTTAATACGCTTTTGCCTACACTTTCAGGGATACAACCGTGATTGTATTTTTGTCAGTTTAAGATATCTTAAATTAATATATTTAAAATATATATGTACAATACCTACTTACAGACACAATGTATACGATCGTATATCTCACGATGGTATTATATGTCTATAATTGGTGGTCATTATAGTCTAAATTACTTGTCTTACACACGTCTGCCAAAGAAACCGGATTCTTATTAAGGCGATGACGAATAATAAAATTTTCGTGTTATCTTATGTACAAGGTGAAACGTAAAGATATGATGTAATTTTAGGGTTGTATAAGGTAGCACCGTAGTGTTCTGCAGATTATGCAAAATACAGTAGAGTATAATCAGCCACTGGACTACGAGGAAGCCTTCGACTCCATCCAGACCTGGCCAGTTCTGGATGCTCTGCAACAATGTCGTGTCGACTGGCGATATATTTATGACATCGTCCTAGTAGCAGAGTCGTTGGGGCAGCAAGGCGAGATGCCACACAGCCTGAATGGAGCATCTCGACGCGTCGGTCTTGGTGTGGACTTGGACAAAACCATGGTGATGTTCAACAAACATGTCGCACCCAGACCGAATTGACGTCAAATGGTCGATGTTCGAAGTTTTTCAGGAATATGTCTGTCTCAGGCAGATTATCCATCAGTAGAAACAACTTCGGGAAAGAAATCACAAAAAGGATCCAGTTAAGTTAGGTTAGTTTTCCAAATTCTGCCTGCATTTGGAAAACTACTCAGAACGAAGGTCTTTGACCTTGTATGTGTCTTTGTATATGATAGCTAGATCCATGAGGAATATTAAAGGCTATGTAACATGACGCTGAGACTCTTGGGAGTAGAGTAGTGATCATAAACGCGGAGACTGACTAGCATAGTCGGACTCACGTGTACATTTCGGGGTCTAAATATTTAATCCTCCAACAAAACAATTCACCCTGTATTTCTCCCTAAATATGAGGGATATTTATTTATGGTATAGGCGGCAAACGAGATAGCGGGTCACCTGATCTACACCATCTAGCGAAGACGACCTGAACTACATAGTAACTACTAATCCTGAATCGCGCTATGAAAGTTCTCGCACCGATTAATATAATAATATATACAAAGTCCCAACATCAACCGTTTGGCCGCGGCCCGCCAGGTCCCTGGCGGGGGGACACTCCCATGGGAGTGTCCCCATTTGTGTTGGAGGGACGTAACACCCGTTCCTTCACAGACTTACTTCATCTGCACATTTAAATATATCTCAAATATCAAATGTCTAGTTTACCTCAGAACTTTCGACTGTGTGAACCGATTTTGATGGTTCTTTTTTTATTTCAAAGCTGGTTCTTCCCGTGTGGTAACATTTCATTTTGGTCTTTTTTTTTGAAGTTTTTTGGGAAGTCGTTTTTTTTTAAAGAATTGTGTATACACATTTTCGGGGCTACAAAAAAAGGACTTATATTACCTTTCATCCAGTCCTATTTTTAAAGGATACCTGAATTAATTGACAAATTCTACATTTTTGCGAGCGAAGCCGCAGGGAAAGCTACTAAATAGAAATAACCAAGAGTTAGTTACATCCAGTTGTCAGTTGGACCCGTGCTAGCGTGCTGACTGCACAATGATCCGTCAGATTGTTGTTGTGTTGTGTTTATCTTCTGTTGTGGGTGACTATTTGCAGTTGCCTGAAGGTATGTTAGTATAATTACGTAATCATCGAGTTTAATTTATTAATAGTCAGCTTAATAAATGTGCAAATGGAATTGATATATGCAAGAGAATTGTTGAGATTTAAATATTTTGCATCGATATAAGGTTAAACAACTTTATATTAAGATATTATTCTTTTCGCGGTTTTTTTGCAACATTTTATTTGTTTTTCTCAAAACTGATCACGTTTTTTTTTACGAATTTATTATAACGGTTGACTGACAGATAGATGATGCAATAGTTAAAGTGGTCGCCTCACCAGTACTCTATGCCGAGTGTTGGAGGTACGAGTCCCACACGAAACCAAAGTTTGATTGATTGATTCAAAAATTTGTTTGTATGTTTGTAAAGTGGGGGACTTTGGGCAACACAGAAATTATTTCTAGTGCGGGATTCATCCCACTAATATTATAAATGTGAAAGTTTGGATGGATGGATGGATGTTTGTTACTCTTTCACGCAAAAATCACTGAGCCGATTGCGATGAAGCTTGGTATGTAGATAGCTGGAGACCTGGATTAACGTATAGGCTACTTTTTATTCCGATATTCCCACGGGATCGGGACTTACGCGAGTGAAACTGCGGGATGCTGCTAGTGTTTAATAAAAACGAAAAATAATCAAAAGTTTACTTGCTATCCTGTTATTTTTACTAGTGTTATATGACCCTAAAGACGTTGACCTCTCCCAATTTAGTGGATAAGATTTAAAAAAAATCAAGATATAGATATAGGCACAAGCGCCACCTACTAAGAGGGTCCGAGTAGGTGTTCATCATCATATCGACAACGTCATGACGTGTCATGTTTATGTGTTTTCGCTTTTACTCTTTGATGACGTTAAAGACTCTTCTTCTCGCTCTCTTGTTTTCTTTTTGAAATTTGAAAGTTGCAACTTTACTGGCTTTTACATATACGAGATATATCTACTGTATATACCGTGTATGTACCGTATGTAATTGCCTCCGTTGGCACTCAGTTAAAAAAATAATTTAGATAAGAAAGAAAGAAAAGAAAGAAAGAAAGAAACATTTATTTTGCTATCACACAAAGGTAATGTGAAAAACATAACTGACAGTTAGACTGTCATCTGAGCGTGACAGTCACGCGAGTTCAGTGTTTATTCCCCATACCAAAAGTGCCCAACGTGTCTAAAGAAATTTTCACTTAAAAAATAGTTTTTTTTTTTAAGTGAAAATTTCTTTTTGCACGTTGGGCACTTTTGGCATGGGGAAAGTTCCCACACCTCATGTGTGGTACAAAAGTAATCCTTAGCTCAGCGTAGAGCCGCTTCGTCTAAATCCCCGAAGCGACGCTGATATTCATGATCTGATTGACAATTAATTTTTGTTCTGTTGCATCAAACAACATGATGGTAAATAATTCACAGGTTCGCCGTGTTCCTGGAAAGGGGTGAATGGTCAATGCGTGAAGGTGTACAAGTGTTTTAGCACTATCCTGGACATCGAAAAGAAAGAATACCCACCCGTAAGTATTTTATTACTATACTTAGAGTAATCGGTAAACCCCGCATTCCATAAGCGTTCAGTTTATGGAATGCGTTTTATATCTACTTTGATATCTGGCATTAAGGACCTGTAGTTAAATTTCTTGTAATTATTTGTAATCATTGTGCTGTGTATTCTGTTTATATGACTTTTTCGTTAACTAAATTAGTTTATTGAAGTGAAAACTTCTTTAGGCACGTTTGTGCACTTTTGCTATGGGAAAAAAAGCACTGAACTCGTTACCGTCACGCTAATAATACATATCCACTAGAGGGCGCTAATCTAAACATTGAGTTTTGTCAGCTCCTTTATAATTCATCTTTAAAAAATGTGTTTTCACTTCTGACGTGCAGTCCTACTGACTGACAGTTTTTTCCTTTTATTATAAATACGTGTGTAACATAATATTGTTTCAGATTTGTTTAGATCATGAGAAAGAACCTGTTATATGTTGTACTGACTGCGACCTCGTTAACGATACGAGGTAACTATTATATTATCTAACTACTATCTTCACTAATAATATGAATCTGAAAGTTTGTATGGATGAATGTTTGAAAGTTTGATGAAATTTAGCATAAAGATAGTATATAGCCTGTAATAGCACACAGATTACATATTTCTCAAGAAAATGTACGGTTCCCGTGTGATAATATACATATAGGTATTTTATATAGTTTAATAGGTAGATATTAAATCTGTTATCCTCAAATTCACATACAGCAAAAGCACATTTCAGCGTCATCTAGCGAAGACAAACTGAACTGCATAGTAACTACT
Organism: Euplagia quadripunctaria; assembly: GCA_963859945.1. Taxonomy (NCBI): domain Eukaryota; kingdom Metazoa; phylum Arthropoda; class Insecta; order Lepidoptera; family Erebidae; genus Euplagia; species Euplagia quadripunctaria. The sequence goes on from OY982586.1 coordinate 3,799,801, forward strand.
AATCCTGTATCTGATTGGTATAAAACAAATCAGACTATACAATGAATATCAATGTAAATATATGTTGTAATAGTTTGATACAAAAACTGCAGTGTATAGCATCTGTAGTTTATTACTTATCACAATGAAGCGTATTAGACTCGTGGTACGTGTCCCGCACGTACGCTGGCCTTAGTGAAAAGCGAAAGGGACATAACATCCCTCCTCTACGCAATTATATGCTAAATAGTTGGCAACTCTCAAGTAACATCTCGAATGTTTAAAGGCATTGATAATTAATTATCGCCTAACATGGGGTACGCCGTGTCCTTGCTTGAATGTTGAAATTGTCACTTCATAATTGAACATAAAAATGGAACTTACATATTTTTGAAGTGAAACTTATTTAAATAGTTGTGATTTGAAATTCGATGAAACGGACGCGTCACGATAAAGTTCCTATAATCTTTGTCGTTGCGCCTGCGTTCTTATAAGCTTTCAGAAAATATGTCAACATGGTGTAATTTTTGTGCATTTGCGTATTAAATTTATTTTAGTTGTTTTTTCTTCATATTTCACTTATAATTAATAGATTATTTACAAATTTACATTTAAATCCAACCTTAATCTATATTGAAAACGAAGTATTGTTCACGGAGCAGATAGTTGTAACTGGACTTCAGGTTTGCTTACTGTTTATTATTAAGGCCATTCTTTGTATATCTTGATCTGTTGTCTGTATCTGTACCTATTGAATAAAATAAAATAATTTGACGAATAACTTTTATAGAAATTATCTAAAATTAAATTTATAGTAAATTATTTGTGTTGATTTTACTTTTTATTATTTCTCATTCTCTCGTAGGCTACTTTTCTGAAGTTTCACTTCTACCGTATGTGAATTGCAGACACACACACTTTTTTTTTAAATTAACATGACATTGTATCTAACTTTCTCTGTCTTTTCTTTTAAGGCTGATGTTAATCGATAAAGCACTGGGCATCCTCAACAAAACAGGAATTAGTAAAGCTAAGGACAGTAAGTAAAATACTTTAAATAGTTATAATCATCTTCCAACGCTTTTCCGAAATTACTCTACCCTTTCGTCATTTTACTGCTAAAGTACTCCCGTTCTAGCCATATCCTCTTTCACGTAGACCATCCACATTTCCTTTTGTACTTATTGTTGACTATGTGCTGATTAGATGCGAGTGTGTTGTGCAATTAATTATTTTTATAAGCAGTTCAGTTCATTAATTGTTTTCTTAAGAGTTCAGTTTCCGAATTCAATTCTACTAAAATTGGGGCTTTAAGAATTGCATTGAATTTATTACTATATCTTGAAAAGTCGATAAGTTTGGGTGTTTTGTATGATAAATAGGTTGTTGAAAAAAAAACGTATAATTTTTTTAAATGTATTTTAAACTTTATGATAAATTATATTAATAGTCGATGCGAAAACTTGATATTATTTTATAAATTCATTATTATAATTTAAAAGTGATCAAATTTTATAAAGAATCATATTAGTCGCCATGTTTATGACGTTATAGTCCGTCGGTAACCCGCTTAAACTTTGTAATAAAAAGGCAATCAAACCTCTAAAAACAATTGGCTATGGCAACCCTATGAGACCGGGTCAAAATAAAGAAGGGTGCAATACAAAATTGGGGTACCGACCTATTTTATCGGTAACCGGATAATTGTTGCGCTAAATTATACTTTTTAATATGCCTTTTCAAGGGTTGTCAGGCCAAATCGGATGAAAAGGCTAGGCAACCCCCTTACGAAGTCTGAATCAATATAGCGATTCCGTTGTTGGCGAGATGATCGTTTAAAACGTGAAAAAAGAATATGGTGAGTAGTAGAAATGGCAAACGATGCTTTTAGTCCGTAGATACGATTTTTTTTTCTGCATAATAACATCGCGTGTGTGATTCTTACATCACAACTACATAAACGTTCGTAGAATAAAGTGAGTAATGATGGGCCAATTTTTTACTATTTTGTTAAAAAACCCACTTCAAATGTTTGATCATCAATGGTTATATTTATCTTTTATACATGTCTGCTTCCGTAAGTATCATAAAACCGTATACTTGTATAGTATTGACCCATGTGGAGGCCGCGGGCGGCACGCAATGACGTTTAAATCAAAGTCAAGTCTCCCCCTCTTCCCACTCTACCCCTCTTCCCACCCTTACCCACCACTTCCCCTCTTCCCCCTCTACCCCTTTTCCCACTCTTCCCCCCTCCCCCTCTTCCCCCTCCCCCTCTTCCCACTATTCCCCCCTCCCATCTTCCCACTCTTCCCCCTCACCCTCTTCCCCCTCTTCCCACTCTTCTCCTTCACCCTCTTCCCACTTTTCCCCCTCCCCCTTTTAGCCATCTCCCCCCCCCTTCCCACTCTTCCCCCCTCCCCTTCTTCTCCTACTTTACTCCCACCTTAAAGGGAGGCAACGCACTTGTGACTTTCGAGTTACAGGTGCCCATGGGCGGCGGTAGTCATTTACCATCAGGCGACTCATCTGCTCGTTTGCCCCCTATACCATAAAAAAAGTGTAATTCTTGCTAGGTAGGTACCTATCATTTTTTACTTTCATAATCATTTCATAATGATATTTCGTCTAATTCAATAATATAAGTAAATAGATAGCTTAGCCTAGGAACTACCTACTAGTTGTTTATATTAAATAATTTTTTTAAAAATGTTATCTCTGGGTGCGTTTTTGAAGAATTCAAGCAATTTTGGTTGCTACAGCACAATACATATACTCTATAATTTCTAATTGCCATATTAAATACTTAAGTATTTGTATTTATTTCAATGAAATACACAAATCGCACGCTTACTGCTTAAAAAACGATCACACCGTTTGTACGTCACTGCGGAGCAATCGCGAACTGTTTGCGTGCTGAGTTTCAACCGAACGCAAGGCGTGTAGGCATGTCTCGCAATCCGACGTTTCTATGAAGACACATTACTGTGTGGATAGTATTACCGTGGTTGAGCCTTGTGATAATAAATCGACCTAAGAAACTCACGGCCACTCTTTTAAATCATCAGATAATTTAACAACATTTAGTGAAATCTATTACAGCACTGTTTTGTTATGCGCTATTGTGTTATTAAGATTCAAATTAAGCTATGAAAGTATGGATACTGAAAACTAAACAAGATAAAATTGAAGTAAGAAAATAAAAACATAAAAGACAGAAGATGAGAAACATATTAGCTCACATTACATTTCTATTAAATATTTGAAATAGGATGTAAATCTGGAAACAATTTTGTCCCAAGCGCTTCATCCGACTAATCCCACTATCCCACTAATATTATAAATGTGAAAGTTTGGATGGTAGATGGATGTTTGTTACTCTTTCACGCAAAATCCACAGAACCGATTGGGATGAAACTTGGCATGTAGATAGCTGGAGACCTGGATTAACGCATAGGCTACTTTTTATCCGGATATTCCCCCGGGATCGGGACTTACGCGGGTGAACGTGGGTGAACCGGGGGGCGCTGCTAGTCTTCCATATAACTCACCCCCTTCAGGCATAGTTGTTATTTTACTGTGGAATTAAATTTGTTCAGACTTAAAGTTTGTATATTATTTGGGATTTTATTATTAAATCGCACACATTGACCCCAACTTTTTAGCTGTTTGGAGCTAAGAGGCAGGTATAACGAGTTGATGATCATGACGTGTGTTAAACTGGTCTTTTTATGAACACAAATCAAGTTTTCATAGATGTACTAATATGCCAGTGTCATCATGTTTATTTCTTTAAATTTCTGCCTCAGTGAATCACGATTGCCTAAGTTATTAATTGATCTTACTCCACTTCCAGTACGTTGTTTGTTTCTAAAATAGTGATTAAATAGGAAATAGTAGTTCAGATACAGTTTACATCTCTCGTTTTTAAAGTACCTGAAAGAATGACATGATCGACATGATCGAAAGCTTTTATAAGTTTACGCTCACTTTTCATACAAAAGGCCCAAATGCTATCGTCAGTAGATTATACCATCACGTCTACTTAATACCTGGAAACAAATGCAAAAGTTTGGATGCATGGATAGAAGCCAGAACGGTTAAACGGATCTGCATGACATTTATATCTAATACTAGCTGCGCCCCGCGGTTTCACCCGCGTAAGATCCCAGATTCGATGGGAATATCGGGATAAATGTTAGCTTAAGTGTTAATCCAGGTCTCCAGCTATCTACATACCAAGTTTCATCGCAATCGGTTCAGTAGTTTTTGCGTGAAAGAGTAACAAACATCCATCCATACATCCATACTCACAAACTTTCACGGTTCTAATATTAGTAGGATATATTAATTGACTCGCTTAATCCAGGAATTTATATAATTATATTCTATACAGCGTGTAAGTATCACCGTCGCAAATAACTTACAAAAGCGTCTTTCTTTGGATTCTTATCACAATGCAAAAGTCAGTTCACCGTAAAAATGCGAGATTAAGGATTTACAGTCAATAGTTTGATTATCCACTACGCAATGTAACGTAACACACGTACTGTGCGGTACGGTGAATTACCTTCAGCGCTCCGCGCCGTCGAAGCAGCTGATTGCATAAATGTTGTTGATTTGTATGCATTTTTTTTCGATAAAATGTTCTATTTACTCATTGTGATATCACTTGTAAGCAATAAAAAATATGAATTTTCCGGCAGAAATTTCCAATGATTTATGATTTTCCACTCAGAATGATGTAGATACTATTTCAGGATTCGGTACAGTGTCACTAACAGCCTGTATATAATGCTTTTATTGCCTTTTTAGGCACAATTATAGCACATAAACTGCAGGAAAGATTATTTGACGTCTTTATTCCAGAATGCTTGGACTACATTCATGCAATTCGCTACCCATGCAAGAACGACGCTGTAACCACTATACGGGGGAAACTGAATAAAGAAAAGAATTGTTACGACTATATATCTCGGAAAGATCACTTTTACTATCCTATAGTTGGTGGTAGAAACGCATACAAAGAGGAGTTCCCGCATATGGTAACACATGTTAATGTAATATTTTATAAATAGAATTAGGGCTTTTTGAAATCAGGCTAAGAGCAATAATTACTATTATAGTTCTTTGGAATCAGGTTTATCTTATTTTAAAACTGACACTGTATCACTCAAAACGGCTTAACTTCGATCGCTGTATCTACTGTTTTTTTTTTAATTTTGGAAAGATTCCAGGACACGAGAAATCCTAGTGCGGATTTAGGGTTTTTGTATGAGGTTGTAGGGTGTCGTATTCACGTGTGTATTCCATGGATGCCGAAATCCTATGATGATACAGCTATACAGGGCATATCTGAAAGGGTATGACTCTAGCATGCAGTTACAAAAAATATTTGTTGAAAAAAATACTATCCGTTTAAAGTACGATTCAAACCGACCGCCCGCGACGGCAAGAAATTCCATGCAAAAATGTAACATCTTGCCGACGCAAGAAGTTACATTTACATATGTAAATAATACAGTTACATATGTAAATTATAAGTAATAAACATAAACTTCAATTTCCGTCACCGTACTACAAACGAGCTCCGGCGCGACCCGTTCGGTGTGAACCGTACTTAAAGGTTTGAATTGCCAGGTATTTTCCCCTCCGTTTCTCATAAAAGCAGGTGGAATGAGTAAAGTTAAAGATTCTAAATCGAGCATATTTTTTTATTTCGGCATTATTTCTATCTAAATTTTTGACAAAATCCATAAAATAGGTACTATAATAAAATTTTATCGTTCCTTTAACAACACGATGAAACTTTTATTTGGTGTAATTCGACACATCTTTCGAGAACGGCAATCTAGACAATTGCCCTGTTGGCAAAAACGTGGTTAGCGATTGGAATAACTTTTCCAGTGCTGATAACACACACATAATCGATCCAAAAAGGCGGCCACACACAAGTTGTGGTTACTTCCTCCAGTGCGGCTAACACATACGTGTATTAGCACTCGTGGGCTACAATAAAGTGGGGGGTGGTCTCGTGGTCTAGGTTAATTTAAGTAAGGAGAGGAATTATATACGAGAAACGCTTTTACAGTTTATAATGGTACTTGTGGTACAAATATTTAAAGTAAATTAGACATCAGATATACTAGGCTCAGGGTGGAGGACTTCAGAGGCTTTGGACGTAGTTCCGGAGCTGGTAGATGCAGAGTACTTAACTTCGTAGCCGTATTGAAGTAGTAAGAGGTTGAGTCCTCGCGCGGCGCGGTATATATAGGCCCCAGGAGCGTGGTGCGGCACGGGGAGCATCTGAGATGCTCCCCAGGGGCTTAGTGGAGAGTGCTGGCGCAAGGTTTCAGTAGGAGGGCGCAGGATGACGCATGACAAAAGTTGCGTATATACCGAAGCACTGTCTACTATTCCCAGTATCCCAGTGCTGTAAACAAATATTATGAGCAGCAGGCAACGGGACAACAAAAAATCACTTAGTATTCCACTAGGTGGCTCGTTAGTGCCGCGTTCCGATTCAGAACGGAACTTTACCGTCCGTAAGCAAAACGAATCGTTTCTTGATTATAAGAACGCGGCATAAGTCAGCTTAAATGTATAAATACCCGTTTCAGGTAGGTAATAAATCAAAGTTCCTATATACATAGGTACTTAAGTTACTATAGTTTATAAAAGTACACAACTTTTGATGGTTTTTCAACCGTATTGAATCTACTGAGTCTGTTTCAGGCCTTACTAGGGTACGGTGATACAATGGAAACGGCCAGCTGGCTCTGTGGAGGGACCGTGATTAGCGAGAGGTTCGTTCTCACGGCAGCACACTGTGTCTCCACGATTTCTGTGTAAGTACTGACTTAATACATTCCGTGTTATAATTGAAATAAAAAAAGTGTATGAAACTTCTAAATTTATTAACCAACAAATTTTAATACGCAAATACACAAAAATGGTGAATGATACACTACGACACTACGTTGACTATGACGCATTTTCTGAAGGCTTCGTAGTACGCAGGTGCCAAGACACGTGCTAGCATACGAAGATTATAGGAAACACTGCATACTTGTATTCTATCTCATTTTCTGGCAGGCTAAATCCTATGTGTGAATGCTTGTCTCTTTTTAGTGCTGTATACTTGTATTAGGCGGGATGAGGTCATTTTGACGTCCCTACTCTAATTTAAAAAAAACCACAACCTTCTCCCATGAAAGTGTGTTACTTTCGACTCTAAGTATCTAGACCTCATCAAAGATGTTTAGCGATAGATGCTGTGGAGTTTGTTGTGGGGCTGCTCAACAGCAACACCCGTGTATAACCATCTACACCTGTTGCACCCAGATCTACTAATGTCAAATTTTCTCTGGCCGCGGGCTCACCATCTCTAGCAACCTGTTAGCTTCAAGTGTTTGAAGATGAGCTACCTGCCTCAGTTTTATATTTGGTCCTTTTCCGTGCCATTTTGTGGAAATATACCCCTATAAATTAGCGTAATTGATACACCTTTGTAAAAATGCTCCTAATTTAGCAATTAAATGGATGTCATTTTTTACTATTTGGGTCTCTTAGGCTTATTTATTGCATCCTTGTAGCAAATGTCGAACGCAATTTTAGTAATAATTATAATTTTCTGGGTCAATTTGCACAGCGTTATCTAGACCTAAACTGAGCAGAGTCATATCGTGGGAGAGCCATGCTTCGGCACGTACGGGTCGGCTCGACAGAAGCGATACCACGGCCTCAGAAAACCGGCGTGAAGCAATACTTCGTTGTTTCGCTGAGCGAGTGTAGTTACCGTTGGCCCTAACCCTCCTCCTCGAGTTGCAGGTGTCCATGGGTGACGGTAGTTTACTTACCATCAGGTGACCCATCTGCTCGTTTGCCCCCATCCCATAAAAAAGAGCTTTTATCATTTAATATGCTCGTATCTTATGGAAAGTTGTTATCGTTATTTCTTTCTTTCTTATTTAAAATCCAATGCAACAGCTACAGGAATTGTTTACGTTGCTATTTACAGAGGTCCCTGTAAATACGTGGCGCTCGGTATTCTGAAGCGAACAGATCCATCAGATGTATGGGAGCGGTACACTGTGAAGAGGACCATTCGTCATCCGGAGTACAAACCGCCCTCTAAGTACAACGATATCGCATTACTGGAAACAGATAAAGAGTGAGTATAATTCCAATCATTGAGGACCTAAAATTACTATCAGATGTGTAAATGGGGTCGTGGTAATGTGTAAGGTACTATATTTTTGTTTACACGACGTTTTGGGATTGCACTTTTACGCGCGGACGCGGACGAATGTGACTCCCTGGCATATGGTGCGAGATGGAACACACATGGGCATAGTAGTGACGAGGCAACTGACTTGCCTCGCTAACGCTTAGATACGTATTATTACATAGTGCTTAGGCAGAATTACGGTGTGCCTACACACCGATGGTGGTCACGGTTGAACGCCTCCGTTAGTTGCGAGACTCAGTGCAATTCGGTCGAATACTAGGATAAGCCAGACATATATATAATCGCAATAATATTTGTGAAGTTTCGACTGAATTGCACCGGTCGTGGTCTCGGATGTTCTCAACAAGAAGGAATTACGCTCCTGAAACATGACTACACCTTTCTGTAACACCTTGTGAATAGCCGTCTCCATTTTATTCCAGCTTTTTGTTCAGTTCAAGAATTAATCCAGCATGTCTTCACACCGACGATGAACTCGACGAGACAGCCTACGCCACCGGCTGGGGTGCTCTGGGACACAATAAAGAATTAGCTGATATACTACAATCGGTAAGATATCAAATTATAAGGTCTTTTAACCGCTTGAAACTAAAGATTACTAGTAAAAGTGTAGTGCAAATAATTGAAAGCGAAAATAAATCGCGTGCAATTAAAAATTATTTTGGTTGTAAGTAATTCTACGTAAGAGTGTAAGAAAGGCAATAAACTCAATTCAGCTTAGTGGTAGATCTTGATTGGTTGTCGTATATGGAACTAAGTGCTGTATAGAAATAGGGTGAAACGTTTTTCTAACATAATGAGAGGATCCTTCGACCAGGCCAGGTTGCTGGCGAAGGCGGCGCGCTTGGCCACCAAGTGAGTCTCTCTGGTGGTCTCTCGCTGGGCTTATGGTTAACTGGAGGCTCTACGTGCTAGCTTTGCCACCGTGAAGGCACTCCAGCCAGTCATTGTCGAGTGCGCAGGTCGATAGAGACGGGACCCTTTCCTTCCGACTGACACGCGTTTTTCCGGGCACGGCTACTTCGGAAATTCGGTGGAATGAGGCCCAAGGGGGTCTTAAACTTAGTATACTAGCGTTACAGTATACTAAGTTCATGGATTATAACTACATAATATGTAGAACTGCCATCGACCATGATGACAGTTCTAAGTTATACTGGTCAATGATGTGATATAAAACAGTTAAATCTTGGTAAATTATAAACCACCAGGTCCAGTAATTATTCAGATTTGATCTCTAAGGACATGGCGTAAGCACAGTATCACTAACTCAGATGTAGTAAAAAAGAAATCTTAAATATATTTCCAGGTACACCTTTCTAGGTTTAGTGAAGAGGAATGTTCAGAGGCGTACCCTCCTCACAGACACCTGTTAAACGGATTAAATCATAAAACGCAGATATGCTACGGAGACTATTTTATACCAAGAGATACCTGCCAGGTGAGAACTTTAGATTTTAGTACAAGTTTTTCCTCAACTGGCGAAGGAGTATGCTTAAGTAGTATTAAGTTCATTAAAGCAATTTTGAGTCATTTTTATTTACCCTTGCCCCCAACGGACCAAAAAATTTTGTAAACCGGTAAGACAAAAAAAAAATTGCCCCTGGGCCAGAAGCTGGATACGCCCATGAGTATGTATGTATTTCTTATTATTTAGCACACTTTACAGCCTAAACCGAGTGAGTCGACCGAAGTGATACCACGGCCTCACAGCCGGCCCGTCTTCCCGGGGAAAGGGTTCCCCTACTACCAATTTAAAGGGCGGCAACGCACTTGTAACTCTTGAGTTGCAGGTGTCCATGGGCGGCGTAGTCACTTACCATCAGGTGACCCGTCTGCTCGTTTCCCCCTATGCCATTTAAAATAAAAATAATTTCTTGTCAAAAGTGTGACCAGCCATATTTAGAGTTAGTACCTTCACCTAAATCAGACTACGCCCTTAAAGAGCTCGGGGTATTTTACTTACAAGGACACATACAAGCGCCGGTAGCAGGGTCCTGGAGACGCCACACAGAAAAACTTATAGATATACCAGATTGGTGATGCACGCTTTGCAGACCCTGTGAAAACCCATTTGAAAGGGAAGTCATTTCACAATTTGAGCATCCGAATTTCCCAATATTTTTAAAATTTAGTATACTTACTAAATTATACCAAAAAAGATGGCAACCCCTGTGACCACGGCCGATGTAAGTTGGTTGTAAGCTGTTTGAAACGTCAGATAGTTCAAAAATATGTACTTTCACTCCAAAACATGGCCTTAACTACTTTTAAAGAAATAGATATTTTTTTAATTTGCAGGGTGACAGCGGTGGGCCTCTCCAATCATTGAACCACGAGAATTGTGTCTACACAATCCTGGGAGTGACATCATACGGACGAAAATGTGGTGTGAGCGGAGGCTCTGGAGTCTACACGCGGGTCAGGCCTTACGTACCCTGGATTGAGAGCATTGTATGGCCTTAGGGGCCCTTATATTTTACAAGATGGAATGTACGTTTTCCAATGCAGCGTTATGACAGACATTTGAAAGCAAATCTTTACGTAAAGCAACTAATAGATTTTGTTTTTAATGTTAAAGGTAGATTAAAAAATCTTACCATTAAATATATAATACAAAATGAATGAATATGAAGGTCTCTCTTATGTTTTTTTTTATTATACCTAAGGACCAGGTTGCACTGGCCGTGGTCACAGGCTGACTGATAACGGAAGGATTTGAGGTCATTTAGCTCGGTAGTTGCAAATTCACATAAATTTTCACTACATAAATCAACATAATTCTAAACTTACCAATATATCCGGGTTATAACAGCAGCAATTACAATACAACTTTAAAACGTATGATGCGCCACGGAGTCACAACGAGAACTGCGCAGGCGTATGTATTTGTTTAAAAATGGCGTCAGACAATATCTTTCTCTCTCTTTCTATCAGAGCACGCCGTTTTTTTGTGGCAAATACAATCTGAACTGATTAAAGTTGCGTTAACGCGAGAATCACAGTAAAAAATTCCAAAATTTTTTAATATTTAAAATCGACTTTAAAAAAAAAGTATACGATCATACTTTTATTGAAAGGAGGATTTCGTTGCAGACCAGTGTAATGATCGCGTTAATATCCTTACATATACATATGTAATTATATCTTGCAACTCGAAGGTTTAAAAGTTAGTCAATTTTATTTTTATTCTTCGGATAATTGGGTAGTTGCATTATAGAGATAATTATAAATCCCACTAATATTATAATTGTCAAAGTTTGGATAAATGGATGGATGTTTGTTACTCTTTCACGCCAAAACTACTGAACCGATTGCTATGAAACTTGGTATGTAGATAGCTGGAGACCTGGATTAACATGTAGACTTACGCGGGTGAAACCGCGGGGCCCCGTTAGTTATTTATATTATTTAGTATGAGTTGCATATATGTTATGTAAAATAATTTACTAGTCTTTATAAAATTTAATCTTAAATGAGAATTGAAACAACATTAATTATTTTCACGTGTTATTATTTTTAAATTATAACCCAAATATTAAAAGTAGGCAGTAGCTGAATATGACGCCAAATTGTTCTATTCATACTAGTGTTCTAAAGCAGCGCTTCCCAAACTGGGTTCCGCGGAACCCAAGGGTTCCGTGGGAAAGTCACTAGGGTTCCGCCAAATTATTTATTATATCCATAGTTAGGTTACTTCTTACCTACTTTTTTCTTTTAATATATTTCCAATTCTGTGATCTTTATTTCCCAAAGTGACTGTTTGACGGCAATAGGCTTGCCCCCTATTACGTGAGTACTCTAGTAATGTTTTATACCCCTTGGGGGATACAGGCGTGAGTATGTAGGTTTGTGTGTAGTTAGCTACACACATAATTTTGAAATAGCACAAAGTATGCGTTCAGAGAAAATGGTTCTTCTGCTATGCCATATGGTTTTCGCTAACCACATAACTTTTCTTCCATTGCTTTTATGTAGTTATGTTGTTTTTGTTTGAGTGTCATCTTTTACCCCCACCCACACCTCGCCCCCGGGAAAGTTAAATAAGCACGGAATAAATTAAAAAAAACAGGATATACCCATGAATGTAGGGTTCCATGAAATTATCAAATTATAGGGATTTCGTTCCGTAACCTTAAAAGTTTGGGAACCCCTGTTCTAAAGAAGATATCTTTTTGACATTTATTAAAGAAGAACTCATTTGACTTGATATTCAACCTCAATGTGATCATTTTTTACGTTTATCTGATGCTAACTGTGCCTGCGTGTGTTGTTTAGTCCAAAAAACAGGTGAAATATGATAAGGTGAAATGACATATCACATACAAATAAATAAAACAAACAAGTACAAAGTGTATTTCCTTTATATTTCAAAAAGAACGTAACAATAATTTAGTCACTTTTAATTGACAAAAAAATTAACATTAAAAAGAAGGTTATGGCTATTTTGCTATCTAAAAATAATAATAATAATAAAATATTACACAATACTGTGGTAATCTCGCAAAATAATGTTTACAGATTAAAAAATGCTTTAAGTAGTAAATTATGTTGAATATTTACAAATTAAAAACTTTCTTACGAAATTTATTCTTAAAAATATGTTATCGTCCCAGTCGCACTTGCTTCCTTGTAAAATTATATTTTTTACATTTTCTCTCAAGTTATTTTCAGAAGATGTAAAAATTAAGCACGCCAGTCTCTCAGAATATAATTATTACTTTAAAAAGTAACTCAATGTCGAAGTAGTTTAACATTTTTATGATGTTTGCTTTGCTGAGTTGACTAAAAATATAAAATAATTAAAAGTGATGTCTTATTTAATTTATCTTAATTTACTAAAACTATAAGTGGCTTATTTTTTAACTTTTAAATTCATGCATTTCTCACACAATTACTGGCGATGCTTAATTTCTTCTTTACCATATAATGAATTGAATTCCTTTTAAAAACAAAGGTTATAATAAGGTCATACTTTAATATTTGTGAGTGTCCATGGGAGATGGTAGCCATTTTTTATTTATAAGATCGGCGGATAGATTAAAAAGATGTGGAGTGAAGCATAAATATGAAATATTATTATTATTATTATTATTACTTATACAAAAATTATAATTTGTGCATAACATTATACAAAGTTATGTATACAATAAAACGACATATGAACTTCCAAAACAAAATGGCTGCCGAATCACACATCCACTCACCCAAAGTTTATAAAACTCAAATTCTAAATTTAATAAAAAATATAATAATTTAATGAAACTGCCCTAATCGTTGTTTATACTTAATAATACGATGATAATCCTAGGTCTTTTATGATAAGCCGGAAGGACTAGTGCTTAAAAGCGTGATCAAAACAACAGGTTATTTCATCAAAATTTTTTTTTAGTAACACTCGAGAAGGCGGGTTACTTTGACTTACATATTTATACAAATAATTCAATATGCGAACCTCAGAATATAACCAAGGCAAATGTTTATGAACGAATTTAAAAAGTTTGATGGTTTTTAGTAAAAATATGTTAAAATATTTTTTTTTGTGATAAAAACTTAACTTTTTTTAATAAGTAGGCATAAAGAAAGAAACAATCATTATTTTTACACATTGATGAGAATTCATCTTTTCTAATCATTGACAAATATGCAATTACCTAATTATTTACCCCTTACTCTGTAAATAGACCCTCAATTAATTTATTTTGTTGCCACCCGCACGATTTGAACACGCTTTTAAAATAGAATGGAAGTTCTTTTTGGTTTTTACAGAAGTAATAGAAGTCATTAATTGTTATGGCAGATAGAATACGAAGAAATAGCATAGGTTCCTGACCTCTTCAATGTTTATCGCACACTAACAACGCAACTACAATTTGACTTTACCTACCATAAATAACTCATACATCAACATAAATGTTTGAATTTCGAATGTTATATTTAAAAAAAAAAATAAGAAACTCGGCTCCGTCTTACGAATTTTCGATCAGGTCACGTGTCCTGACGCAAGTTTAACATTTTTTACCCATCCCAAAAAGTGCACAACGCTGCTAAAGAAGTTTTCACTTCAAAATATATTTCAACGCCATCTAGCAAAGACAAGCCGAACTACATACTAAGTGCTGATCCTGGTGTAAGCGGCGTGTAAATAGCCGACAACACGCGGGAACTTACTTATGTTTTTCTTTAGAATATATTTATATTCCCATTAAACCCATTCTGTAGAAACTGAGTAAACAAATAGTTCCAAACGTAGCACCGAAAACCAGTTGGAAGTATCTATTTAAGCTTCTAATTATCAAAGAAAATCCCATTTCATTTAGTAGATATGCAAAAGTTAATTAATAATTAATTTGGGTCACATAATGTGCCCAACCAGATCCTACATCGCGCAATTAAAGTTGTCGATCGATTACTCCGATCATGTAATTCGATCGAAACGTCGAGTAACTAGAAAAGTTTTTGTACCTTATAAATATTATCGTGATTACGTTCTGAGGTTCACATTTAATAGGTATCTAAATTATAAACGAGTTTTTCTGTCTTGAAGAGACATAAGAACTAAAAGAAACAACTAAAATATTTTTGTTTTTGTAATTACACACTTTTAAATATTTGAATGTAGGTAGGTGTTTCCATAAACACCATTTTTTTTTTATAGGGGGCAAACGAGCAGATGGGTCACCTGATTTTAAATGACTACCGCCGCCTATGGGCACCTGCAACTCAAGAGTCACAAGTGCGTTGCCGCCCTATTAAGGTGGGTGTAGGGGAAGAGTGAGAATAGGGTAGAGAGGGAGGAGAGAGGGGAAGGGTAGAATAGGGGAAAGGGAGGGAGAAGGGAACCTCACTCACGCGGCGAAAAGCAATGCAACATTGCTTCACTGCCGGTTTTCTGTGAGGCCGTGGTATCACTCCGGTCGAGCCGGCCCATACGTGCTGAAGCATGGCTCTCCCACGAATCTATACATGCATATATTCATGTGACCCATGATGCTGCAGTCGAGTGCGCTACCACCGAGCAACACGGCAGCAATGAAAATGTGATTATTGTAAGTAATAAAAAACATCAGTTACAGTCTTGTAACCAGCGGCGAAAACAAGCGGCGGTAGCGTAATGGCTAAGGCGTCGGACTTGCGATCAAGTGGTCGCAGGTTCGAACCCCACCCAGTGCACTACCGTCGTGAACCCACTCCTAACACAAGCGTTAAGCTTAGCTGGAGGGGTTAACGAGATTACTAGTAATGTGTGACCCACGTTACTAGTAATCTTTTAGTAAAAAAAAAACTCATTGTGAGTTTTGAAAACTATTAGGACAATCTATCCGTAAAAATAATAATAAGTCCAATGGCATTTATATAAATGATTTACATAGACTATTTAGTAAATGTTTATAAAAACACGCAAGAAAGGAATAGGCCTTGGCCTTTGACCAGTTTAAATCAAGTTTCTAAGTTGTCTTATAGAATTTACTACATGAAGAAGATCAGTTACGCGAAACAGCTATTATCGGGCAATCCAAGACCTTAGTTTTATAATCTGTACTAATACTAGCAACCCGCCCCGGCTTAGCACGGGTACAAATTATACAGCTAAACCTTCCTCATGAATCACTCTGTCTATTAGTGAAAACCACATAAAAATCAGTTCAGTAGTTTTTCAGTTTATCGTAAACAGACAGACAGACGCGTCTTCGTCTTTGTTTGAATATGTAGTGACAATAAAGCTGAAGAGTTTGTTGCTGAAGAGCTAATCTCAGGTTGTAAACTCTTGGCTCGAATTGAAAAAATATTTTAGTATTGGATAGCCCATTTATCGAGGAAGGCTGTAGGCTATTGAACATCACGCTGCGACCAGCAGGAGCAGAGCATCAATGAAAAATGTTGCAAAAACAGAGAAAATTTACAAACGCAGACAAACTTGCGCTGTCAGCTAGTCTAAAATATAAAAGTCAATGTATTTTATCCGCTGCCGTGCCGTTCATACTATCAGCGTGAAGTTTCATATACACGAAGGAAATAGAGAAGGTTTTAGGTACTCTTTATTCTTCTCTGTATCTCTGGCAAACGTCCAACCTTTCATCCAGAACAGAATTCTGTTCAAGAGGGATGGAAAAATTACATTTACACGAGAGAAGCAGCGGGTCACAGCTCGTTATTAATAATAAAAGTAGCCTAAGTTACTCCTTATAACACCAGCTATCTGCCAGATAAAATCCCGTGGAAATTGGTCCACCCATTCTGGAGATTAGAACAAACAGACAGACAGACGGACAAATAATTTTAAAATAGATTCTTTTGTACCGTTTACATCATTCGGATGCATTTAGAAAAATGATGTTATTAAGGCATTACAAACAGTCATTTCAATTTTATTTATATGTACCTATAGATATTTTATGAGAATGAGAGCTGACAAGAATGACTCTCATCATTATTATCAGCCTATCGCCGGTCACTGCTAAACGAAGGCCTCCCCCAAGGAGCGCCAACTATCGCGGTCTTGGGCAGTCCGCATCCATCCGCTGCCAGCCACCTTCTAGAATGACTCTATAAGTATTTAATACCAAGGATGTTGATGGAATGTCTAATTTTTTCCATAAATATGATCATAAAAAAATCAATAAACAAAATCATTGAAGTGAAAATCGATAATACGTTATTTAAAGCATTTGCATTCAAAATCTATTTTTTCAGGCAATCGTAAATCGTCCAGACATCATGATACTGACATCTTTCTGTAACGCATAAAGATGTAGTCACATGTAACTTATGACTTGCCTGCGCCATCGCTCGCGTTGGTAGAGATTTGGCAAATCAAAATCAACCACGTTTTTTAATATTGTAAACTCTTAGGCTACGGAATTCTAGGCAGTCTGCTACGATGGTCTTAATTATACAGAAGGAATCAGCTAGTTGCAATCAAGGGTGAGATTTTTTCTCCATTTGTGGTATCGTTAGGGGTGCCGCAAGGTTCGCTTTTGGGTCCATTGTTCTTTGTCATATTTATTAACGATCTTGTAAATAAATTGACCAACCACTGCTTGCTCTACGCTGATCTTAAGGTCTATTATATCATCGAGAGTACCCAATATGCGGAAATCCTTCAAAAAAGACCTAGAGATCATAAACAATTGGTGCGTTGAGAACTATATGACCGTAAATGTGACCAAATGCCGTGTAATCTCTTTTACAGCTATATTTCAGAAAGTACTGCTCAATTACAATCTTAGTGGGCATTTTCTTGAAAGAAGGTAGGTTATAAAAGATATCGGTGTTGCTTTTGACGAAAAATTGACTTTTCGCGAGCATTGCGATAGTGTACTTAGCAGAGCTTCAAGCCTTCTCGGATTCATATTGAGAGTCACAAAGGAGTTCAAGAAACTCGTAGTCTTCTTCATCTCTTTAATACACCCGTTCCGACTGTACTAGAGTGTAATAGATTCTATAAAAATATATATAAATTTAGGTGCCAACATGACGTTATTACACAAAGCCAAAGTGGCCGGTAGGGTATGTTGGTTTTATTTTGTTAAAGAACTATGTGTTGAATTGTTTTAAATACCCCGTCTGGGTCCAATATCGGGCATTGTATTGCAAGCCTTGGAACTGGAAGGACCTAGCGACTACTAAGTTACGTAAGCTGTTATACTTTTCTAATATATTTTACTGTTGGTAATCTATAATGAAATTAATGTCCTATATTATAAAATAGGAGGATTATGTTGTGATGATTATTATTGTGTTCTAATTAGTATTCTACTGCCATATATTATATGATTAATATGCTTATACGAATATGTGATATACACAATTATTATAAGCAACTATCTGCGCCCCGCGGTTTCACCCGCGTATAGTCCATTGAAAAGTTACATTTGGGGTTGCGTTTTTTAGAGGTCAAAATTTAATTTTTTGATGTATAGGACGGGTCAGTGTAAAGCTAAAACCAAGTTTGTGGGGTTGCCACCCTTGTCCCACGGCCGCCATCTTGAAAATAGGGGTTGAAATGGTTTTCTCTTAAACTATTTATCTGATAAAAAAAATTGTTGACATTTTTTGTTGCAAATTAAATTCTTTACAACTTTGGTCCAATATCTTTTTGTCGTAGAACTATAAATAAAAAAGTTATAAGCGAAAATGTTCAGAAATTCGAGAAAAAAAATTATATTTTTCGACATAACTTTTTTTTAAACCATTTTACGAAAAAATTATATCAGACCATTTTTGTAGATCGTTTTTTAAGGAACAACTTTTATGAGCAACATTTTTTCATTAAGTCCATAGCTAAGGTTCTACAGCGCTCCGAAGTGAGTATTATTTTTGTCGACACCTACGAAGACGCTTACTAAAAACACAGAGCAAAAGACATGTCATTCAACGGACAGTGGCTCTCGCTACGTGGTATTAAAGTTTATTTAAGCGTGTCAGACTTTAGTCGACAAATAAATTGCTTATTTTGATAACGACACATGTTACCTACTTGTTTAAATTTGAAATAAGACCTTGTTTCAAAGTGTACAAGGTTTACATTTTGTTTGAAGAAAATTTAGTCAATTATAGTCAAGAGAATAAAACAACAGAATTGACACCATTGCCATTATTTATTACTTCGAATGTTTTATACAATGGCAAACTAAAGCGTTTTTTATTACCTCTACAAGTTACCTTTCAATTATCAAAATCTCATGATATATTAATACATGTGAAGCGTTCGTTGTCAACTATTTAAAATACATTTTCCTGTTAAAACTAGTTTTTGTTTTGCTTTTGCGCGTATCTTATTATATTCTAGCTTATTATGTTACGGCTGGCGTAATTGAAGTCGGCTAGCTTGTTCGATATTATTTTCTATCATGATAGTTCCGTGACCACGATAGGTGCAATTAGGTCAAACTTTCGGGTAAATAAAAAGGTAAGGTGTCTTTGAGATACTCGGTTGGCACGAAGTACCTTTCGCTATTTACATATATATATATATTTTTTTAATGGATTGAATAAATTGTATCAAAATATTGTAAAAACTCGAAATAAAAATTGCGCCTTCTGTGAAAGTTGATAATGGCAAAGTAATATATATAATTAGTATACACTTTTATAGGAATCCTGACTGACAGTTGAAAATTTAAAGAAAATTCTTTATTCAAATAGTGAAATTCACTAAAAAGAATCAATAACAACCAAAAAAAGTTAACATTATAATCCTCAATTGCGGCGATACTTTAAAACGTACTTGACCCCTAGACACTTTTGATGTGTGTATATTTGCACAGTGACTGTACACAGTTTCATTTCCATACGACAAATACAAGTCGGTTAAAATTAACTTCCAACGTTTGTTTACATTGTTAGTTAATTACAAGTGATTGTTATTATTATTATGTTAAGTGCTTAGTGCTACCTCAACCAGTTCCGGTCTTTTGTAGCGCACAAGTGAAGCTTATAAAAGCGTGTTATTAATTGAGTGCACGGATGGCGAAATGTTTGAAGTGGTCGCTACGCCACTACGCCGCGAGAGTGGTGGGGGTTCTGTTGAGCCTGGATTTTTTTTTTGGAACGAAGTTCCTTATGGGGCGTTGCGGAGGGGTACCCTAGCCGGCAAAAAACCTCCGCAACGTAAGATTTTTATGTATAGTCTGTGTATGATGTCTATATAGTGTGTAATGTATAGTCTACGTGATGACTGTTATTATTATATTTTATAAATCATTGTAAATAAAATAAAGGTGTTAAGATAATTTAGTAAAATAGTTTTTTGGATTTTTATCGTTAAAAAAATCATTATTTAAAATGTTTAATAAGGAACTTCGTTCCTATCTGGTGTCCCACGACACCACACAGTTTTTTTTTAATGGCATAGGGGACAAACGAGCAGACGGGTCACCTGATGGTAAGTTACTACCGCCACCCATGAGCACTTGCAATTCAAGAGTCACAAGTGCGTTGCCAGCCTTTAAGGTCGGAGTATTGGAAGATGGAGGGGGAGAGTTAAGGGTTAGAGCCTCCGGTAACCTCACTCACTCGGCGAAAAACAATGTAAATAATACCGATGACGATAATGATACCGATACGATATCGATACGATAATGTCCCCCGCGACACAGGAAGTGCGGAAGTTCTCTTTAAAAAAGGAACAGTGATTTGACGTTTGACTTATCTTTAAAACAAAAAAGACAACTCAAGTTTTAATCGTATGTATCTTTGGTGAAAATACAATAATATGGTACCATGGAGCATGGAGCCGGAAGACGGTCATAGGAACTTCTTAACTAAACAAGATGAACCCATCGAGTTTGGGCTCATTTCTTTGTCTTGGTGAGTACTTTGGTGCTACATGATATCCAGGGCCTGATGATAGAGTCGGAAGGTGGCCAGATAAAAGCTTGTTTAAAAAACTGTATTACAATTAGGTAATTTATAACAAAAAAAAACAAGCGCTCTAATCTTCCATACGTTACTACAATGAACTCTTTCTTAATCGCAGTGACCAAGTGAACAATATACATACATATTATCTGCCACATATAATCTGCTAAATGTGAAATAAGTATCAATATTTTTAATCTTTACAGCATATAATTTTAGTTGACGACCTAGCGTTGTAGCGTTTGGTCGTGTATTACTCATAAACTTGTAAATTTTTATAAGTAAACAAAGTTACAATGTTTAAATTTTTATTATTTTCTACTTGTTTGTCTGTCTGCCTGTTCTTTGTGACGTGTGAGATAGCTAAAGAAGAAGGTATGTACTGAAGTATTTATTTATACATTTGACAAAAGTAATTTTTTTAACAGTAAACTTTAAATAAATTTTTTTTTTTATTTCTTAATGATTATTTTAACAGTAAAACAGTTTAACAGTAAAAGATTTTTTTTGTTTTTGATAAATTACGAAAAAAAAATAAAATAAATAATTTAAAAAATATACAATGTATATAAAATGAGAATTGTATAAAATTAGTTGTGTTGTCTGTAATTGAAATGAAAGTAGTATACTTTAAAAAATAAGACTAACTTATATGCGATTGTAAGTTTGTTTGTACCGCTTTTTCACCTTAACTACTCAACTAAAATTGAAGTGTATGTTTGTAATGTCATAATAACAGCTTTTTACTAAATGTATCTGTAAAAATAATGTTTACACGGTACTTACACCAAAAAA
The DNA here is from genome assembly GCA_963859945.1 of Euplagia quadripunctaria. NCBI lineage: Eukaryota > Metazoa > Arthropoda > Insecta > Lepidoptera > Erebidae > Euplagia > Euplagia quadripunctaria. The sequence continues at coordinate 3,821,189 of OY982586.1, forward strand.
CAATTTTTAAAATTTTTGTTTATATGTCTGTTTGTTCGTTCCGGCTAATCTCCGGAACAGTTTTTTTATGGTATAGCGGGCAAACGAGCAGACGGTTCACCTGATGGTAAGTGATTACCGCCGCCGATGGGCACCTGCAACTCAAGTCACAAGTGCGTTGCCGCTCTTTACGGTGGGAGTAGGAGAAGAGGGGGAGGGGGAGAAAAGTGGGAAGAGGGGGGAGAGGGGAAAGACGGGAATAAGAGAGAGGGAAGGGTTAGGGCCTCCGGTAACCACACTCACGCGGCGAAATGCAATGCAAGCATTGTTTCACGGCCGGTTTTCTGTGAGGCCGTGGTAACGAGCGGAGTCGAGCCGGCCTATACGTGCCGAAGCATGGCCCTCCCACATATAAGAGTGCATTGCCGGCCTTTAAGGTGGGAGTCGGGAGAACGGTAGAAGTAGGAGAACGGGGTGAGGGGGGATAGGGCCTTCGTTAACCTCACTTATTAGGTGAAACATTGCATTTCACCATTGCTTCACGCCGGTTTTCTGAGAGGCCATGGTATCACTCCGGTCGAGCCGCCCCATACGTGCCGAAGCATGTCTCTCTCACAGGTTTAAAAGAATTAGGGTTCCGTGCATAAAATATAAATATGTACACGCGAGGGAAGCCGGTCTTCAATAAGTAGGTGTAATGTGGAAATCACATGTGACTTTGGACTTCAACGTTCACGATCATAAGGGAACGTACCCATACTACGTGACCTATTTTTTTTAATTTTTTATACCCATTCCCCCTCGGTAACCACCCGTAGCATATGCCAAGACCCTCCCCCTCTAGTTTTGGCGTAGTAATTTATAAATATGGTTTTTATTAATTTTTTGACGACAGAAAGTTAAAAAGCGCTAAAAGCAGGTAGAACAAGCACTGTTCTACCTGCGAGTTTAAAAAGCGTCAAACGCCGCGCTCCATATTTGAATATAGCTCGAAAAAGCACAAGATTTCTCTAGAGGATATTAATAAAAGAAATACATTAGAAACAGTAATACAATAGGCGGCCTTATCGCAGTCTGCAATCTCTTACAGGCAACCTTTAGATGGACTATACTTGGAACAGGTAATTTGTGGTGCACATTTGACTTAGCACTTGAGTGTACGACCAGAGAAGTAGAAAGAAAAAAAAATATAATAATAGTACATCATTAAACAAATACTATAATTATATATATATATATACACATACGTATATACATTCAAATACATATATATATATAACCATACACGTACATAACATGTACAGTAAAAATATACATACATACATATACATTTATAACACGTAGCTATTACTGAGATAAGTAGTGATTCTTGACGAGCTTTTGAAAAGTAGTTCCTGTCTGTGACTATTGACTAAGTGATGAAAACCTAAGCCCCTCTCCCCGCCCCCGCCCCTGTGACCAAGCGTGGTATTTTGAAGACCCCTTCCCCCCCAGAACGGGTCACATAGTATGGGCACCTTCCCTAATAACCTTTTTTTTTTTCACTAATTTTATAAATGTTAAAGGTTTGGATGGATGGATTGATGGAGGTTTGTTGTACATGGTGGTACAAACTTGGTATGTAGATAGCTGGAGACCTGGATTAACGCAAATGCTACTTTTTATCCCGATATTCCCACGGGATCGAGACTTACGCGGGTGAAACCGCGGGGCGCTGCTAGTTGTCAATAGAATGATAAACTTATTTATTTCCAGTGTCAACATACAAATAATGTCAAGACTACATAGTTAAATTAATGAGTTATAAATGAAAATAACAGATACAAGTCGTTTTATTATCATTAAGGTCAAGTTCATATCACCGAGATCGCAAACAAGTGCTACTGATTCAGATGACCCCTTGACTTGGAATTAACGCGATCACGAAATAGATATTACATACCTCTAAATTGCGTGACGTTTCGAGCAAGTTGCACTGGCCGTTGTCACAGGCAGTCAGCCAATTTTGTGATCGTCGTATGCGTCTTCAGAAGATCATTAGTAAGCACTAGCACGTCCCCGCAATTTCTCCTGCGATTGTGATCACTATAGCCTACCTAAAAAATTGGTGAATCGCGGTTTCACCCGCGTAACTCCCGATCCCGTGGGAATATCGGGATAAAAAGTTGCCTATATGTTAATTCAGGTCTCCAGCTATCTACATACCAAGTTTCATCGCAATCAGTTTAGTAGTTTTGGCGTGAAAGAGTAACAAACATCCATCCATCCAAACTTTCACATTTATAATAATAGTGGGATTGGCTGACCCGTGCAACATCGTCCGCGTTTCTAAATTTTTCCCGCTCCGTTCCTATTGGTCGTAGCGTGATGTTATATAGCCTATAGCCTTCCTCGATAAAGGGGCTATCCGACACTTAAAGAATTTTCAAATTCAGGTCAGTAGTACCGGAGATTACCCCGAACATCAAAACTCACAAACTGTAAAAACTCGAAATTAAAATTGCGTCATCTGTGAAAATTGTCCGAGCTAATATATGAATGAATTAGTATCGCGCAGAATCCACAGATGACGTAAATCAAATAAATCAATTAGCGGTTAGCATTTTTCGTTGCGCTAACACTTTTTTTCCGTCTAGCCCCGATTCGCCGAGCGTCTGAAGTGTAATATGCGATAAAAAGCTTCGTTACAATAATCCCATTATATTTAACAGCCCAATCTTTAGGAAGGTTATTATAGGCTATGTGACATCACGCCATGACCCATAAGAGGCCATCCATAAATTACGTCACAAGATTTTTGGACCCCGTTCGTCCTTGTCACAGGTGGTCACATTTTTGGAATCCTTTTCCTCCTGAAAAGAGCAGTTCTAAAATTATTATTTTTTAATAAAAGTGTAGTAGACATGTGACGTCACGAAGCTTATACCCCCCCCCCCCTCCGCTCCCCACCCCTTATCATACAATGTCACACTTCGTTGATCCCCTCCCCCCCTTAACGTGTGGCGTACTTTATGGATGGCCCCTAAGAGAGGAGCAGTGATCATGAACGTGGGTGAACCTGGGTTAGTCTTCAATAACTATAAAACCACTCACTATAAGTATTTTTATTACGTAAAATGTGCTTATTTTATAGAAGGAAGTTGTGAATGGCTGGGGCTTAAAGGCAAGTGCGTACCACCACGAGTATGCCTCACCAGCCTGGATAAACGTGGTGACCAGCCTCCTGTGAGTATGAAGGCTCTTTAATGTAATCTGTATAAATAATAAATTATGCATTCAAAAGTGAAAAATAAATTACTATAATTATTATAAGCGCTACCCACTCATCTATTTGAAGTCGGTGCCAGCCAAGTCTAATAGGTAGTAGGTAGATACTACCTACAAGTATCTACCTACTTACTACATACATACGTTCTATTAACATCTATTTGTGGTTTTAAAGTCGGTTTAATTTTTTTTTTTTAAATTAATATTATCCTTTTTAGTGCAAAACAAGTTTTAATTAATAAATCCGTTTACAAAATTTCGTGTCTTTGCTGTTCGCCGTTGAGGAGTTCCACTATCCACCTCCTGACTCCATCATCAGATCAGCTCAATAGTACCAGATTATTGCATTGTTACTAAACTTACATAAGTATGCAAAATTTCAGCTCAATCGGAAACCGGGAAGTAAGTCAAAATTGACTTCTAAGATTTTATTACATTGTCAGTTAGTTTTTCTTCGATTTCCTTGAGATTCCATCATCAGATCCTGACTTGATAATAATGGGACCACCTCGGGAGTATACCCTTTCGAACTAAAAAAGATTTTTTTTAATCTGTTCACAATTGGCGAAAATATCGATGAACATACACTAAAAAAAAAATACATACAGACGAACATAGATCCTCCTCCTTTTTGGAAGTCGTTTAAAAATGAAGTGCTGTTCGCTGGTAAGTTAAGGAAACAAATATCGGAAGTACTAGAAATCCTACGCCAATATGTCGTGCGAAGGACGAATAGGATGAGGGTTTCTTACATCTTAATGCGTATTGAGTTAGAAACCCTACTGCAGTACGTCATCATCGGAAACATATCGGAGTAGCTCAATTCAATACTCGTAGAATATTCATTAGCGTCGCAGCGTCGCGTCGTTTATGGAAATTGAGAACTCCGAGCGAATTCCAAAGACAATACATTGACAACCTAAACTTTGTATAGTTTCTAATGAAAATTATTTATACCTCTTTTTGTATTTTGGATTTTTTTTTAATTTTTCTTTTATATTTTATTTACCATTCTATAAATTTTCAGACAGATGAATTTTATATATTAACGCTATCTGTTGTCCGTGAGCGTCATTACATCCGGTCTTAGCAGAATATTAGCGCCACCTCTTAACTAAGAAGTGGCCCAATGCTGAGCTAAGAACCATTTTTGTATCCTGTTAGTTTTAAGTCACTATGTCATAATCACAGAATAGTATTATAGTGTAATTTCAGTGTGTTTAATTTACTGTTTTAACAGTCACTATGTTTACTCATGTTAAACAGGAGTACAAAATAAATTAATTTTTTTCTTTCTTTCTTTATTAACGCGTGATTATCGTCTGGAAATACTAATTTATCCTGGAGTGCGAGGGAGTGGTCACACAACAGGCACGTATCCTCGCGGGTACGAGGTCGCTCCTAGAACCCTCTGAACGACCCAGGAGGCTTCTGTGCTTCTGGAAGGAGCTAGGCTGGCTCAAATAGTCAGCTTATCCGAACACATCAACGTCTTAATGCTGAAATAGAGCCCTATACCGATACTAATTTAGTTCGACTCAGCCCGCGGGCACGTACTGAAGTAGTATTTCTATATACACACCGCCCGCCGCGTTCGCTGTGCCGCCCTGCCTGCTGTCTGTAAAAGGCCCTACCCTTAAAGCTCTTAGTGTGTGAGAACCTTAATTTAGAAGTTATTTATTTTCAGGCGTGTCCCAATAAAGGCGGAGAGGCTACCATATGTTGTACAGACTGCGAATTAGTCAATGATACTAGGTAAGACTCAAACTGTAGTACTAGTCTAGATAGACAGAAAAGTCAGAAAAATCTAGAAGATCGATTACCTTCGTAAAGTTTGTAAGTAAAAAATATAATCTTTCTATGTCTTTTTTTATGCTATGGGGGCAAACGAGCAGACGTGTCACCTGATGGTAAATTGACTATCGCCGGCCATGGGCATCTGCAACTCAAGAGTCACAAGTGCGTTGCCAGCCTTTAAGGGGAGGGGGAGGGTAGGGGAAGGGTGGAAGAGGGGGAGAGGGGGAAAGGTTAGGGCCTTCGGTATCCTTACTCACTCAACGAAAAGCAATGCAAGCATTGCTTCACTGCCAGTTTTTCTGTAACGCCGTGGTATCACTCCGGTCGAGCCGGCCCAGTGCCGAAACATGATTCTCCCAGTTCAAAATTAATCAATAATCATGCAAAAACGGCTGGACCGATTTAGTTAAAATATTCGCATCTCTGGATCAAGATATATCTTTTTTGTTGCGGTGAATGATATTTATAGCTTACTGATCGTTATCAATTTATGTTAAAGCTATTGATTTAGTACTGAAAATCATTGATAGCGCATCCAAGCGATAAGCCGCGTATTTTTTTTAATCCATTAATTTTTTTTTCCAGTTATAACTATATTTTTTGGCTGAACCAATGCGTCCAACCAGTGCAAAGTATTTTTTTCCCATGTTTACCAAAAGTCTTTTAATTATTTCTCACTGTTCACACAACCCCCGGTACTATTTACAGTAATTAAGTATTTCAATTTTTAAAACCTTTATGTACGCGCAAGAGTTTTCATTACGTGATCCTGGATCAGTACTGCATAGTTTAGCTGGTCTTCATCGCTACAAAATATTAATAAAAAAGTCGTATGTGGAAGAAGCTTTAAAATATATTGCAAGATTCGAACAATTTTCAGCAACATCTATCAACGCGTCCGTTAAAATGACCTCACTATTTTCAATGTTTGTTTCAGCAATTTCATAATGAGTCCTTCTTCGGGCGTGTTTTGGAAAGATGGTCGCAAATCGAGGGACGGTTAGTACTTATTTCATTTTATTGCGAAAACCTTTTATGTGAACGGTGAACCCTCTTTTGGTTGGAGAGTACAATTATGTAGTATTTTAGTTTGACAGAAGGTAGATAGACAGATAGATTACACTTTATTTGTACACCAGGGTTTTACAGAGAATATGTGACAGGAGATGTATCGTATTAGTGTACTAAGACTACAGAACTGACCTATTGTCTAGTTTTACATTAAGCACCCACATTTTGCCAAATTTTAGTAGGAGGCAAGCTTATCGCCGCCAAAAGGGCATTTTGGAATTAAAGATGAGAAAATTTGGAATATATTGACAGGGAAAGGTAGGTTAGAAGGGAAGGTAATGCAAGGAAAGGGATATTCTTTTACGGATGGATATAGGAGTGTTAGTAATACGTGGTGTACAGTGAAAGTTTTGCGTAACTCATTAATAAAACAATTTACATGTAAAGTAATATATTGACTACTTTTCGATGTGTTTTCCATTACATTTTAAACACTTTTTCATTCGGTCAAACTATTTTCGAAAACATGAGGACCATTGGTCTAAGGGTATGTTTTTCACGTGCTGGTTGAAAGCTATCAGGGCCTTGTAAATGTCATACTTCTCATCAAATCTTTATTTTTTGGGAAAATAAAGAAATCGCATGGTGCCAGGTTTGGACTATGTGCGGGATGGATCACTAGCTCTACCTTTTCAAAAGCCAAAAATTACTTTGTCTTGTTCGCGGTGTGCGCCGAAGTATTGTCATGGTGCAATAGGATGAGACTTCTTGGTCGTTTTTCCCTAACCTTTTCAAAAAGACTGGGCAAACAAATGGTGTTGTACCACTCAGCATTAAGTGTCTTTTGTTCGTCAAGTGGGATCGTGCAGACAGGATCCGTCCGGGAGAAAATTTTTTGCCTACGTTTCTCAACTGCCTCAATTTTGTTGGTTTGCTGTCACCTTCGAACACCTATACAGAAGACTGTTGCTTTCTTTCCGGCATGTAACAATATATCCATATTTCATCTCCTGTCACAATGTCCTGCACAGCATTTGAACCAGTCAGTGAACTTTTAAAATCGTAAAAAATCATCGCCCTAAAATCTTTTCGCGTTAATTCCATTTTTGCTACGGACGATGAACTTCAACTCGTGATAAAAAACAGTTGACACGCGATTACCCGCCTATTTTTTATCAATGGTTGAGTTTCTTATGTTTAAAAAATATAACATTCGAAATTCAAACATTTATGAGCGGCCAGGAGCGTAGAACTTTTAGTGCCCTATGTAGCTCGAGAAAGTCAAGGTCTTGTACCTCACTATAGTTTAAAAAGTTTAGATCTGACGCGCAAAACTCTTTTGTTTTGTCTTCGTAATTCTAACCAATATATTATTATAAAATGCGAACGTGAATCTGTTTGTGTGTTACTATTTAACGCCTTAACTATTTACCAGATCATAATGAAATTTTGCATATACGTTGTCAGAGAAACAGATAATTATCTTTTAAAAAAGTATCACCGACTTCAATGCGCCTCAAAATACCCAAATCGCTTCAAGTGTGCCCTTAAAATTTGAAGAGTTCCCTCGATTTCTCCAGGATCCCATCATCAGATCTTGAGCTGATGACTATGTGACCACCTGGGAAGTATACCCTGTCAAACAAAAGAAGAATTTTTCAAATCGGTCCAGGCGTTTTTGAGTGATCGGTGAACATATATAAAAAAAACATACAGCCGAACATAGAGCCTCCTCCTTTTTGAAGTCGGTTAAAAATGACAAATGGTATCTTTCACCCACAATAAGGGGATCTTTCTTTTAATCTACATTTCACGTTTTTAGTATAATATTTTGACGATATTCTTAAAATAATATAAACAAATAAGTTTCATGAAGAATTTGACTCCATATAACCTGGCTTTTAGCTCACCGCTAAAAGCTGACCAAGGGTTTAATATTTCTTGTTTAAGCCCGTAATTTTTTTCAGTATGTCTCCAGTATCTAAAAGACGTGCCTCATATATGCTCTCAAGAAGGTTATTACTCCGGACTTTCGAGATACCTAAGCGAAGAGAGGAAGTGTCATATTTTCAGCATCTGGGGTATAGGAGGAGCGCCTCCAGTGGGCGTTGAACCTCCCTCTGAGAACCCTTATGAGGTACAAAAAATATTTCGAGTAACCCTAACCTAATCTATACTAATATTATCGCGCTAATCTCAGGAACTACTGGTTCGAATTGAAAAATTATTTTAGTTTTGGATAGCCCATTTATCAAGAAAGAAAATAGGCTATATAACATCACGCTACAACCATAAGGAGCGGAGCAGTGACCAACCGACCATTATGAAATATCAAACACGTTGTTAGGGCTACAAAAAAGCCGTTTATCCAAAAAAAAATACTGTTTGGACACTTGAATTGATTCGCAAAACTGACACTTATCTACTTTGAACATAACTCTATTTTTGCATGCATCTAATTGAAATTAGGGTACTTCTCCAAATATCATACTTTTTTTGTTTTGGACACATTACAGAGTGCTTGTATTGAGGAGAACATGTACACGTAACATGAACATGTATATTTTTTATCCCCCGACGCAAAAAGAGGGATGTTATCTGTGTGTCTGTATCTGTGTATCTGTGTGTCTATGTATCTGTGTGTCTGTGTCTATGTATCTGTGTGTCTGTCTATCTGTATGTCTGTGTATTTGTGTGTCTGTGTGTCTGTATATCTGTGTGTCTGTGTATCTGTGTGTTTGTGAATCTGTGTGTCTGTGTATCTGTGTGTCTGTCTGTGTCACGTAGCTCCCAAACGAATGGACCCATTTAAGCGAGTTATTTTTTGTATAAAAGGTGACTTTATCGAGAGTGTTCTTACATATAATTCAAGAAAATCTGTTCAGCCGCTCGAAGATCATCAGCTCTTTTCTAATCGTTGAAGGGATTTTCGAGTCGGGAGTATTTTAAATTTTATTGGAGTTTACTAAAGGCGTGTGTTTGTTTAGGATTATATCGGTCATAGTTAAGTGAGAGAAAGAGAGAGCCTTTGCGTCTTTATAATATTACGTTTCTTCTTCCCAGGCTTTGATGGGATTCGGGCAAGACCTAGAGACAGCGGTTTGGATGACGGCTGGGGCAATTATCAGCGAGAAATTTATCCTGACCTCAGCGCACGGGCATACCACGTTAGTATTTTTAAAATAGAAATTGAAATTCAGCAACAAACTCTTCAAAGTGTACAAGATGTCTAATCATCATCAGAATCATCGGTCAAGTGTTAATAATGTTAAGTGTTAGCATAACATAATGCATACAGCGTCAGACTTGCGATCAATGGTAGCGGGTTCGAACCCCACCAAGTGCACTAACAACGCGAACCCATTCTTAACACAAGCATTTAGCTTAGCTGGAGAGGTTTACAAGCATACTAGTAATGTAAGTACGGTATTATTACTTTTTATTTCAAAAAAGTAGTTTTGCTTGTGAGTATAAATGCAATGAGTGTTTTGAAAGGATTTATGAGTACGATTTACTGTAGTGTAGAGTCATGCTTCGACACGGTGTATAAATAATCTGAACTATAATACCACGTTAAGGTGTATTAATTGTTGAAAGCAGTTGCCGTTAGATTCCTAATTGTGTCTCTCTCTGTGACCCCATTTTGAGCTCACGTAATATGGATGTAAACCGAGAATTTTGGCATCATCATCAAAACTCTGAGATTTAATATTGATTTGCAGGACATCAGGCATAATTCCGCTAAAGTACGCCGCTTTAGGTGTGAAGAATCGTAAGAGCGACAAGAAGAATTGGCAAATTCATACAGTGAAGAAGATTTATCAACATCCACAATATAACGAGATAGATTCCAAATATAACGACATCGCATTACTAGAACTTGAAGAACCGTAAGTATTAGAATTCAGGCTTCTGCTAATCGTTCGTACAGGTGCTTATTTATAAAACGTACTTACTTATGTGTAAAACAAAGAAAGGTGGTAGGAAGAAGTTAGTTTACTGCTAGTAAAGTTCATAAAAACTGCGAAGAGCAAGGGATATAGAACGCTGCTACCCTGTGGTACGCCCACAGATATAATACACCAGGCTGAATATCTGTCATCGATACGAATACGATGCCTGCGCCCACAAAAGTATTTACGAAAGCAGTGAACTGCCGCTGGAGATATGTTAAGAGAACACATTATACCAAACAAGACGTAAAAGTCAACGTTGCTGAAGGCGTTACTGAAATCAAGCAGCGCCAACACCGTTATCTTGCCGTCTTCCATGCCTCACTGTATATCATCCGTGATATGAACCATTGCGGCGGAGGTGCTATGTCCAGGACAAAAACCAGGTTGGAGAGGGTTTAGAAGGATTTTTTTAGAGAGAAAAGGATTAATTTGGTTGTATTCAAGAGTTTTGGAGAGGAAGGACAGGATTGACAGAACGGTAATTGGAAAAACAGGATGGATTATATTTTTTAGGCAATGGAGACACTTGTGCTTCCTTCCATGCAGTAGGAAGTTTAATAATTTATCATATAATACGCTATTCCTATAATACGCTTGACCACGAGTGGCAATCAATGAAACTAAAATAGTGACCGCCTAGAGGTTGACAATTCGATCGTAATTCATAAAATTATTGCTGAAAATAAACCTCTGTGAAAGGTAGGGCAAACTATTTATATTGTTTTTAAAACAACTCTAAAACTCGTCAAAAACTACTCGGTGTATAAACAGAAGAGAAAAGGTACTGAACTGTTGTACTTTGCCTGTTTGTATATAGTTTAGTGGTTTCTAGTTTAAGATTCAGCAAAATATATGTATTTTTAAATTTATTTAATTTGAATAATATTCTGAATAAGACTGCTACTAAATTATTCTAACTTTTGGATTAACAAAGTTATTAGTATATTGAAAGGTACTAATGCCCAGTATTGACTATCGTAAACAATATATAGAATTAATTGCAATCTACAATTATTTGTTTTCTATCATTCGAAGTCGTTTCCGTGGATTCCACCCACGGAAAAAAATTCAATTCCTTGTTGAACTTTATCTTTTAGGAAAATCCAAAGCAAATGAACTCAAAAAAAAATTTCTTTACAGGATAACCTTTAATGAAAATGTCCTCCCAGCCTGTCTTCCTGAACCCGCAGAAGACTTTGACATTACAAATGCAAAATTTAGTTCCTGGAAGGACAAAACTACCAACTTTGGCACTTTCTTAGATACATCAAATATTGTAAGTTTGGTTCAAGTTATTAAATTTTTGAAGTGAAAACTTCTTTAGCGGCGTTGTGCACTTTTTGGGATGGGTAAAAAATGTTAAACTCGCGTCAGGACAAGTGACCCTGATGTCCGACTGTCCTCTGTTTCTATGTATGACGTACGTACGTACGTATGAAATCGTACGACGGAGCTAAGTTTCTTATATTTACATGTACAGCGTCAGTGAGACAGGGACAGGGACAGGGACAGAGAGAAAGAACTGAACTAGTGACCGTCACGTTAATAATACATATATAGATCCACTAGAGTTCTTTATTAATTAATGTCATCAAATTGTTAATGTGACGTTTTAAATTCGTCGTTTCGTTTAAGTTTTAAGTCCCATGACTGACTGTTTTTTTTTGTAGTATATAGGGCAAACGAGCAGACGGGTCACCTGATGGTAAGTGACTATCGCCACCCATGGGCACCTGCAACTTAAGAGTCACAAGTGCGTTGCCGGCCTTTAAGGTGGGAGTAGGGGAAGAGGGAGTGAGGGAGGGAAGGGTTAGGGCCTCAGGTAACCTCACTCACTCGGCAAAAAGCAATGTAATCATTGTTTTACTGCCGGTTTTCTGTGAGACCGTGGTATCACTCCAGTGGAGCCGGCCCATACGTGCCGAAGCGTGGCTCTCCCACTTAATTTTGTCTTCTAAATAACTACTAACCATTCTCTATAGTTCTACCCCTTTATGATCACTGTTCCGCTGCTAAGAGCCGTAGCGTTACGTTTAAACTTTCTTCAAGAATTGGGCTATTAAGTCAAGAGAATTTTTGTGTTGAAGAAGACTGGACTTATTTGTTTTTTGGTTTGTTTTATGAAAATAGACTTTAGTAGTAACTGTTACACAATCTCCACAAGTTTATAATAAGTTAAGAACAGTTTACTTTTAAAAAAAAATGTCAGTCAACATCAACTTTTTGTTTGTGGCTTTGTAGAGTTACCACAATTTTGCCAATGTCAAGTAGGTATACGGAGGAAAATTGTCAGTCGTAGGACACAAATCTCACAAGGTCTTTATGCTATCATGACATTATATCATCTGAGTGTAACGGTTTAGTGCTTTTCCCCATATCAAAAGTGCCCAACGTGAATAAAGAAGTTTTCACTTCAAAAAGCCACTTGTCTCTGGTTAGCTAATTTTTTTTTAAATTTTGTCTGTTTTATAACTTTTTTAACAGTTGAATGTTCAAGAACTTACTCCCGAGGAATGTGATGCTAAAATAACGGAGACAGAGGCGCCTAACCCTGTATTTTACCACAAATTTTTGCCAGAAGGAATCAAAGGCGAGTCACAGATTTGCTACTGGAAGAAGGACACTTGCTTGGTAAGTTTATTTCAAAGTCTAAGACATCCCCACTTTGACTTATTCTTTACTTCATAATATTGTCACGGCAACAATAGGTTGCTTGGTCAAAAGTAAAATTATTGTAACAATAAATAACAAATAATGTATGTTGCAAATAATTAAAATCGCTATCTGCTTGTGTGGATGTATAACCGCCCATTTTTCTCATGTAAGCTTTTGTTTTCTTGAGAATTAATTCTTAAAACACTTTAAAATTTCTCTCTGAATCTTTCGTTAGGTTTGTCCATAGTCTTTATGAAGTCTTAAGGAGAAAATATATATTTTAAGCATTGGTAGAAGTTCTGATATATATCGGCAATACACCACCGATTTTCTCAGGAACGGATAGACCTAGCGAGTTGTAATTTATACCAGATACTGAGGTCTATAATCCCTATTAGGTGTATAAAAATCAAGATCCTGGGTTAACACAATAAAAAGTTATGAGCAAATTTAGATTTTCGCGAAAACTTTTAAGTACCAAACCTGTTTCAACCTTTTTTGTGATTACAAAATTATATTTTGCGGTTGGATTGTTCAATTTGTCGTACATCGCAACGGAAAAGTTAAGTTTGTCTTTCGAAAAAGACGGGTCTTTGAGAATTGATTCCCGAGATGGACGTATACAAGTTTGTTTGCTTACGGAAGCCTCAGTGCGTGAGTCAGACTCGCTATTGTCCCTTTTTTTATTTAAAATGTAAAGCTAAATTACTGACTATGTTCTGTTCTTATTAATTAAATGTTTTTTTTCGTTTTTTTTAATTTCAGAACGTCATCGGCGGCCCCCTAGCAGTGACGACTCAGTACTCCCGCTGCATGAATACAGTGATTGGTGTTAACGCTTATGGGGACCTTTGCGGCCCCGCGGTATTCACCAAGGTTCAACACTACACCCCATGGATTGAAAGCATCGTTTGGCCTTGAAAACAGCTGTGTCATTTTATAAATAAATAAATTTCGCTTCATTGATTTTCTTGTAATAAAATGTACGTCCCCTTGAATTATATATTACAGGTCCTAATCCTAACTAATGTTATATACCTATACGACTTGACACATGGGAAGATAGTAAGGAAAATATGTTACCTCTTCTACCGAATGTTTAGGTAGGTAGGGTTTTCTTCAATGAATTCCTTTGTTTCATTTCAATTATATTTAAGTAGGTTGTACAGACAAAATTCAGATGACAAGTTCGACCGACCGAATTCAAAATAATCGAATGCAATAAAAATTAACGAGGGGTATTTCGTGTTCTCATGTTCACTCGTTCTTATAATCGTATGTGTGTTCAATCGCGATCAGTTCCCCCTCAAGATCCTGGATGGCGCTAGACGTTCTTAATACAAGTATTATGTATAATTCGGTGTAACATTAAGTATTTGATTTATAGCCATCCGTTCTCTCTATCCATAGAAAAAATATTTAATAATTCTGCCTAGAAGTTTTCCTACCGAATCCACACCGTCATCTCCTTGCGCGAGATGCTCTCCTCGCAGAAGGTCGCGATAAAACAACTGTGACGACCTAACATCTCGATTCATCCGACCAATTGGAAGACTTTCGCAGTGCCGCTTCTTAGAAATTATGGGCTCCCTAGGGCGGTTACCACCACGTTATCAGTATACCTAACAGATTACTCCCAGCTAATACTAAGGTCCACCCCCGCAGCAAAAAACATTTGGGGTGTCTTTGAGACACCCGGTTGGAAATAAGTTCCTTTCGTTGTATATAAATATATTTAGCTTTAAACCTAAGGCGTGAGGATGAACGCCCTACCGGCGGCGAGGGCGGTGGTAGAATGCGGTCGTGGGCATCATGCCAAACAGTTCCTCGGAGAACGACGCTTTATATAAGCGATAGAACACGCACAAGGAGGCAAAGTCTCTCCTTAGGCTTAAGAGTTCAATATCGCTTGTGAGAATAGGATCGTCGACGAGCCTGAGTCGATCTTCAGGTGCGGAGATTCATACTACATCTTCGTCATTAATTATTATAGAGCAATGGTCGCTGGACCTAACACGTGCTAGAGTGGAGACTGCGATTAGGCAAACGTAGTGTCAGGCGCCCTGCGGCACGATGGGCAGATGACTTGAAGATGGTGGGTGGCAGCGGATAGTTGGCGCTCCTTAGGAAAGGCCTTCGTCCAGCAGTGGATTGAGTGATTGATTGAAGTGTATGTGATCACGAAGATCCTAAATTGGACGCTGCATACATACTAGGCACAGAGAATATTAATTTTGATAAAAAATTACAATTCCTACGCGTTTTTTTTGGTAAGGTGAGTGACCTTTTAAAATTTGAATGTCAAGACCAAATAAATATTCCAGATAAATTAATACCGTCTGTAGCCGTACCAAAAAGGACCGTCAAAGTTCAAATGTTTCTCTTTTAAAACCAATTATTATTAAATTTAATATCTACGGTATTGCAGAAATATATTTAATTCGATATCTTCTTTTGTTGTTGTATTTTTACTTAGGATTGAAATCAGTTGGTATTCAACACATAAATGATTAAAATTCTTTAGTATTTTCATTCCATAGTACGGGCAATTCCATTTCACGCTTACTGTAAGTCAATAGCATCAGACACTTAATCCATTGTCATTAGTTTTAATATTTATCTTACAAAGTAGAAGACAGGGTGATGTATAATAATAATACGTATTATACCAAATAACAATAAAAATCGAAAAAAGACTGGTATATTTAATGACGATGAATTATGTTATAAAATTGCAAGACATCTTTGAATAAACCTGTTTTACTTGAATGACCTCAAGAACACGTATTTAGTGTCAAATGAATTTACAAACAAGTAGACGTGGTTCTGGTATTTCCTAATGTATTAAGTTAAAATATCAATAGCAGCTATGAAATTAAATAGAACTTGATATAATAGGTGTGTAGAAAATGTTTGTGTATTTGTTTATTGTTGTAAATATAGGTGAGTAATGTTTTTATTAATTTAAGTAAGGCCTTGCTTGTATTATTTTAGTTATAACACGCATATAACTAATTCACTTTTCATTTGTTATTATCCTTATATCTTTATAAGACATAATATCTCTTTAATATATTTATATAATTATAGTGCTCCCCCAGACATCGAAATTCGGTCATAACCATTATTGAAAATTTGAGAAAAACAACTTTTGCCCCCACCCCCTGGATTAAAAGCTAGGTACGCAACATGATTGCCATATTTCTGAATTTTTTGTCCACTTTATATAACATTTGTGCATCATACATCTGACACAATACACTATTATAACACTTAAGGAAAGTCCAATCTCTAAGTATAAGCAGTATTATGTTATCTGTGGTATACCAAGGCAAAAACACAAGGAAATATACGTAAATTAAAAACCAGTTCAGCGGTGATTTACCTCACTAACGACGTCACAGTAATAATAATAATAACTTGACACATCTCATGTGTGTGAGATGTGTCAAGGGATCAGACGGCCGATGATAAACATAGGTACTTATATAATATATAAGTATATTTCTAAATACATACATATTATTGATAAATTACACCCAGACACAGAACAAATGATCGTGCTCATCACACAATTATTCATCTGGGTCAGGCATCTGGCTTAGCGGCAGGGTCACTAACCACTAGACCAACAGGCCAGTCATCCCGTGAAATTCGTGATATTTAATACAGAAATGTTAGTTTTAAACTGACGATACGAACTTGAAAAATGACGAATAAAGTTAATATTTTGCAAGAGGGAGGGCTGATATTAATTTATATGTGTTTCATAGCAAGGATGTTGATGGAATGTCCGAAAATGAACGCATAAAAAACAAACAGATAACAAAATTATTGAAATTGATAAAATGTACTACAATCTATTTTCAAAATTTATTATTTTCAGATTAATTCAACTCGGCTACATATTCTACATAACATATAATAATATAACGATTCTAAAACACGCCAAGAACTTTCTTTAAGACTTTTTTACTGTTAAATATTAACAGTAAAAAAAGTTTGAGGAAAAAAGATTTTTGATACGTATTGTGTAATAAACTAAACTATAGAACTTCATTTAAACATAAGTAATTACCTATACAGATTGTAATTGAAGAAGGAAAACTCACTAAAATCACTGAAAGGGCATGCCCGTTGGAATTTCCAGGAATTTTTGCCTCGGTTTTTTATAAAAGTAGGTGGAATGTGTAAAGTTAAAGATTTTAAGTCGCACATATTTTTTTATCTTATCTTTATTATATTTAATATATTTTGACACAATTTATTCAATCCATTAAATATATTTATGTATAGCGAAAGGGACTTCGTTCCAATCCGGGTCCCAAAGACACCTCATGCGTTTTTTTTATACTTTAGAGACTTGTATTCATATTACATAATGGCGTGGGTGTCGGGTCGTTCGGCTCCCTTTAATATGTTTGAGCTGGACGATGACTGGCGCGTGCGGTCCTCCTCGTAAACGAGTGCCGTTGGTCGGGGTTGATCATCCCCGAACTGCTATTTTACTTACAAATACCTAGTGGTAATTTGCGCGACGGTTTATATTTAGAACAATACCAACCAGAAACTTGTTAAAAACATGTTGAAAAAGAGTGTCCATGAAGTTTCTTGCCTGTTCTTCTCCACACGATCTACGTAACAGACAACTAACTTCACGACTGACTCAGTGTGACTACTACTTGGTCGTCAACTTCCATACATAAAATTTTTCTTCACCACATTATGCTCATCCCTTCACGTCACATCATAAATATGAAATTAAAATAATTGTTTCAGTTACACCATCAGCGATATCAAAAGTGGCAGAAAATGAAGTCTTCCCCTGCAGGTAATTTAATAACTATTCTATATACTAATAAAACAAAACTGAAGAGTATATTGTTTTGGTTGAACGCTCTTCAATACTGACTAGTGGCTGTCGGTATTGCAGAAGTTTATGGGATTTTTAACACTTCAGCACAACCCTCACGAGTGGAGCAGTACCAAAAATGCGGGTGAAACTGCGAGGAATGACTATTCTGACTTAAAATAACTGCGTGGTTCCAAAAAAAAATCTTCCTCATTAAGTTACAACGCCATCTATGGCGCTATCTACGGTGGGCGTAATACACATGTACTACGCCCACCTCCACAGGTGGCGTTGTCGGTCGATGGTGTTGATCGGTTTAAAGACCCTCCACTGATGAGTAAACTTCAGTAATTTTGTTATTTTTTTTATCAACTCTGGATTTTGTAATACACATGATATAATATGATTTGAATATCATAATAATATATGATTTGAATATCAATGATTTTTGTGAGTTACCCGGGCATTACCCGGTTAGATGTTGTTACGAGTTTAAATGTCGTCTCGAGAGTCGATTTTTAAGCATTTTTTTTCTATTTTCAGTTCTGATCTTGCAGTTGATGAATTTAACGAATTCAAATGCCAGAACGGAACTTGTATCAGCTTAGAACAAGTGTGTGATGGGATTCAGCACTGTCCAGATGCAAGTGATGAGACTTTTTGTAAATACTCCAGGTAAAGGTTAGTTTTTAGTATTCCGTTCCTCAAAAGGAAATAAAGTAATCCTTATAGGATCACTTTGTTGTCCGTCTGTCTGTCAAGACCCTTTTTCCCAGGAACCCGTGGACGCATCAAGTTGAAATTAATATCAAATCTATACTTATAATAAAACTGTAACAGGTCAAATTCTGTACATTAAAGATATTTTGAACTTTTGGAGGGCACTTTATAATCGATACTAAAGCCAAAATTGTAATTGTTTTTCATTATCGTCTGTCTGTATCATGGCCGCGCATCACGCCGAAATTACTGAACAGATTTAAACGAAACTTGGCATGATTTGAGTTCATACTACGAGGAAGGACATAGGATACATTTCATACCGAAACTCAGGACGGTTTCCTTGAAAGGAGGGGATGAAATTTGTTTAATATATTATTTAATTGTTTTGTTTTGACGTCTCATAGCAATATAAACGTGTTACATGATTTTATAAACGAAAATAAAAAGTTTCATTATAATCGGATATTATCTAATGCCTCCGGATTGACCCTAAAAATATTGAAAAAAAAAAAAAGTTATTCTTAAAACTCGATTAACGACATAAGTATTATTAGTTGTAAGTGTATCTGTAAATAATAAAACATAATATTAGAAACCTAAATTTTATTTAAACACGAATAATAGTCATAAGTAATTCGTTTATTATAGTTATTAGGTACTTGGATCTACACGAAAATCATTCTTACTATCGAATTTTGGCATGAGTTTACGAGACTCTATCTTTACCTTAATAAAACCTTCTCGTGATTATTTTGTACACAAACATCTTGAAGCTTCGGTTACAGTTTTAACTGGTCTTTTGACTGCTCGGGTGTGGCAAGGTAATCTCTCTTCGAGCGATGTCAGACTCAAACTCTTCATTAGAAACTTGCTTCAGGATCGGTGGTTCTGTTACCTGATTCTGCCAGTCGATAAGATCATAGTGTACTTTAGCATCCATATTTATTATCTGGAACTTGAAATTGTCTTAACTTTTGTGTTTTTTGTCTCAGTTTGATAACATCGCTAGCAATAGATGTTCTGGATGGGCAAAGAAGCTGTTGTATTAACGGAACAATAATAGCTTTCAATTCTGTCGATAAGTAACGAGACCTAGAGATTAATTTCGGTAAATGTCTTTCTCCATCTTTGCAACTTGGGTGGCTTTTAATGTGAAACCGTGTCGGAGCGTATACTTTAACCACATACGTTGCTAAAGTAACAAGTTTATCGGAAGGATTTAAAGTTGCAATGTCTAGTCGAAGAACTCTGTTAGCTCGCGTGAGCCACCTTGCACGAGACATTTTTCCTGGTGAGTTGTAAACCTGCAGGGCATTCACCAGCTATAACTACTACAGCTGATACTATTCTGGACAAATACAATTGGCCAGAACTGAGATCGTTTACATCTATCAGGAATTTCACCTGCAATATTTTGAAATCTGGCAACAGCTTTTTGTAGTTGTAGGCAAGACATCGGTGCTCGTTTGTTTGTGATAACTTTTTGACATTTCCTGTTTGAGTTTTCGTTTTAAACTTTTTGATTTCTTCTTGTTATAGCCACGTCTGTATTACCTATAATATTTTCTTAAAGACTTTTGGTCGGTGAGAAAGCTAGTTGTTCATTGGATGGGACTTTCTTTCCTTAGGGCAATTACATTTGGTAAATTGTAGGATGCGATTTTAATAAGTTTTTAAACTTAAGATGATAAACTTTAAGAATTGGTTGCACTCTTACATATGATACAGTCGGCAGCGATGCTTTTTTTGACGACAGCCTCAGCAACATTTAAAAAATTTGTTGCCTTATTCTTGGTCATTTTAATGTTAAATATTGTCCTTTTGTAACATTTTCTTAAATCTTTATAAGTCGGAAGCACATTATCCTTTAAATCTAATATTTCCAAATAAGGGACATTCCCACGCTTTTCATGAACGATTCATTTAAAAAAATCACAGTAACAAAAA
Organism: Euplagia quadripunctaria; assembly: GCA_963859945.1. Taxonomy (NCBI): domain Eukaryota; kingdom Metazoa; phylum Arthropoda; class Insecta; order Lepidoptera; family Erebidae; genus Euplagia; species Euplagia quadripunctaria. The sequence goes on from OY982586.1 coordinate 3,841,376, forward strand.
CGACTCAAACAATCGAGTTGCGGGCGGAACTTAAAGTATTAACACTTCAAGCACTTTATTTACGTTTTCGATGTTATTTGTACTATATAGTATGATCGTAATATAAATATAAGCCGTTTTCAAAGTGCAAGTATCTTAGCAATTCATTGATAAATGACCTAGTTTTTTTTTTTTTTGTAATTTTAAACTTTATCCGGAGACACTAAACAGATTGGAAAAATATTTTACACATAGTATATCAACACTAACTAACACCATATTATGGCCATTAGAATCCAAAATTAAAAAAAAAGATTTTTGACCCACCCTAATAAACATACAATCCGGTTTAGAGTTATTATAAAGCTCAGAATCCTGTTAACTATTTGGGGTGTTGTCAATAACTGGGTTGATAAATTATAAACTTGAACTTGAATAAAAAATGCCTCACGTATATTATAAAGAAAACTTTTACATACATGAACAGACGAAGTGACAAGACACAAAAAAGGTGTAGCCAATATAATTGGTACAAAATCAGTACTAGCAACATAATAAATATGGGTGCGTTCTCATATTCCAACACTCCCTCCTGAACGCAAACCCATTTTACTTATACAATACAAATGTTTTTCTAGCGTTACACCCTTTGTTAAATTATCAGCTATCATATTACAACCATTAATAAATAGAAATTTAACTTTACCCCTTAATATGTTTTCTCTAAGAAAGTGTAATCTAATATCTATGTGCTTAGTCTTAGGTTTATAACAATCTGTTGACGCTAGTCTTATTGCACTTTGATTATCACTATAAATAACTAACGCACTGTCCAGGCCTTGGCCCAGTTCTTCTTGTAGTTGACGAAGCCACAAGGCCTCCTGGGTCGCCGACGCCATCGCCATATACTCGGCCTCTGCTGTAGATAGGGCTACAGTCTGTTGCTTACAGGAACTCCAGGATATGCATGCATTTTGATAGATAAAACTGTAACCTGTGCATGATCTCCTGTCTAATGGGTCACTTGCCAATTCTGCATCGCAATACCCAGTCATTGCTTTAGAGTCTTCTTTGACATAACATAACTTGAGATCCTTGGTGCCCTGAAGGTATCTCCTGATCCTTTTAACTCCAAGCCAGTGTTGAACCCCTGGATTATTACAGAACTGACTCAATTTATTCACTGCAAATGTGATGTCAGGTCGTGTTACCTGTGCCAGATATATAAGACACCCAACTGCTTGCCTGTATGGGAAATTGCTGTTTTCATTTTCAGGTTTCTTATCAAATTTTATATTTACCTCTATGGGAGTACGCACTGGTTTGCACTCAGACATTCCAAAGCGTTCTAAAATTAAATTGATATATTTCTCCTGGTCAATCATAATCACACCTGCCTCACGGTTTCTTTTAACGTTTATACCAATACATTGCTGAATCTCACCTAGGTCTTTCATACAGAACTCTAACATTAATTTTTCTTTGATTTCTATAACTGTATCTTTATCATTTGTAAAAATAAGAAATTCATCGACCCATACTGCAATATATATCCTTTTAAACTTACTTACCGAATAATAAATACATGGGTCAATCTTAGACCTTTCTAATCCTATTTTAATTAAAGTATTGTTCAATTTTAGGTTCCATTGCCGGCTAGCTTGCTTAAGTCCATAGATTGATTTATGGAGGTGACATACCTGGGCATTTTCTTTGTAACATTCTGGCTGTGACATGTAAATATCTGTGTCAATGTCACCCTGAAGAAATGCACTTATTGCATCCATCTGAATCATTTCCAGGTCATACTTAGCAGCTAGAGCAAGCAAGAATCGAACTGAGGAATATCTGACCACGGGAGCATATACCTCATCCTAGTCATTTCCTTTTCAAAGAGCTTCATCAAGAGTCTGAGGGTCATTTAAGTCAAAAATAGGACAAAAATAACTCATGTCCGGGTCATCCTCCTTTACATACCGTGCTGCTCTGCGTGGACGTAAATTTATATTACGTGCTGGAGTCGGAATTTCCACTGATCTCTTCGGTATATAGGATGGATCATCATCATTTCCGGACTGATAGTCATCACTGGAACTCTGGTCCAAGTTGTGTTGAATTTCTTCCTTACAGGGTTCTTCAGGTGACTGCATTCCAGGACTGTATTCCATACTGCTGTCAGGTAAACAAGGTAAGTACACAGAATTATCAAATTTTTGTGCACTTTCTAAAAATACAACATCTCTACTCTTGATGATTTTATTAGTGCCTGGATCTAGCAATCTGTATCCTTTGGTAGACTCACAATAACCAATAAAGATATATTTTCTAGATTTAGCATCCCATTTTTGGCGTTTTTCTTTAGGTATTTGAGCCATAACTTCAGAGCCAAAAATCTTTATATTAGATAAATCAGGTTTCTTACCGGACCACATTTCTATAGGTGTTTTACCATCAATTGACTTTGTAGGTGATCTATTCATTATGTAAGCCGCTGTTGCTAGGGCCTCTCCCCAATATAATTTTGACAAATGAGCATCAAGTAACATACATTTGGCCCTTTCTACCAATGTTCTGTTCATCCTCTCTGCAAGGCCATTCTGTTGGGGTGAGTATGGGGTACTAGTTTGGTGTTCAATCCCATGCCTACTTAAAAAACCATCAAATTCCTTGTTACAGTACTCTCTTCCATTGTCTGACCGAACAATTTTTATCTTAGTACCTAGTTCATTCTCTACTCTACTTTTAAAAGCTTTAAATACTTCCAGAATGCTCAATTTATCTTTCAAAAAATAAACATATACTTTTCTAGTGAAGTCATCAATAAAGGTAATAAAATACTTCATACCTCCCAGAGATGTTTGCTCTATCGGTCCACATAAATCAGTGTGGATGAGCTGCAGTGGTTGTGATGCTCTCGAACCAATATTATTGAATGGCAGTCTGCTTTGTTTACCTTGGAGGCAGGTAGTACATCTGATTATACCTTTACTTTGTTCTTGAAATGGGCTGACTCCCTCTACACACTCTGGTAACTTGTTTACATCTGTGAAGTTCAGGTGTCCTATGCGCCTATGCCATAAGACAACATCATAAAAGTTATTTGAACATGTTAAGTTTGAAAAAACTTCTCTGTGAGTATTTAATTGGTACAAATTGTTGATTAGAGTAGCTGAACACAGGAATTTATTGTTTTTGTCATAAATATCACATGATTTATCTCTAAAATTTACTTTACAGCCATTTTTCACTATTGCACTTACTGATAGGAGATTGGCAGCAAGTTTTGGAATGTATAAAACATCTTTCACCTGAATTTTAATTTGATCCTTACTATTTATATACAGATTAATCTTTCCTATATTCTCCACAGGTAGCGGTGTCTTACTGGCAACTGTTATGGTGGGTATCGGTGGACTTACCATATCATACATCCAGTCACATCTGTTAGTCATGTGCATGGAGGCACCGGAGTCCACATACCATTGGTCCGTATTCATAGTCATTGGTGAAGCTGAAAATGCTGCAACAAAACTTTTACTGGTGTCTGCTTTCTCTTCATTTTTCTTCTTTGTGACACGACAATTCTTTGCAAAATGTCCATGTTTATTGCAATTATAACATCGGGGCCCTCTATTGTTTTGGACCTTAGCAGTATTCCTTTGACTGGCTACTTTCCTAGTGAAGAACGCTGTGCTTTCTGAGCATTGAACTTCCTGCAGGAGCTTCGTTTTAATGGAATCTGCCTAATCTTTATCCCTGAACTCTCCAGACCGATTATCATTGGCTTATATGTTTCAGGTAAGCCAGCTAGCATGAGTGTACCGAGCCACTCATCATCAATCTCAAACTTTATATTCCTGAGTTTGTGAGCAGTTGACATGATCTTGTTCACATAGTCGTCTACGGTTCGTGAGCTGTCCAATGTAGTTGTGATGAGATCTCTTAACAAGGCTACTCTTCTATACAACCCGCTGTCATCAAAAGCTTGTTGTAAACTGTCCCAGACTTCTTTACATGTATTTGCACTCTGTACATGCACGTAGTTTACAGGATCTAGTAGGAGTATCAGCTTAGACTTTGCCTTTACTTCTTTCTTTTCATCCTCGTTGGTTCCATCGACACAGTCCCATAGATCTTCTAATTTAAAATGAGCCATCACGGCGGCAATTTCCAACTCGCATAATTGTCTCGTCCTACGAGCCTGTCTATGTGAAAGGGATTGTGGCTAGTATTGGACATCTTTTTCATGTATTAACAGAGTTTTCAATAATGACGCTAACTTCGGGGTTAGAGCGGTACCTAACCTCTTAGAACACGCCGGCCGGTTTTTCTTTTTATAAGTTCACGGAGTTTTTATTTTTCGACTGTCAGTTACTAATTTTAACCATTACAACCACCAACCACGCTCTGCTACCATGTTGTCAATAACTGGGTTGATAAATAAATAACTTGAACTTGAATAAAAAATGCCTCACGTATATTATAAAGAAAACTTTTACATACATGAACAGACGAAGTGACAAGACACAAAAAAGGTGTAGCCAATATAATTGGTACAAAATCAGTACTAGCAACATAATAAATATGGGTGCGTTCTCATATTCCAACATGGGGCAACATCGACATTCATCAAAACATAAATCAGTGCCATCTAGCGAAGAGAAGCCGAACTACCAATCTTATATCGCGCAATGAAAATTATTGTGCCGAGTAGTATAAATATAACTCTCTAATATTAACCATTGGGCCAGGGTCTGCCAGGCATGATAACCGAGCCTTATCAGAAGATCCTCCCTTACTATTGGAGTGCCGTAATACTTAGTTTTTGCATATATTTTTACCTCTGATTACAGATCAACACGGGCCACCGTCTGTATTCTGCCCGCACACCCCAACCAAGGAACATATGCAGTCTTAAATAATACAAATGCCCGCCCTGGGCAGTCCTTTGATAGTTTCTTACTGACAGTACGTTGTAGACGAGGATATGGGGTTATTAACAAGGATGGGTCTACTGGAAGTAGTAGTAAAGCCTTCTGTATCAACGGAGTGTGGGATCAGGACATGCCTCAATGCGTTCGTGAGTATTTTATTAACTGGCTGTCTTTAATTTGTGACCAGTGCTTGCTGCATGCTGGCGATCTGGACTCTCGTTTTGTTAGGTCGTGATGTCTGCTATGGCTGAGCGGGAAAGGTCTAGTGCGAGTGGTATGAACGCCTGCTGCTCTGGCACAGGTCTGCTGCGGTTTTCGGGTACTTTCTTGTTAGATTATAACCAAAACTCCTTGTAATAAACAAACTTGTGATGGAACAGCGTGTCATTTAGTCTGTTTGATTTCAACATACCATTTGAAAGACGGACAATACTATTAGCCCCTATGAGTGAATATCCCTTTAAGTTTTCCACACTATAACCATCTGGTGTTCCTGTGTGTATAGCAAAAAAAATAGGCAGTCATGGGACTGCCGACAGAAGTGAAAACTTAAACGAAACGACGAACTTAAAACGTCACATTAACAGGTTGGTGACATTAATTAATAAATAAATCCCTGTCCCTGTCCCTGACCACTCCCTCCCTCCCTCCCTCTCCATGTCTCTCTGACGCTGTACATGTAAATATAAGAAACTCGCCTCCGTCTTACGAATTTTCGATCTCGTCATAAAAATATTTTTTTGAATATATCACACTCGGACACATTTTCGATACATTTTCGATCGATTCGGTCACGTGTCCTGACGCGAGTTTAACGTTTTTTACCCATACCAAAAATTGCACAATGCCGCTAAAGAAAATTCCGTGTTCTAGAATCATAATTTCATATAAATAATATCTAGTATAGAATATATTTAATATCTAGTAATATGTCCCAAAGTATTGTTCATCGTTTATTTTTTTATTTTCCCCCAATTTACAGGCTTTTGCAGACTGAATCCGGATCCCAGTGTACGCTACATGTGCCACGTACCAGGAAGGGGGCTACAGGTTTGTGGCAACTATGTGGCACCAGGAACGTTGGTCAACCCTATATGCAATACTCCAATCTACTACTCCACTGAAAGTTTCCCAAATATGAGATGTAGAACTGGATTGTGGAACTATGTTGCTCAGTGCAAAGCAGGTTAGTACAAAATAACTAAAACCGTTTAAACAACTATCCAAACAAATCCTGGCCTTGATTTGTGGCAGTTCAAAGGTAAAAAAAATATTAAAGACCATTTTTGGGATGCTACACTGTTACTGCTACCTATCCTATAGCAAGACTTCTGCTGAACTTCCTTTAATATTTCAGCAAATTAAAATGCCTTATTATATAGCTACTCGTCTTAGGAGTTATTTAATCCTAACATTACATGTTATTCATAGATTTGTTGGTCAGACAATTTCTTTTCCTTCAGAATGTGGTCGAGTGACACCTGAAGCTTTTCAGCTAGTAATTGACGGGATAGAAGCAAAGCGTGGAGAGCTTCCATGGCACGTTGGCATCTACCGGAAGCAATCGAATACTCTTGAGCAGATTTGCGGTGGAACCCTCATCTCCAATAATGTGGTTATATCAGGTAAACGTTAAATATTAAAACCATAATGAGACCGGCCGTCCTGCATGGATCTGAATGTGTCCCATTTAACTGCTAAGAGATGCTTCAAGTAGCGCTAATGTGAATGTTGAAATGGATGTATTGTGTGACTAGGATTGATAAAGTGAGGAGTAAATACATAAGAGGAGTCTGACAATAGTGCCAGTGTGTGATAAGTTGAGGAGCAATAGGCTATCGTGGTATGGACCGTGGATGAGTGAATGAGGTGAAGAGTTTTATACGCGTAAGTTGACAGTTACAAGAGTAACCAGACAAAGATCAAAAAAAAAAGATGAATGGACTGCGTAAAAGAGGATATCTATCTTAAACTTACTCTTACTCCCCGTAAGCAGGGAAATTAAAAAAAAACACTTGCGGCGTCCCCAACTGAAATTGAAAGAAAGGTAGGCAAACTGATAATGATGATCAGGTAAACGATATTTTTTTTCTTTAGCTGCTTAATTAGGGAGAACTTTGTTTTAAAACAAACGGCTTTTTTTAGCTGCTCACTGTTTCTGGAATGACGTCAGGAAACGACTTCCAGCCTCTGACTATAGCGTAGCAGTTGGCAAGCTCTATCGTGCGTGGGACAGCGAGACGGATATTGGTGTACAAAAATCTGATGTAAGGAAATAATTCTGACTTTCTTCCATTCTTAAGTTAATAACTTCATTACCAACATTAAGACTATCTCAGTCCCGCAAGATAGATGTATTCAGAACAGACGAACAACGCTACGGAATGAACAGAGCTAGCCTTCCAGAAATTTCATCCAGATCCGTTAAGCCGTTTTGGCGTGATTGACAAACATTCATCCATCCAAACTTTTGCGTTTATAATAGTAGTAAAATTAATACAGCGCAGGAGCTGGGGCAAAGTCCATTCATATTTGCGTTCAATTTGAAATAAATATTTTTTGTTGTTTGATCGTCAGCTTTTGTTTTGTTTACTGATCATGATGATACTTCCATGGAGAATTTTCAACCATGTCTTGTAGAAGATAATAACTGACTGACTAGAGTTATATACTTAATTGCAGGCTAATTGATTTTTGTAAGTACATGTACCCAGATAGTAGCACTTTTGCAGATATTCATGCATGGAAATATTTGTAGTGGGTGGGAATCAAACCCACGACCTCTGAGGTTGCTGTCAATGCATTACCACTGCGCCATATTGGACGTAATTGGAAAAGGGAGCTTAGGGAAGGGAAGGGAAAGGTTCATTTTGGCGTTTGTTTCGCTGGTCCGGGATGTCTTAATAAAAGGTGTTCCGATTCCAGATCTCTGCTATTCGATTCTTCGATTCGATTCTTTAAACCCCGATGAGATGACAGCCCGAGAGCATTCCACACGAACAAAAAAATGAAAGGCTTTTTTTTTTCTTTATCTGCTTTTTATATTATAATTTTTATTTAGTAAAATGTTTTTAACAATCAATTTCAGGTAAAAGAAATAAAAATACCAATTCTTTTTGAAGGTGAATCTGCTAATTTTCAAGAAGACATAGCTGTTTTGATCCTCACCACTCCTTTCATCTACAAGACGTACATAAGACCGGTGTGTCTCAACTTCGATGTTAACTTCGAAAGATGGCAATTGCAGCAGGATAATTTAGGAAAGGTTAGCTTTTTCAAAATCTTAGTAAAAAATCTAGCAAAGGTTTGTTTTCCTTTTTGTAACGAAAAGGATATACAGCACAAATAATTGTTTTGTTTTTAAACTAACATGCATACGTATATACACGTATTAAACACACACATCTTGCTAACTAATATTTGGTCCCATTCACGTAATAGGGGACAAGCCTATGCCCGTCAATCACGTGGGATTTAAAGATGGGAAATGGGAGTATATTTACAGGGAAAGATAGGTAAGAAGAGAAGGCAATGAAAGGAAAGGGATATTGCTGATACGGATGGATCAAGGAGTGTAAGCAATAGCTCGAGCAGGCCGAGGTCGTATACCTGTAAGTCGAACTGGCTGTTGCCAGGAAGTCCAAGTTCTCTAACAAACTTTTTAAATTTCTATACATATTAGATGTGTAAATTGGGGCTTAATCGCGATAATAACCAAGCGACGATAGTTACCGAAACTAGCTACTCACGGAAACGTTCCTGAACTCCTACCAGTCCACCCATGACATGTATTTATAAATTCTTGAGCATCTCATTCCAGCGTCTTCAACTGCCGTTGTCAATCATCATTTACCAAATGGGTATTACTTTTCGCTTTCAGGTTGCTGGCTGGGGTCTGACAGCGGCCAATGGAAACGCTTCACCAATCCTAAAAGTTGTTAACATGCCTTTTGTCAGCGAGGCCAACTGTATCAAGGCTCTGCCACTGTCTTTCAGAGAGTATTTAACTGGAGACAAGTTTTGTGCAGGGTACACCAACGGTAAGAAGACAATGTCAACTATTTTATATACATCAGCAAGAAGGAAGGCGCTGGAAGGAAAAGAATATTGATTATACGGATTACTCAGGGAGTGTAAACAATAGCTTGAGCAGGTCAGGGTCGCTTTTGTATGGTATATTGGGCAAACGATCAGACTCGTCACCTGATGGTAAATGATTACCGCTGCCCATGGGCACCTGCAACTGAAGAGTCAAAAGTGCGTTATCGGCCTTTAGCGTAGGAGTAGGGGCAAGGTGGAAGAGGGGGAGAGGGGGGGAAGGAAGGCTTAGGTATTCTGGTAACCTCACTCACTCGGCGAAAAGTAATGCAAGCTAGCTCTTCCACTATTGAACGCTTACCTGTAACTTGAAGTGGTTGTCGCCTGGAACTTAAAGCACTCAATTCAAATTAGAGGGTCAAGATCGAAGTTTTATTCAATTGAAATAAGGAATGTATAGAATGAATGAACTTCGATGCGGAGAAAGAAAAGAAAAAAAGTGTTGTACGTCGATGTACGTTATAGCAATCTCTTCAGCTTATTGGCGTGGAGCAGTTCTTGGCCTTAACGTGGAGAAAATAATCGACCTATAACAAAAAAGCTAGCCATTATTTTATCCATGTAGTTTTATTTTAGTCAAGCATATCTTTGACCGAACGTTGCTGAACTCCTACTGCATCTTACCAGCATCTTAATTTTCAACTGCCGTTGTCAATCACCATTTGCCAAATGGGTATTACTGTTTGGTTTTGGTTTTGATGATCTCGAGTTTAATAGTTACTTGATACCCTTATGAAGTGCAAAAAAAATTGTGTGGTGTCAATATCAATAATTTTACAATTAATATAACTAGTGCTCGTATGAAATAAGAACGCAATTCATCAATTAAACACCACCAAAAGTAGGAATGAAAACTCTATCCAATTTTTTTTTACTGATAAAGTTCGTCAATTGCTACTGAAAAAAGCAATTCGGTTGATGAACAGACCAAAAGAAGGTACTAAACTGTTTAGCCTTTACCTATTTATATATAACTGCTGTTGCAGGTACCGCTTTATGCAAAGGCGACAGTGGAGGAGGATTGGCGTTTGTAGGTCCAGAACTGGGCATTGATAGATATTACCTGAGAGGGATTGTGTCTGCAGCGCCGCGTAACGATGAGAAAAAGTGCAACGACAACGCTTATACCACGTTCACTAAGATCACGAAGCACCAGGAGTTAATCAATGAGTACATACAGCTTTTTCCATAACTGTTTAAATATTAACATTTTATTTACGCTAAGGTCAAATAAAAATTAAGTCATAGTAAAAGCCAGCTGTCCGTAAAATTAGGAGTCCTGAGATCACCAACACCCTTGAACCCTTGCAGTTGCGTAGAAATGTAGCCTCTTTCGCAGTATTCTATCGCTTCTACCATGGCGAGTGTTCCGAAGAGCTCTTTCAATTGATCCCACCCTTTCCTTACCTATCCAAAACAACACGTGGTGGGCTGAGGTATCACCCCCTTACAGTGCAAACAATCCCATCTAGAACCAAACTGTTCAGCACCTCCTTTTTTTGCTGCAGCACACGTGTTAACTTCGACATATAATCCCGGGTGCTTTAAGTGGGATTTGAAAAAGCATCTCTCGAGGCCGTCAAACTGGGGGCCACCATTTTAGTATCATCCGTATCTATGGTGGTCTTTAGTCTTTAGACCTCACTCTAGCTTTCCATCGGGCGGTTTGTTGTACTAAATTACTTTCTAAATAAAATTTACTTTCTTCTTTTTTCGTGCTTTCTTCTTCGATTCTACTCTATCATTGGTCATTTTACTACTACTCCCTTTCTAGTCATATACTCTTTTAATCAGCCCATCGGTTTTTACTTTGGTCATCCTATACTCATGTATCCGTCAACTTCCATGCGTAAGACTCTCTTCTCTACATTTTGGTCATTCCTCCGCATCACATGTCCATACTGCGATAATCTGTTACTCCTCAACTTTTGATCCACTTTCGTTACTTTTAGGTTTTCTTTGATGTATTCATTCCTCACCTTGTTCATCCTAGTCGCACCACAGAGCTATCTCAACAATCATATTTCAGCTACATGCAGGCGTCTTTTATCCGTTCTCTTTGTTGGCCAACATTCAGATCCATGCAGGACGACGGATCTGATGATCGTCTTGTAAATCTGTTCCCTGTATTGATTCGTTGCTGTAAAGACCGATCTATTTCGCCATTGCTTTGTAGGAGCGACCCGAGGCCGAAAGCAACATGGCGGATCGCCAAGTGACAACATTCACGCACAACAAAAACAATCAATCAATACTTCAGCGGCATCTAGTCACATCTGTCTGTAACACGTTGCATATATTTCAATCAGTTAAATAGTGGGCTTAAAAGTCTCCATCTCCATTTATTTAATTTTGTGAATAAACATGTTTTAAAACACTAGTTTCCTTTCAAGAGCGCTTGCTGAGAGTGCTGTAAGAAGCTGCCCGTTTTACTCGTTCCAATGTGATGATGGAACTTGTGTGGATCTAGGAGCCGACTGCAATGGGGTAAGCAGGACTTCATCACTTGCTCGAAAATATTGTCTATTCCAAAAACAGAAGAAGCTTCAAAGATTTTTCTGAAATATTAAAACTTTAAACGATCAATTCTTGTATTATATAAATATGCATATTCCGTAAATCTCGAAAATGGCTCTAATGATTTGGATTAAATTTTGAATTCACATACAGCTTTGCTTTTTAAGCTAATGCATATAAGTCCCGTTCCTGAAAAAACACGATTTTACAAGAAAAACGCCGAGCGTAGCTCGCGCTTCATTTTTAAGGGTCCGTACCTTAAAGAAGAAAACGAATCCTTAAAGGATTACTTCGATTTGCGTTTGTCTGTCTGACTGTCAAGACCCTTTTTCTCAGGAACGTGCATAGAGGTATCAATTTCAAATAACATCAAATACTTATTATGTCTGCAGTCCCTTAAAGCTGTAAAAAAGTCAAGTTTCTAAGTCAATGCAATCAAAACAAACGGCCATTTAAGCCTTACATTTTAACAAATTTTAACACTTCGCATGTAGATCAAAACCTATAGCGTACTTCCCATTAACCTAAAATCATGAAGTTAATTTGTTGTTAAATTCCGCAAAACAAAATATTCTTGCGATTACAAACTTATACCGTGCGTTTGGAAAATTGACTGTGGCGTATGTCAATGTATGGGGTAGTAGTTTTAAAACGAAAGAGTTAAATTTGTCTTATAATCCGACTTGAAATATATCAATTTGAGGGTCTTTTTTGGGGAGACATATTCGGGAAAAACGGGCAAAAATCTTCGAGAATCCGAGATGGACGAACTTTTTACATACAAGTTTGTACGTAACCGTCGCGTCGGTAAGCGAGTCAGACTCGCACTTACGGTCTTTATTGTCATCAATAAGAAAAATTGATATCTATTTCTTCAAAATAATGACGTGAAACACAAGTTTTTATTCTTACATTCATCATTTGGCTAAGATTGTTTTTTTCACGTAGAAATATAAAAATACGATCGAAGAACATTACCCACTTTCGGTAGTCGGGTAATAATAAAATGATATAATTAAAAATATTCACAGAAACAAGATTGTGCAGACGGATCCGACGAGTCGGATGAACTGTGTAGACCTGCAGCGGAACCTCCGGATACGTAAGATAACAATTATTAACACACATATAATAATAATAATCACTTGACACATCTCACAAATGGCCTTCTGATTCCAAATTAGGCAGAGCCTGTACTATGGTAACCAAACTACTGATAAACATACTTATATATTACTAAATACACACATATTACAGATGAATTTCAGACACAGAACAAATAACACACACAATTATTTGTCCTGGGTGGGAATCGTACCCACGACCTCCGGCTCAGTAATCATTATCACTAAACACTACATTTACTAATTTCTAAAAATCAGAACAATTTTTTGTTTTGGGAGAAAAAATTGTTTCCTTTACATTTAGCAATTCTCGGGATAGCCATTCGGGTATTTGGAGATTTTAAAACTTTAAGATATAACTAATCTCTAAATGTGTGTCGCCGAAAAGGCGTTGTTATGAAATCGGTGACCCAAGAGGTTTATGAAGAATAGATTCTCTGGTTAAAACATTAAAATGCTTTTCCTCTTGGCCAAAATCTAGATATATTCCTATACTATGCGATATAAATACCTCATAGGATAAATCTATGTTAGAACTGGCTCCTCAGAATTAACAATTATCAAAAAACTGCCTGAGGTCATAGGCCTCTTGAAAATTTAGCACCGAATTTCAATTTCCGTACAACGTCATCTAGGGGTACCAAAGTAATTTAAATAAAATCGATGGAATTTAATACTAGAGTTTTTTTAATACCACGTCGTTGGCAAACAAGCATACAGCCTGCCTAATGGTAATCGGGTGCCGTTGCCTATGGACACTTACAATTCCAATTACTCAACGAAAACAATTAACTTCTGCAAAAGAATAATTCAACTTAAGATCAAACCTTGTAATGTAGTGCTAAACTGTGTAACTGGAATGCTAAAAAAAGCGTCATCGCTATTTAATTACATACTCTCTTCCAGATCAAACATGTCAGGCTGTATTCTTCCACCGTATCCCGATCACGGGATATACGTAGTCCCAAATTTCCCGAATGCTAGACCTGGCCAACGACTAGAAAGCCGCGTTCTTAAAGTTATTTGTTCGGAAGGATATCAGGTACTGGAAGCAAATGGCATGAGAACAAATAATGCTGACGTATACTGCAAAAATGGAGTTTCATATGAACAGTTGCCAAAGTGTGTCTGTAAGTAGTTAATCTTTACTTATTAGTAACATTAACCTGCGGCTTCGTTGCGTGTCCGCTTTGTCCTTTCTGTACCCCGGAAGAGTTGTTATCAAATCCAAGAGGAACTTTTCAGACCCGACTGGCAGTTTCAGAGACTAGCGCGGTCAACCAAAAAAAACTCTTCAACCTTATTATCATAACCAATACAGGGTTTTTCATTAAGAGCGCTCGAACTTTGAAATGAAATAAAAGAACCTGTGTAAGACTGATATTGCCACAATTTATTTCAAAGGACATCTTCGCATGCATTTCATGAAGAACACAAGTTATGTTGACCATCAGGGCGAAAATTGTCTGTGGTTTGTCTGCATAGACCACAGATTTCACGTATCCCACAGAAAGTAGTCGGACGGTCTTTAGTCATACGATCTCGATGGCCACCACGCCACCATGCGAGATGACGAAGCCCTCGAACTTATCATCCAAAATTCAATGATTCCCGTCAGTATGGCAAACGGCATCGTCCTGCTGGAACCACATGTTTCTGAGATCCATATCATCTATCCTAAGCCACAAAAAGTGGTTATCATCATCCGGTATCGGTGGCCATTGACAGTGAGCGCGGCTAATAGCGCATCTTTAAAGAAATAAAGGCCGATGATACCGCCGGACCAAAATCTACACACAATAAGTATTCTTGTCAAATTTGACAGCTATTGCTTTGCCAATATGGCCACTATACTAAGAGCAATAATTCACTATACGCTGTCAAAGTTCGGGCGTCCCTATTGAAAAACCCTTTATTAGAAATACGAATATCAGCTTCTTTGTTATGCTTTCACGCGTTAACTACTCAACCAATCGTTATGAAATTTTGCACACACGTTGTCAGGGACACAGAAAAGAACATAGGGTATCTTTCATTCAATAAAAAAAGTACTGTTTCCGAGGGATAGAAATCAACTTTTACGTGAGAGAATTCGCGGCCGAAAGCCGTTAACTTATGCTTGTTAACCCCTTTTGGCTAAGCTGAATGCTTGAGGTAGGACTCTGTTCACGGAACAACAGTCGTTCCCTAGACTCCTAATATTTTGGGTACGGTGGCACATCGTGAGGTTTATAGTCGATTCTATTTCGACACACCGCCACTTCGAAAACTCCGGTGGTTGTGACGACCCGGACGGTTGAAACAAGTAGAAAAAAAAAGAGTGGGTTCACGTCGTCGGTAGTCTACAAAATAAATGATATTCGACCTCCATGAGCACCACCCTTGCAGAAGCGGGCCTGAAATGGCGGCGCAACGTGTTCTCTTATCTTCTGGAATGGGGTAAGGCGTGGTCACCTGCTGAACAGGCGGCAAAGGTCCGTAGGGTTTTTCAGAGGGCTCCTTCTTAGGGTATCCCGGGTCCCCTGCAAAAGACCTACTTCAGACGGAACACCGTGTGGCTTTAGTCGGTTCGAGTCCGACATACCACTTCACCCTCGGCGCTGAGGTGAAGTGAAGAAGGTGGGGTTTCCACACGATTAAAAATAATGAAAACACCGACACTTTCACCATTTCGCTAACGCCGCTAGTATAATGAATTAGCACTTTTGTTTAATTTTCAACAGTGGAGTGCGACTGGGAAGGCATCAAGGGCATATGTGTCCCCTCTAGTGTATGTCCCTCTGCTTTGGATAACAGCCTGAAAACACCAAAGCCAGCCGTGAGTAAAATTAGCCAATTAAATTTGTACTATGTGTAGCTAACAAAGACCATGTATGTTGATAGAATATCCAGTTTCTTTTTTAACGTGCGTAAAAAATCATTGAAATTGACGTAAAAATTGATAACACTTAACATAGCAATGTGCATCAACACGAGGAAAAGCATTTTTGTTTTTTTTTTGGCTAATGCCGCGTTCCAATAAACAAGAAACGATTCGTTTTGCTTACGGACGGTAAAATTTCGTTGAATTTTCAATGAAAATTTTACCGTCCTTAAGCAAAACGAATCGTTTCTTGTTTATTGGAACGCGGCATAAATCAACTTTTGTTCGTCTATGTTAGTAAATGTGTCTGCACAGACAGTCTATGTTAGGAATCGTTATGGTCCTAAAATATGAAAACACATTTCTGTAAAACACCTTGTAGTAGATATCTCTCCTACTAAATGTAGGAAATATTTCTACTACATAGTAATTAGCCAGAGTGTATTAAGTGCAGAATTGGCAAGGTCTCAACGGGAAAATTACGGATTGAGATCTCAACGATTGTAAAGGCGAAGATGATGATGTTATATTAAACAGTGACAGGTAAAAGATAAACTGGTAGTGCATTCCACACCGAATAGCTTTGTTGTGAATGGCCTGTCAGTTAGACACTTGTTGGAGCTATGGGGAGACACAGCCTGATGTCAAGCGTTACCTCGCTTACCTGTGTTGCAGTTGCGACACTACTTACTAGCATGAATCTAATAACCTAAAACCTTCTGAGCTTTCTGGTGCTCTCTGACAGAGATGAATGCCGAGTCCTCGAGTGTTGTATTGGGCAAACGAGCAGATGGGTCACCTGATGGTAAATGACTTCCGCTGCCCATGGGCACCTGCAATCCCTATTGATACTTTTAATCACTGATGCATTGTAAACACGCAAAGAAACACTGTACAGTTCCTAGGTTAGTGTTGACTGGGCGGTGACCAAACGTAAAGTGAACTCGTCCGTCGGCACACCAACACCCTTCGCCTAGACTCTGCGTAACACCGATAGATGGCGCTTGTATTCCTTTCCGGTGAATTTATTATAGAGGGCGCTCTAAGCATCCGTACTAATGACCGAAGATGCGACATATATATTCAATAAGATCTAATAGCATATACTAATAATAAGTTTTGATAGTATTTTCCAAAACACCGAGTAACCATATTTCAAGCGAATAAATGTTTCTTTCTATAATTATATTTTCATCTTCTGTTTCAGGCCTGCAATAGTACATCTAATGACACGCCTTTAGTATGTTGTACGGACTGTGAATTAGTCAACGATAGCAGGTACGAAATCTCATTTTTTATGCTAAATATATATCCCATTTTTCTTTTCTTTTTTATTGTCGTGCTGAAACCCTCAGAACTCTTCGTCTATGGACGGTAGTCTGTTGGACTAGGGCTGACTAAAACCACACAGTGTTCCATCACGGAGTCTCATTTCCAGAGCCTCAGATGTAAACTCGAAAATGAAACCCTTTAAAAATAAACACATTGATATCCCATAGGAGCAGTGCTTCTGCGGCCCAAAACGAAAGACGTATACGTCATCGCTAACCTGTCCTTTATTTTGTTTCAGACTATTATTGTCGAGCCCAGTATTAGGAATCTTGGCTAAAACAGGCTCTAGTAAGGCGAAAGATAGTAAGTACCTATAATTATGTATTTATACGGGAATTAACGCGATCACGAAAAGGTATTACATACCTCTGAATTGCCTGACGTTTCGACCAGGTTGCACTGGCCGTGGTCACAGGCTGACTGGGTCAGCGGTGCACGCCCTCCGAGGTTTCTATATTACAGACAAATAAATTTTCCCCCTATTTTTAGTAAGCTGTAATTTTTCAATGACTTTTTCACATTACCAAGGAGATCTAACAATCTACTCTCCAGCAGGTGATGAGAAATCGGAATCAAAATACAGATAGTTTGTGACATATCCCAACCTTTCTGAACTTTATAATACTAATACTCGTAGTATTCTTGGATATTTTACATAGCGGTATCTATCCATAGTAGATACGAGGCTTAGTCTGGGTGACTAAGCATTGTATGTACTATGGGTTCTGGAACATTCTTAAATACATATAAATACACGTAGAAAGTGTACATACGTACATGTAGAACCCCGACCAATGCAAATGAAACTGGAATCGGAATCGTAACCTGACTTTACAATCGAATGCTCTACTCCTGCATTATAGTCCGCGCGCGATTTGAAGGTAGTCGGGGCCTGAGGTGCTGGACAGAAGCATCTCTCCCCGCCGCCAAGAAACCTCGCCTCGCACACCCGCAGTGTAGTGACTAGCGCATTCCTGAACTCTGTATTCAACTCGTGCGACTAATATACATAGGTCTGAAGTAGTAGATCGTAGAAGTAGAAATTATGTAAATACATTTACTTTCATTCACGATATAAGATAATAAAATTATAGTTTTATTAATTACGAAACAAAAAGGAATCCAAGCCAAGATCTACATTGTCAGCGATCTCTCATACGAAATATACGGTTTTTTCAAATAAAATTCCAAGTTCAATTTGTCAGTTTCAAAATAAGATTTCTGTATGAAAATTCTCCTAAAGTTGTTTAAACTTCGCTTCTTAAAGGGTCTACTATACGCTCCTAAACTATATCCACACCTTTCTGTTTTGTATAACTATTTTTATTTCCAAGCAAAATTTAAAGTTTAATATCTCAGTAAGGTGCAATATCTATTTCCCTTACCATAGCTCCGTCATCACCTCGTGATTAAAAAAATTGGTTGCCTGTAAAGTCGGTATACGGGCGAAAGTTTTACGTGACAACGACTTTGAGTGGTAAAATAATTTTAATGTGAATATTCATTCGTATAGTAGGAAGAAGGATGAAAAACCATGCCCGAGTGGAAGGGACGCGTGCCTCTCACTCGCTCTCATTGTGAGCGCATAACGTGAGCGGAGCGTAACGCAGTTTCTTGAAGTGTCACCCGGCAAACCAATTTATAAGACGTTGTCACGTCAAAAACCTTGAATAGTTATCAATCAATCAGTCAGCCTATCGTAGTTTGCTGCTGAACATTAGCATCTCCCAATGCGCGCCAACGCGTCCTTCGCCTTCCCCATCCAGTTCATCCTTCCTCAGGTCGTCGGTCCATCTGGCTGGGGAGCGTCCTACCTTCTAGTTCTTAATAGTTACTAGGTATTCAAAATTCAAAAACAAATTTAAAATACTTGTTTCTTTCTTGTTTTAGAATGCCTAGAATACATTCGTACCCTTGACTATCCTTGCAAAAAGGACAGTTCTCTTCGTAATATCACATTTCAGCACGATCCTGTTAAAAATTGTTTTCGCAAAGCTAATATTCCACACGAGGTAAGAAAGATCTCATCCGATTTTTATTATTTACTAGCTTTTGTCCACGGATTCCCTTGCGTTATTGGTGATTTTGTCAATCAAATCAGGTATCCTACGAGAACAGTCCTTTTATCTGGATGATAAAAGGCCCCGAGGTTCCAATAAGAACCTGTATGTCCTTTCAAAAACAAAACAAATAAACTCACATTTACATTTTATAATATTATAGTGAGGATGTTGATGAAGAACTTAGAACAAAAGAATCCCATTTCATACCAAGTCAATTTAAGCAAAAATAAATTTATTTAAATAGTTGAGTTCAAGTAACTCTCGTCACAGAATGCTTAAAATACATGAAACCTTTAGACTATCCTTACAAAACAGACAACTTTCTACAGAATAATATAAACTGCTAGATCCTAATAGAGAAATGTGCTATCGCAAGACTCGTATACAACCAGGGGGAGAGGCAGGTAACTCGTGAAAGCTTAACAAACAGAGAAACTCATATTCGCATTCATAATATTAGTTGGTATGATAAAAAAGAGCAAAGTTTTTTATGGACATTGAAAAATAGTCATTTTAATCAAACTTTTGAGAGAAACTTGGAGCGAATATATAAATGTTTAATTCTTTAACATGCTCTATAAACCAGTTTAAAGGAATTTCACATTTAATGCAAGTCGGGTTTTTTGTTTCATTTAATAATTTCTTCTTGGAATACATTACCACGTCTTCTGTGATACAAATTTTGTTATTAAGGTTTACCAGCAGTTAAACAGTCCCTTCTTATCTTCTTTTTTTATGGTCATCTGCCGTATTCAGTTGCAGGGTTTTGTGGGGTTGGGGTATACGCTCGACGCAGTGAAATGGGACTGTGGTGGGACAGTCATCAGTGAAAGGTTCATTCTTACTGCAGTGCACTGCTTGGAGGCGTAAGTCTTAAATAATAGTAAATAACTTTTTTTTTTAAAGATTCCTAGTAACGTTTGTCACACATTACTATTAATCTCGTTAACCCCTCCAGCTAAGCTTAACGCTTGTGTTAGGAGTGAGTTTACGACGGTAGTGCACTGGGTGGGGTTCGAACCCGTAATCACTTGATCGCAAGTCCGACGCCTTAGCCATTACGCTACCGACGCTTCCGTCATTGGAGCGGCTGATGCCTGAGGATCGCTTCACCTTTTGATACCGATACTACTTTAGTGCCATACAAGGCCTGAAAGTAGTAGGCCTAATTATAATAATTAATAAATTAACCCTTGCGGTCAAAGTCTTTCTGATAATTACTAGTTGAGTTTTAATTATTTGGGTTATATTTTTAAGACTTAGAAAGCGATAGGATAAGTGATCCAGCGGTTGTAGGTTCGTATCCCATTCATTATCCTACCGATGTGAACCCACTCTTAAATGCTAAAAATGTGTGTTCAACGTTACTAGTAGTCATTATATTAAAAAAAATACGGTTTGCAATCCTCAGAGGTCCAGTGAGACATATCACACTAGGCTCAAGTTCAGATGAGTTACGGCAGCAGTACAACGTGAAGAGGATTGTCCGTCATCCAAATTATACCCCAAACAACAGGCATTACAACGTTGCGCTGCTGGAAACTGACAGAGAGTAAGTAGAGAGCATAAAGATGCTCGACATTTTTTAATATTCAAAAAAAAAACATGAAAATAATACAATGATACAGAAAAAGAACGGGCATATATTACCCAAAAACGTTGCATTAGAAGTATGTGCAATTTGCAACAAACTGATTCCTGCAAGCCTTATTAAAAAAAAATAAACATATTGACGTTACCAACCATTTATTATTTATGAGACTACAACTTTTGTAAACACAACACACCGTATTAGAGCCCGTCATACGGTTTGCCGGAGTTTTTTTGGAGCATATACAAATCGATCTATTTTATTGGCCAACTTTATGATGTGACGTTTCCAGTTGCAGTATTTGTCCACTGTAATACCTAAAAATACGCATTCATCAATGCAGTTTATAGGACTTCCGTTGTATTTTATATTAAGCGGGGTTATGTTTCATGCATATGTTTTGAATTGAATTGTGTTTGTCTTTGTCATATTCATTTTAATATAGTTATAATTTAACCAATTAACAGCATTATCTAGGGCTATGTTAATGTCATTTTCCAAGTTATATTCGTTGGTGTTTTTTATTAGTAGTGTGGTGTCATCTGCAAACAGTATGGATTTATGGGCAATTGCGTCTGGGAGGTCATAGAGATAGGAACAAAATTAGAGCTACAATACTACCTTGTGGTGTGCCGTAGTAATTTTGTATAAATTGTGACGTATCGTATTCGAAATTCGAAATAAATATGTGTCACATCTTCGGTCATTAGTACGGATGCTTAGAGCGCCCTCTATAATAAATTCACCGGAAAGGAACACAAGCATCTATCGGCGTTACGCAGAGTCTAGGCGGAGGGTGTTGGCCTGCGGACGGACAAGCTCACTTTAGGTTTGGTCACCGCCGAGTCAACACTAACCTAGGAATTGTAGAGTGTTCCTTTGCATGTTTAGAATGCATCAGTGATTAAATATCAAAAGGGAGTTTTCTCATGGCCCGTACCCACTTCGTGCCCACATTGTGCTAATCCTGTGCCTGAGGATTCGACATCAGAAGTGAGATGCGAGCGGGCTGAGCAAACTTCTAGTAATTTAAGTAGTGCGGATAAAAAATGGCGTGATTTATTTGAAAAGCGAAGTACCCACATGTTGGCGCTGATTAGTGTTCATCGAACGCAGAGTTCGAACCGCCAGATTAGCCTGCCAGATTTTGATGTCGACTCAGTAAGACGCTAAAAACTGTTACATCGACGTAGCTATCGCAAATAGCATACCATGCCAGCATATTACATGGAGCGAGTTCAAGGTATTGTTTACTTCGAGATTTGTTTCATCTAAGCGGGTGAAGGTACCCGCTTAGATGAAACATAAACGGCAAAAAAAGGAAAACGTTTGCTGCATATGCAAGTCGTTTGATTACCTCATCATCTACCTGTTGAAAGGATTTGAAATAAGAACAAATTGTGTTTGCAACCATCCTAGCCCACATATTAGTTTGATACGAGGTTGCGACGATTGACTTTCACGACCTAAATAACAACGCAACAAATTACAACAAGAATTACTTGCTTACTCTCACTTGAAACTAAAATCAATTACCCTCTGTAAACTATCAAAATTATGTGTCTGATGCGAAACGAAACAAGATTTTTTCGATCAAATGTTATTCGTGTGGAAAAATGGGCCATAAGCAAACGGAGTATCAAAGCAAATCTGTTGACAACAGAGGACGAGTATTTTAAATATGAAGCCAAGCAACCAAGAAGTCTGTGGCCAAGGCACTTGGTTTGCTTCAAGTGTGACAAACCAGGTCACATCGCAAACCAGTGCTTGAGTGGCAATCAAGCGGTCAAATGTTGTTGTCTAAGAATAACTTGGAAAATGAACAGTTCTCGCACAGTTAAGACTTCGCATTGGTTATGTAATTCTTTGGTAGGAAAGCGGAAAGGTTTAAAAGTGCAAACCTTTAGGACATTTGTGCTCGTTCTAATTGTATCAGATTACTCTTACAGGCACCACCCATGATAGAAATACAGTAATCCTTGTTTCTGATGGTCAAGGCTTACCATTAAATAACCTCATTTTTTTTAAATGCGAAACCAAAGGTTACGTTCAGCCCATAGAGATACTAAGCACAAACATAGCAAATCATTCAAGTCCATCTGTATAGTGTTACATTTTATTAGTAACAAACCGTCAAAATGTATAGAATGTGATGAGAGTAATTTTAGAGTAAGTAAATCATCGAATCACAGATTTCATAAATATGGTCCCAGTACAGTTCCTTTTGGCATTCCAGTGTGAGATCATAAGATGATGATGACATTAATGATTGCTGATATATTATTTAGTTTACTTGTGCCCTGTAAAATTACCAGTATTAGAGAGTGAACATTGATAAAGCAACATTGAGATTTCCCAAGAGCTAATCCCTATAAACTAAATTACCAATTTATTTTGTTAGTAGTTAATAGTAATGCTAACTGTGCCGTGATAAATATGTTTTCTGCTCCAGAATCGTATTCAACAGCGCCATCCTTCCAGCTTGTCTCCCTGTGGATGATGAAACCGAAACATCATACGGTTACGTCTTATATCGGGAGTCCCAAAATATGCTTGGAAACCCTCGCCCCGTGAGTATCACGACCAAGAACATCAATGCTAATTGTTATATTTTATCTACTTTTCTCAAAATAACTAGTTTTATATTGAACCAAAGTTATTGTAAGAAAGATAGACTGTAGGCAAGCCTATGTCACTCCGGCCGCTCGTCTGCCAGTGGACCTTATACGCAGTCTAACGCAGCGCAGTGGGTTGCTGACAGCTGCTTCGCGTGCTCACGCTTTTATTTTTAAAGTATAAAAAACGTAATTCGATATCGTATTGATATATTATTTAAATACTGTAACATTCATAGTCAAAATTGACATGGTTGTTTATGTGCAGTATAAGAATTTAGACAAAGCGGTACCCGGTAGCGCTACTTATGTCATTTTTTAAAATGAAACTTTCCTTCAAATTATGCATTAAAATTTTTGTATCATTTGGAATATTTTCCACCATACAGTTATATAATCAAGATTTTAGAAAAGGGAAGAAGTTAATTAATCTTTAATTTACATAACAATAGTAAGTTTTTTTATAAAAAAAAAAATATTATGGAAGAGGTAGCCCTACACATAATTTAAAGTCCGGAAACAGTAGGCAATTAAAACGTTAGGTATCGCTATTTTATAGGGAGTGAGTAATGTGTTACGTACTAACTACTTAGTAATCTGTGCTGTAGGGCTGATAAGAGTTGAACTGGAATAATAAAAGATTTTTTACAGGTTTTGATGTGGAAGACTACTGATGAGGACTGTGCATACCGATTCAACTATAATAACTCCGTACAAACGTGTTATAGGGCAAGTCGTACAGATAGCAGCTGCATGGTGAGAAGATTTTTTGAGCTAAAGGGGGTCGGTAAACATGTATGTACGGTATCAATTAATCAATCAATCAGCCTATCATAGTCCACTGCTGGACATAGGCTTCTCCCAATGTGCGCCACATCACCCGGTCCTCCGCCTTCCGCATCCAGTCCATCCCTGCTACCTTCTTCAGGTCGTCGGTCCATGTGGCTGGGGGCGTCGTACCTACCGTTTACCGATTCGCTAATAAATCTAATTTTATTAGTAATAAAATAAAATTTTCTAAAGATAAGATAAAAGCTACCTGGAAAATAATTAATAATGAAACAGGTAGAAATAAAGTTTCGAATAATAATTATGTATTAGAGACACGACGTGGTACTTTAAGCTCTGACAAGGACATAGCCCAGGAATTTGTTGATTTTTTTACTGCCATTCCAATAAAAACTACTGAAACTCTGGAATCCTCTCCTACTCACTCTTTCAGTTTTCTTAGAAAAAAAGTTTGTAGCTGTCCCGTAGATTTTAGTTTTAAGCACGTAAACCCTGCAGTAGTATTAAACCTCCGCTCCTTACTTAGCTCTAATATTTAATTTAAGTGTAGACCAAGGAGTTTTTCCTGATCTCATGAAAAATAGTAAAATCATACCGCTTTTTAAATCCGGAGACAGTAAAGATGCAAATAATTATAGGCCTGTTTCAGTCCTGCCGGTATTTAGTAAGGTTTTCGAAAATATACTGCTTAATCAAATGCTACTTCATTTTAATGCAAACAACATCCTTCACTATCAACAATACGATTGCACTAAAGGGCGTTGTACAACTGACGCCGGTGTTACCTTATTACAGCATATTTACACCGCATGGGAGGAAGCAAAGGATGCTCTCGGTATCTTTTGCGACCTCTCAAAACCATTTGACTGCGTAAACCATGAAACGCTACTACTAAAGCATTACGGACTTTCTAAACAGACCCTCTGTTTCCTAAAATCTTACTTGAGTGATAGACAATAGATGATCCAGATAGATGGTGTCAATTCATTAGGATCAAAGATGGAAATGGAGGTGCCGCAGGGATCGATATTGGGCCCGTTTCTCTTTCTTGTATATATTAATAATCTCCCCCATTTACTGGATAACCAACCTAAAACAGTATTATTTAGAAAATTTTGAATTGTACATGTGAGAACTGTGTAGTCAATGACGTATTAAGTTAATTTGCTAATTTGCCTGGCAGTTCTGAGTATGTCATGCTCACCTAGACGTCCTGCCGATGGTGGCATATGTGTCGGGTCGTTCGGCTCCCTTTGATATGGTTGAAGTGGACATAATTCATTATATCGTTTTTTTTTAAACTTAATCATTTGTCGGCTACACATAACGCTCTTCGTTTTGTATGTACTCAACCGGACTGCCAGATCCATCGTTTATTATTTAACTAATATCCAAAAAAAAAATAGAAAAGTATATTTTGATACTTGTTCAGGATGAACAACATTTGTCACGGTCGCCGCTAGGTCTATTAGACATATCTTCGCTGGATAGCGCTGAAGTATATTTTTGCTGCAAGTGTATGTAGTGATACACGAAAACTGGAAAAGTTTTGTGCGTTAATTTATGGATAATCTATACTTCTATACTATACTTATATTTATAATGTTATATTTGCAAAAGTAACTCTGCTTGTCTTTCTGTTACGTTAACCTAAACCAAGATAAACGGGGCCTTGGAGACGGACATAGCCTACTTTATGTTGCGAAAATAAATCTTGAAAGGGGGTCAAATAGTAGACCAACGTTTCTCATCATCATCTTTCTGCTTTGCCTGATGTTTATTGAGGTCGGCGGAATGTGTAACATTGCAAAAGGGTTTAGACTGATTTCTTTTACGGCCGGCCTCTGACGCCAACCCCCGTTATTTATAGTCGATATAAGACTGGAAAGATGGAAAAAGTTGAATAAGTATGGGGAAAAATGGAAAGGAATTGTAATAATAAACACTTAAATCATTATTGGAGGGTAGACCTCAAAAAAATTGCATAAAGGTCCATTCACACATATCGATGAAGTAACAGTTTCGGCACAGTACCGCCACCGTAGTAGTCTTCCATCCGAGACAAAGCGATGCTAGTACAGACCCTTACTATCCCCATTATGAATGATAGTGTTGTATGCTACTACAACCTGAATACAGATCTCAATAAATACGACCGACTTCTGAATAACTGTATTCGACTCATTTTTAATCTTCGTAAATTTTACCATGTTTCCTCCTTTCGTCATGAGTTGAATTGGCTCCCTATTCGGCAGCGCCGCTGCTCATCACTTTGTATTCTATTGTCAACTCACCTACTTCTCCCACATACTTAATATCCTTATTTCAGTTTTTATGCTCCAATCAGAACTCTCCACTCTACAAACAATCTGCTTTTGTTATGCCCCATTTATACATCCGCGTGTGTTCACTCTTCCTTTCTTACTCAATCTGTCCTTCTCTGGAACGCTCTACCTCTGGAAATCAGGATAGCACCTAGTCGCCTTACGTTCAAGGTAAAAGTACGAACCCACATTTCGCAGAACCTAGCAGAATCATCACAACAGTAATACACTATATTTATTTATAGATGTTTGTATGTATGTGTATGTATGTATAGATATATAATATATGTTCTCCTGAGATCTTTCCTAGTTTCTTTTTTCTTTTGTACTTAAATCTAGTGCACCTATTCACTCATTTCTGCACTACCTTATAGGTAGACTGGCAGAAAAGGCCTAAGGTATTAAGTCCGCCATTGTACATTTTTTTGTTCATAAGTGTCAAACAGAAACAATAAAATACAATAATGGTTATTTATGGTTTTATGGTTTTCAGCGTGATGTCAGTGTTCCACTACTATCCTGGAGTCAAGAGCAATGTCAATCTACGATTATTGGACTAGTGGCATATAAGAAATCCTGTCGTGGCCCAGTCTTGTTTAACCCCATTAAACATTACGTACCCTGGATTGAAGAGATTGTGTGGCCTTGATACAAAAGATCTTTGAAGGACTGTTACACATTTTATGTATTGATTTATAAATGTTACTATTAAAAATATTGTGCTGAACATATTTAGAAAATAAGGCAAAGCGAAAAATAAAGAACAAATCGACAAAGAACTTGTTTATCAGCAGTTTAATGAAGTAAGTATAGGGTGACAAGTGAATTCAATCGTCAGGTGACTCGTGGTCCCACCACTCGTGGTCCAACCACTCTTCACTCGCTTGCGTGAATATAGACTTTGTCAACCAATTCACTTTCCCTTGGGAACAGTATTTTCTTCCGTCCTCTATGTCCTTTTCTGTGTCCCTGGCAGCTTCTATCTAATATTTTATGATGATCGGTACAGAAATTAAGGCATGAAAGTATGACAAAATAACAAACTCCCTAAAACAAGAAGAATTTATTAAAACAATTGTCTCTGAATACAACAGCTTAAGGTTTTGTCACCAGATAGCTGTATAAGAAGAATGTAGTTATTTAGATAAAACTTTGGAACATAGGAAATACTGAATCTTCTTTGTGGTAAAACCAAGTCAAATAAAATCGCGTACCTAATAGTTTAAAGACATAGATAAAGAATTGAATGATAGCCTTTAATACCTGCTGGAGTGTTAATTATAAACATAGTGCATGGTGATAATACCCAGACTAAGCACTACATAAATATATGAGAAATGCAATTTACATAGGGTCTGTATTTCCTAATTTTGTAACACTCATTTAATTGGGGACAAGCCTATTTCCATTAACCAGGAACGGGAAGTAAATGGAGAAATAGGTAAAAAGGAAAGACATATTGTTTATAAGGGGGGATTGGGGTGTGTAAGCAATTACCTGGAGCAGCTCAAGGTCCTGCAGCTTGAACTTGAAGACGGAGCAACTATAACTACTGCATTAAAATACGACCACATTTTTACATTTTACGCAATATGCATAAGTGTCACCAATCCCGGTTGGGGATCCTACCTTTGTACGGGTGGGAAAGTTTGAGTTCATTCTTATTCTCAAACTATTATATAAAGCCAGAAATATTGAAAATCAATCAAGTTAATTGACACGTGTGTGTCTGCATGTCGCCGATTTGAAAAGTTACCAGGAGAAGTGCTAGTAAAGGGTCTCCTAGTTATGGACCATGTGGTTTTAATCGAGAAATCCTGTTAGTCACGGGCCGTAGAAAGGTGCTTAGTACGTACGCAAAAAGAAAAGGTGTTTTTTTATGGTATAGGGTGCAAACGAGCAGACGGGTCACCTGATGGTAAGTGACTACCGCCGCCCATGGGCGCCTGCAACTCTAAGGCCGGCCTTTAAGGTGGGAGTAGGGGAAGGGGGAAAGAGGAGGGAGGGGAAGAGCTTCAGTCATAGATTAAAATAAATTACACAGAGACATCATTTTCTGTTATTGTGGGTTGTCATTTAAAACAAAATAACGTAGGTATAAGAATTACTTAATAACAAACGTATACCGGGTGTTACAAAAAGGTGTGGTCATAGTTTAGGGTCGTATAGCAGACCCCGTGAATAACATAAAGCGCTAACCACGGTGCTAACAATGGTAGGAAAATTCGTGATTTTCAATACAGAAATCTTGTTTTGTAATTAACAAATTGAACTTGAAAATTTCTTTTAAATTTCGGTTCTCAGATTTTCGTTTAAAATAAACATAATATATGGCAGTCAGTTCAGTAATTACACTTATGTATTTGACGATAATCGGTTAAGTAGTTAAGGTGTCAAATGCGTCATGCGTATCAAACAAACAAACATTCACTTTTACAATATTCGTCAGGAATGGTTACAGTAAAGCGTAGTCACAATGTCTTCTATCCAGTTTGTATTAAAAAATAATTTCGTAAACGTAGTAGAATTGCTGTAGTCGTCGTATTCGACTGGATATGTAAGCATTATTAGAATCAAAAATGGACATTGTACATTGTTCTTTGATTGCAGTGGACCCAGGATGCCTCCCTGTGGGTGTTCCACAGGGAGGCATCCTGGGTCCACTGCAAAATGTAGATAAATAATTTCCAATTAAAGCGATGGTAGCGTTGTGGTTAAGATGTCAAAGTTGCGATCAAATGGGTTACGGGTCCGAATTCCACCCTCTCATAACATAACTCGATGCAGTTATGTTTTATAACGAAGTTTCTATGGTCACCATCCAGCTCCATCATTAGACCCTGAATACCATTTAAAGGCAATGTACTCGTCAAGACGAATCAAACGAGTCCAAACTCGATGGAGTTGCATCGTTTCATAACAAAGTTCCTATAACCACCTTTCAGCTCCATATCAGCTCATGTCATGTCAGACGACGGGACAAGTGAAACTAAAAAAAAACATTCTACGCTACAAGAACTATTATATAACAGAAAAGTAATCAACAGTGACAAAAATGACCCATGTGACAGTAGCGAAAGGCGAGACCACATATTTTGACTAAGGTGTAGAGTTTGTGAAGTTAGGGCTTGTAGAGTTAATAAAAATTAAGAGGAAAACTGGTATATTTTAAAGACGATTAATAATTCTGTTATAAAATTGAACATCTTTGAAAAAAACCTGTTTCACTTGAACGGCGTCTAGAACACGTATTTAGTTTAAAAAGAATTTACGAACAAATAGACATGTTTCTTGTATTTTTCCTAATGTATTAAGTTAAAATATCAATAGCAGTTATGAAATTAAATAGAACTTGATTTAATAGGTGTGCAGAAAATGTTTGTGCGTTTTTTTATTGTGGTCCATATAGGTGAGTAATGTTTTCATTAGTTTACGTAAGACAAGGATGTAATACTGGACGGCCTTGCTTATTTTATTTTAGTTAGAGAACACATAACCAATTCACTATTTGTTTTGTTATCCTTACATCTTTTTAGGACTATCTCTTTAATATCTTACTAATATTATAAACGTGAAAGTTTGTGGAGATGAATGGATGTATGGATGTTTGGATGTTTGTTCCTCATTCACGCAAAAACTACAAAACTGATTGCGACGAAACTTAGTATGTAAATAGCTAGAGATTTGGATTAACACATAGGCTACTTTTTATCCCGATATACATACGGCAGAGGGACTTACGTGGGTGAAACCGTGGAGCGCAGCTAGTATTTATATAATACCAGCAGCGCCCCGCGGTTGCACCCGCCTAAGTCCCGATCCCGTGGGAATATCAGGATAAAAGGTAATCTATGCGTTAATCCAGGTCTCCAGCTGTCTATATACCAAGTTTAATCGCAATCGATTCAGTGGTTTTTCTGTGAAAGAGTAACAAACGTCCATCCCTCCGTCGATCCATACTTTCACATTTATAACGTTAGTGGGACTAGTGCTCGCCCAGGCATCAAAATTCAACCATAAACATTATTGAAAATTTGAGAAAACTTGTATACATTTCCATCATGAACGTACCTAGGGGGAGGGGTGAGGGGGTTCAGGCGAGGGCAGCTGCCCCCCTGGGAAGCTTACGTAGTTCTAATTATTATAATATTAGGTAATTTTGAGTAAAATTTTTGATTTGGTCTCCCCGCTGGACCGACAAAATACCCCCCCTGGATTAAAAGCTGGGTACGCCCATGATTTTTATGTTTCTGAATTTTTGTCCACTTTATGTAATATTTGTGCATTATACATCTGACACCATACACTTTTATAATGCTTGAGCCACGTTGAATCTCTAAATGCAAGCAAAAACACAAGGCAATTTACACAAATTAAAAACCGGTTCAGCGATGATTTACCTGCGTAACGACATGACATCTTGAATATCTAAGATGGCACAGAAAGGTGTGCTCATACAGTAAACCCCGTGAATGGTGTAAAACACGAACAATTTTAGCGGAATTCGTGATATTTAATATTTAAATCTTATTATGAAACTGACGATATGAACTTAAAAAATGATGAATAAAGCTAATATTTTGTAAGAGGGAGGGCTGATGTGAATGTTTTAGGTAATTACTAGCAAGGATGTTGATGGAATGTCCGCATAAAAGAACAAACAGGAAACAAAATGATTGAAATTTGTAAAATGTTGTTCAACAATACACATCTTCAAAAGGAAAAGCATTTTCCTAAGTAAAATCTATTTTGAGAGTTTAATTCTAATTATAATGAGAGTTGGCGTCAGGCAGGCGGCTGGCCGTAAAATAAACAGGCGTAGCAAGGGGCTGGCAAGAAAACTGGATGCCCCCCCTAGAAGAATCTTGTGTATATTACAAGCACAATACCTTTACACAATCCAACCTTTTTTTTAACATTTAAACAGCTTAAATATACAACGAGATATCAAACATAAACACTCCACCTCTGCAACCTAGTTTTCTGTTTTTATATTACTTAAACATGTTAATTATATTAAAAATTATTCAGTGGCTGAAAACTCATTAATAAAACAATTTACATGTAAAGTAATATATTTACTGATTTTCAAAGTATTCTCCATTACATTTTCATTCGGTCAAACCATTTTTGAAAACATGAGGACCTTTGGTCTAAGGCCACGTTTTTCACGTACTGGTTGAAAGCTATCACGACCTCTTTCAGTCCCGTAAATGTATTTATACCTCTGATCAAATCTTTAATTTTGGGAAAATGAACTAATCGCATGGCCTGACACAGGTCTGGACTATGTGCGGAATACCCATTAGTCAACCAAACCCAATAGTGACCCTACTAGTTCTGCCTTTTCAGAAGCCAAAAATGACTTTGACCTGTACGCGGTGTGCACCGAAGCATTGTCATGGTGCAATAGGATGCGACTTCTTGGTCGCTTTTTCCTAACTTTTTCAAAAACACTGGACAAACAAATGGTGGTTTACCACTCAGCACAAACTGTCTTTTGTTTTTCAAGTGGGATCGTGCAGAAAGGACTCGTCAGGTAGAAAAAAAAACGCAATAATGTTGGTTTGCTGTCACCTTCGAACACCCGTACAGAAGACTGTTGCTTTTTTCCGGCATGTAACAACATAATATCCATGTTTCATCTCCTGTCACATGCGTATGTACACATACATATGTCATACACAGTAAAAAATATAATATTCGAAATTCAAACATTTATGAGCGGCCAGGAGCGCAGAACTTTCAGTGTGCCCTATGTATATAGCCTTTTGTCTGTTGTCATATTCATTTATAATTTATAATTTTTATAATTTTATTATTTGTTCTTACATTACGGATAAAAATATTATTCATTGATGTAAGTATAAAACATATATGTATATATCCGTGGTTTGCATGCAATGTATTTTATATGCATATTGTAGTTTATAATCTCTCATGTTAGCACATCATTAATTAATTAAGTAAAATAACTAAATTTATATTCATTGTTAAACGAGAACAATTGCCGATAAACTGCTGTACAGTTTGATTTTTTATTTATTTATTAAAATGCATAAAACACATTACAGCAACCAACAATATCACATATAGCAAATACAAAGTTTAGATCTGGATTGCAACGTAACAAATATGTGCATACAATAAGACATAATAGCTAGACAAAAAGCAACACTACATAATGAGTAGCAATACAGGTTCGTCAGTAGATTTAGACGCTTCTTGGTTTACGCAGAGCCTTCCAAGGCCAACCTGCTATGGAAGATGTCTTTCACAATTCTAATAAATGCATTAAAGTTACTATCAAAAATGTCTAATGATTCATTATTTTTTGCCATATCATTAAGGTGACGAGCCATCCGGGTTAATGGGTTGAAGTAATAAATATTATTTTTATAAATTTGTAGGGTGAAGAGATTAGTATGATTAGCTCTACGAGCAGTATACTTAATATTGAAACTAATTGTGGAGAGTAACTCCGGTGAATCGATAATGTAGTGTATAATTTTGTAAATATTTGAGATTTATTTATGCAAAAACTTATGCAAATTCTGAATTTAAATAAAATGTTATAATGACACTACCACATGACGGAGACCATAGTTGATTATTTTAGCCACAAAAAAACTAAAAGATAAAAACTCTTTAATAAAAACAAGAAAGGAACTGAAAAGTGAATAATAAACTTGTTGGACTAACTAAGCTCCCACGCTAATGTAAATTTAATACCTAAACAATTTGATTCTGCGCCAAATATACAAACAAACAATTTTATTAGAAGACACTTTGACAAATAGAGGCGTCACCGCTGCCATCATTATACGTAATAATCAATTTGCTTGTTTGTGTGTTTGGCGCTGACTTAAAACTATTTAGGTATTTACATTAGTGTATTAGTTTATTTTATTTTTATTTAAAAAACTTCCTGCAGTTTACAGTGCACGAGGTGGACTTAATGCCACATGGCATTATCTACCAGTCAACCTTTGGATAATTCAGAGAGGGACATGGCAGGTGTATGAGAACCAATTTCTTAAATATAGTTATACTTACAAATACAATTGCTTATACATAATACATACATATATAAATACTTACAGATATAATATATATATAAATAAATACTATATATAGATACAAAATATACCTTTAGTCACGAGGTTATGATGATATTTCTGCCAACTGTTTCCTGTAAAATTCACGGACCTTTGCTTTAAACGTGTCTCTGTTGGTGGACATCCTAATCTCAGGAGGGAGCGCATTCCATAGTAAGATAGAATGGATAGCGAATGAAGAGTGAACAAGAGAAGAAGTGTGTGTAGGGCATAGGAGTAAAAGATTATTTGTGGAGCGAAGATCTCTGTCATGGTTGGAACATAGAAGTTGAAGATGTGAGGTTAGATATGTGGGGGCTGTAGGGTTATTAAGTAGAGAATAAAGTGTAGTCAAAGCACGTAGGCTACAAGGCTGACGTATAGGTAACCATGACAGTTGGGAACGATAAGTAGACACATGGTCGTACTTACGAAGATTGAAAATGAATCGAATGCAATTATTGAGAAGTCGGTCTAGTTTATTGAGTAGATCTGCATTCAGGTCGAGATAGCACACGTCACCGTAATCGAGGATAGGGAAGATCAAAGACTGTACAAGTTTTAACATAGTGCTGGTCGGGAGAAGGTTTTTAAGTCGATAGAGTGGTCGTAAGGTCCCGGTGACTTTCTGACTGATGTTCGCAATGTGAGGTTGCCAGGACAGAGTAGAGTCAATCCATAAGCCGAGGTCTTTGACAGATGAGTTGATTAGTAAAATGGCCCCATTATAAACCACGGCGGGCAGTATTGAAGTGTCCATTCTGCCAACCATTCGTGGACTGCCCATTATAATTGCTTGGCATTTGGACGGATTAACACATACGCCAAAACGCTCAGACCAGATTTTGATAGCCTCCAAATCACGGTTCACATTGTGGATTGCTTCTGGCAAATTATCCAGCCTTGCTTGAGAATAAATTTGAAGGTCGTCCGCATACAAGTGATACGCACACTGAAGTTCGAGAGTAATGAGATTGATAAACATCGAAAATAATAATGGAGACAGAATGCCACCTTGTGGAACCCCAGTGTCAAGTTCACACCAACTTGATGATGATTCATCTATGCGGACTGACTGTTGACGTCCACGAAGATAAGATGAAAACCATTCCAGTGCATCAGAGGAGATCATATAATGAGTGAGGATGGATACTAGGATGTCTTGGTTTACGGTGTTGAATGCATGAGAGAAGTCGATTAGGACTAAAACGGTTAGTTTTGCATCCTCCACGCCACTCCTAACATCGCTCGTCATTTTAAGCATAGCAGTAACTGTGCTATGCCCAGGTCTGAATCCCGATTGATATGGACTGAGGATATTATTATGAAGGATAAACTTGGAGAGCTGTTTCTGAGCACATGTCTCAAGAACTTTGGATAGGAAAGGGAGGATTGATATGGGTCGGAAATGATTAAGAAGGAAAGGATTAGGTATCTTCGGAAGAGGGCGAACGTAAGCCTTGCGCCACACGGCTGGGAAGAGTCCGGAGTCAAGGGAAAAATTTACTATGTGGGTAATTAATTACTGGCAGAAGCTGGTCTAAAATGGTGACTATTATGAACCGATTTATATCATCACAGCCTACAGCCTTTGATTTTATAGATAATATGGTCTTTTTGATCTCGTCTGATGCAACTGGAGAAAAGAAGAAAGCTTCAATGTTACGCCGAGATAGATCAGTTACATAACGGAGTGTTTGACTCTTAGTTTGTGACGGCATTAACGGAGCTTCACTGAAATGTCGGTTCATGTCATCCAATCCTGTAGTCATAGGTGTACTGGAAGGTTGAACCTTACCAACACCCAAAGTCCTCAGGAATTTCCAAATATCGGCAGGAGAGGAATTTGAAATATTTGTGAGAACGTGGTGGCGTTTAGCGTTGCTTTGCTTTGCTTTGTAGCTTTTAAGTCGTCCAATTGCCTTCACAACGATCCCTTTTAAATTTACGGAAAGTTCGGTCCCTACGGCGCATCGCCATTCGAATTTGTGTCGTTAGCCAAGGTGCGGGCGGGTGTTTCATTTTGACTTTTTTGATGGGTGCATGTTTATCGTATAAGTTGCGAACAATTTCGTTAAATAACTGAAACTTGCCATCTACTGTACTTGCCAACGTCACAGGCTCCCAATCAATTTTAGAAGCATCGGTTCGCAATTCTAAAACATCCATGCGAGCGAAACAACGCCTAACAGCACTTTCGCCTTGGGTCTCTGAGTTTTCACGATATAGGATAGGAAGATAAGGTCGTGATGAGAGAGACCCGGTGCTGGATGTTGGCCATGAAAGGAAACAAGGGAAGGACAAGAGGTAAGGATTAAGTCTAACCAAGTATCATGTCCAGTATTGTTGTGATGCGTAGCTTGGAGAGGTGAAACATGAAAATTGGTAGTGAAACATGAAAGTTTAATTATGTGGAGGAGTTTACGGGTTCGAGGGCTACTGGAATCAAGGATATCTGTGTTGAAATCCCCCATGATTATATGATGTGCATACTCAGACCCTAAAGATTCTAAAACCAATTCCAAATCAGTGAAGCAATCGACAGTAGGGGGGGGGGGGGGGGGGCAGTAAACCGCACCTATAATGGTTTTCGCTCCTCCAAGGCAAACCTCAAGAAACAGATATTCAGCAGTGGCGTTAGGGCTAGAAGGAGAGATAGTAACGACTTTGTAATTAAAGTCGCTACGTATGTAAATAGCAACTCCGCCGCCTCTTCGGTTTAGTTTAGTTAGGCTGACAAGTTTATTTTTCACTTTTCAGTTCCTTTCTTCTTTCGTCGGTTTAATTTTTTGTTAAAAGTTTTTCCCAAATTTATTTAGGGTCTTCGCAATATGTTTTCTTTCTCTCTTCTATCTGTTCTCTCTCTATAATTCTTCTTCACACCTTACTTCCCATCTCATTTCCATCTTTTCCTTAGTCATCCTCTAATCTTGCAACTGTCAACTTCCAAACATAAAATATTCTTCACCACTCTATGCTTATCCTTCACGTAACATCATAAATAAATGAAATTATATAATTGTTTCAGTTACACCATCAGCGATAACAAAATTGGCAGAGAATGAAGTCTTCCCCTGCAGGTAATTTAATAACTATTCTCTCTATACTAATATAACAAAACTGAAGAGTATTTTGGTTGAACGCTCTTCAATACTGACTAGTGGCTATCGGTATTGAAGAAGTTTATGGGATTTTTAACATTTCACCACAACCCACACAAGCGGAGCAGTAACAAAAACCCAGGTGAAACTGCGAGGAATATCTACTGACTTAAAATAATTACATGATTCCAAAAAAATCTTTCTCAAAAAGTTACAACGCCATCTATGGAGGCAAGTCTAATACACATATTACGCCCACCTCCACAGGTGGCGTTGTCGGACGATGGTGGTGCACTGATGGTATTGATCGGTGTAAAGGCCCGGCACTGATGAGTAATCTTCTGTAATTTTGGTTTTTTATCCACTCTCGATTTTCTAATGGCTTTGTTATATACATGGCTTTGTTTTTGAATAATTGTTAATGGGTTTTTGGGAGTTACCAGGGTATAACCTAGTTAGGTACTGTCACGAGTTTTTAAAGCTCGTCTTGAGAGTCGATTTATATGGTTATTTTTTTACTTTTGCTCTATTTTCAGTTCTGATCATGCAGTTGGCAGATTTAACGAGTTCGAATGCCACAACGGGACTTGTATCGGCTTGAAACACGTGTGTGATGGTATTCAGCACTGCCCAGACGCAAGTGATGAGGTTTCCTGTAAATATTCCAGGAAAAGGTTAGCTGTTACAAAGTTTAAAAATAGTCTATTTCCACGACATGCAGGTCGTCCAATATATTTCAGAACGATGTTAGGACATGCAATTTATTGGAGCAACTCCTAACGAACTCGAACAAGCGGCTATAGAACATTGGACTGCAAAAGTTCAATTCCAGCTCAGTGCAAATATTTGTATGGATCAATATATCCATTTGCATCATCTGGGTGTATACCTAATATGTATGTTTAATCGTGTTTTATGTTACAAACTGCTTAGTTTGGGTCTAGATGGCGCTGTCTAATATGATTATATAGTATCAAGGTTTTGTTCCAAATCAGATCTTCGCTGGAACTTCAGGATTTTATTTAAATCCTTTTGGTAATTCGTTTTCGCTTCCTTCGTGAGTACCTTAGATCCATATAATATTAAGGTCATCTGCATAAACATACAATCTGGGTTAGGGTTATTACAAAGCTCATAATCCTGTTAACTATTTGGGGCAACATCGACATGCGACAAAAAAATCAATCAGTGCTATCTAGCGAAGAGAAGCCGAACTACCAATCTCGTATCTCGCAATGAAAATTCTTGTGCCGAGTAGTATAAACACAACTCTCTAGGCGTGACGACCAAACCTTATCAGAAGATCCTCCCTCACTGTTGGAGTAACACCTAGTTTTTTTTTATAAATTTTTACCTCTGATTACAGATCAACACGGTCCAACGCCTGTATTCTGCCCGCATACCCCACCCAAGGAATATATGAAGTCCTAAGTAATCCAAATGCCCGCCCTGGTCAGTCGTTTGATAGTTTCGTACTGATTGTACGTTGTAGACAAGGGTATGGGGTGGTTAACAAGGATGGGTCTACTGGAAGCAGTAGTAAAGCCTTCTGTATCAACGGAACGTGGGATCAGAACATGCCTCAATGCGTTCGTGAGTATTTTATTAACTGGCTATCGTGTAATTTTTGACCAATAGTAGCTGCTTGCTGCCATCATCAATGATGGCAGCTGGCTCGATCTATCAGCAAAAAGGAAGAGCATAGAATTTTGAGGACGTTCTGTCTGCTTAAGATGTGACGGAAAGGGAGAGGGAACGGTCTAATATTATCCCGTCCCACAGAAGACCCACGAGACTTCAGGGAGTGCAGAAGTTGCAGAAGCAGGGCTAAGACGGTGACACGACGTGTGTGTGTGTGTGTGTGTGTG
Source organism: Euplagia quadripunctaria (assembly GCA_963859945.1). NCBI lineage: Eukaryota > Metazoa > Arthropoda > Insecta > Lepidoptera > Erebidae > Euplagia > Euplagia quadripunctaria. The sequence continues at coordinate 3,879,671 of OY982586.1, forward strand.
TGTGTGCGCGCGTGTGTGTGTGTGTGTGTGTGTGTGCGTGTGCGTGTGTGTCTGTGTGTGTCTGTATGTGTGTGTGTGTGTGTGTGCGTGTGCGCGTGTGCGCGTGTGTGTGCGTGTGTGTCTGTGTGTGCATGTGTGTGTAACCAACCCCTTCCACACTCAATGGTGTTGAGGCCGCTCGCTTGCTGCTCACGTATAGGCCTGCCGCGATTTATAGGGACTTCTTTGTTAGATTATAACCGAGTTCCTTGAAATAGACAAACTTGTAACGAAACACCGGGTCATTTTGTCGATTTCATTTCTACATATATTTTTTTTGTTTTTATTACATCAAAATGATTTATTTGCTTGAAACATGGTAGACAGGTTTTACAAACAGTCATAAGTGCATCATGTTTCGCCTGTCTTATGGCACGCAAATGTCAATCACAATAAGAAATTACATCACAACATTATTAGTAAATCACACAGAAATCAGTTTTTTTAAAAGATAACATGGAAATATATATTATACTAGCAGTGCCCCGCGGTTTCACTCGCGTAAGTCCCGATCCCATGGGAATATCGGGATAAAAAGTAGCCTATATGTTAATCCAGGTCTCCAGCTATCTACATACCAAGTTTCATTGTAATCGGTACAGTAGTTTTCGTGTGAAAGAGTAACAAATATTCATCCATCCATCCATCTATCCGTTTAGTTTTATTTATTTATTTATAACACTTCCTGCAGATAAATTGCATGAGGCGGACTTAATGCCGTAGGCATTTTCTACCAGTCAACCTTTGGGTGATACAGAGACGTGCGTGGCAGGTGTATAATTATAATTAAAATTGCGATTGTAAGTTTAGAAAGTGAAGAACGATATTAGACACAAATATATTACATAAATAAAACTGCTTAAAAATACAATACATAATATAAACTAAATAAAATATTAAATTATACTATATAAATACATACACATATATCTACATAAATTTACAAAGTGTTATTCGGACGATTCTACCAATTAGTCTGTGTAAAGCTGTCGTACTTTAACCTTGAAAGTTTGTCGGTTAGTGGACATCCTGATTTCTAGTGGGAGCGCAATCCAGAGGTTCACAACCTGGACAGTGAAGGACGAATGAACTATGCTGGAGTTATGGGAAGGACAAAGAAGGAGAAGATTATTAGAAGAGCGGAGATTTTTGGAATGGTTAGAGTAGTATTGGATATGAGACGTTAGGTAAGAAGGTGAATTAGGAGAGTGGAGAAGAGAGTAAAGTATAGTCAATGCTCTCAAACTGCGGCGTTGCCTTATGGGTGACCAAGACAGTTGGTTGCGATAGGTAGATACATGATGACGGCTTTACACGGGGGTTGTCCGGTCAATGGCACTGTATGGTGCACCGCTGTGGGCGGGAGCTCTGACCGCCCAGAATAGGGCGCGCCTCTGACGCCCTCAGAGGGTTATGGCGGTTAGAGCCATACGCGGATACCGCATTGTGTCGACGGACGACGACGTATATCAGCGAACAGCTGAGTTCCGGGCGGGAAGTGGCAGTCGGTCCCCGCCCGAAGAGGTACACGAATGGCGTGAGGCCGGGACGACCAACGAGCCATGGTGGCTCAGCGAGCGCCGAGCCACCATGGCTCGTTGGTCGTCCTGGCTGGAGGCTCCACGTGCTGGCTTTGCCACCGTGGAGGCGCTCCGGTGATCGTTGAGTGGGCAGGGTGGCAGCACGGGACCCTTTCCTTCCGACTGACGCAGGTCCTTTCCGGGCACGGCTGCTTCGGGAAGTACCTGCACTCGGTCGCTAGGAGGGAATTGAGTCCCGCCTGTCACTACTGCGACTGCAGTGAGGACCCGGCTCAGCGCACGCTGGCGGTTTGCTCCGCCTGGGCGACGCAGCGTGGGGCCCTCACTGCAGTCATCGGAAGGGATCTCTCGCTACCGGGCGTCATACGCTCCATGGCCGGTAGCGACAGGAATTTTACCGCGGTCGCGACCTTCTGTGCGCCTCATGCCGCCCTGAGTGTGGACGCGGGTGGATGGGACGGGTTTTCCCCTCCACTCGCTATAGCGGCCCCTAGCGAGGAGGCGGCGTCCGCGTATGGCTGGACGTCGCCTAATTGAGAGGATTTTACCCGAAGGTGGTGCCCGCGCTTTTGCTGGCAGGCGCTAGGGGGGTCCGGATGTCTTAATAAAAGCTGTTCCCGGATCCCTCCTACTTAAGGCGCAGTACGGCACACCGTGTGGTTTTAGTCGGTTCGATTCCGACACACCGCCCCACCGAAAACCCCGGTGGGGTGACGGCCCGAGGGGGTTTCCACACGCACAAAAAAAAAAGGTAGATACATGATCATACTTTCGCAGGTTGAATACGAACCGAACGCAATTGTTGGGAAGTCGGTCTAGTTTATTGAGTAGATCTGCATTCAAGTCGAGATAGCAAACATCACCATAGTCGACAACAGGGAACACCGAAGTCTGTACAAGCAACGTTTTTGTCTTGGCTGGGAGAAAATTTCTTAAACGATAAAGACTACGTAAGGTGTTAGTTACCTTCTTACTGACTTGGGCTACTTGTGTTTGCCAGCTTAGTGTACTGTCGATGTACAGACCAAGATCCCTAACTGAAGGGCTAATGGGCAGAAATTATTCATTAAAAATAACATCTGGTACGCTACTAATATCAACTCTGCTCATCATTCTTGGGCTACCTATTAAAATTGCTTGGCATTTAGACGAATTGACTGTTAATCCGAACCTGTTGGACCAGTTTTTTATTGCCTCCAAGTCAAGATTGATACTAGCTATTGCATCATCCAGGTTGTCTACTCTGGCCTGTGAATAGATCTGTAGATCATCTGCATACAGGTGATACGCACACTGATGTTCATGGGATACGAAATTAATAAATAGCGAAAACAAAAGTGGTGAGAGAATGCCGCCTTGTGGAACACCAGAATCAAAGTCACACCAGGTCGATGAAGTCTCATCGGTCCGGACAGACTGCTGGCGTCCTTGAAGATAGGAGAAGAACCATTCCAGTGCATCATCGGAGATCATAAGATGGGACAGTATAGACAATAGGATATCGTGACTGACGGTATTAAAGGCGTTAGAAAAATCAATGAGAACCAATGCAGTTATTTTGCCTTCTTCCACCGCCGCCTTGATGTCAAGAGTCACTTTGAGCAAAGCTGACCCTGTGCTATGACCAGGTCGGAATCCCGACTGGAACGGACTGAGTAAGTTATTCTGATGAACAAACCGAGAGAGTTGTTTATGTCCACAGGCTTCAAGAACTTTAGAGAGGAAAGGAAGAATAGAAATAGGTCGAAAGTGATTAGGGAGAGAGGGATTAGGAACTTTGGGCAATGGACGTATATAAGCCTTACGCCATAAAGATGGGAAAGAACCAGAATCGAGAGAATAGTTAATTATATGGGTGATAGCGGGTAAAAGTTCTTCTAAAATAGTGGTTACCATATGGCGGCTTATATCATCGCAACCTATGGCATTAGATTTGATGGATAGAACGAATTGCTTGACCTCCTCTAATGCAACTGGAGAAAAGTGAAAAGCGTTAATATTAGGCCTAGGCAAATTGGCTACATAGTCGATTACTCGAACTTTGCTTTGATGATCCAATGTAGTAGGTGTGATGAAATAGTGATTGAGATCATCCAAGGCAATGCTTGTTGGAAAATCTGTATGGCGCTCTCTACCGATGCCAAGAGTCCCAAGGAACTTCCAAACATCAGCAGGTGACGAGGACGAAATATTGTGAAGTATATGACGGCGCTTAGCGTTGCGTATCACCTGATTGCATCTATTTCTGGCAGTCTTGTAGGCGATCCATTTATCCTCGCAGCGATCTCTCTTAAAACATCGAAAAGCTATATCTTCAGTCAGCCAAGGCGCAGATGGGTGCTTTAATTAATTTTTTTGACTGGGGCATATAAACGTATAATATTGTCATTGAATATTAGCACCTTTTCGTCTACGGAGATAGCTGCTCCGAGTGGTTCCCAGTTGATACTTGAGGCATCCTCTCGCAGTCTTTCCAAGTTTGTGCGCCTGAAACACCGTCTGTATAGCACTTTTGGTTTGGGCTTTGGTGCTTTAATTTTATAACTAATAAGGATTAGGTCATGATGTGAAAAACCTGGCGCTGGATATTGCCCATGAGTTGATACGTTCCGACGAGCTGAGGTGATAATAAGGTCCAGCAGGGTGTCTTCGCCATTGAAATTGTGATGTGTGGCTTGAATAGGAAAGAGATATAAGCTAGTGGATTCTAACGAATTTAAGAGTTTACGTGAACGAGGTGAATTGTGAGTAATAATATCAGTGTTGAAGTCGCCCATGATGATGTGATGCTCATACTCAGACCCTAAAGATTCTAAAACCGATTCGAATTCAGTGAAGTAATCAACAGCTGGAGCACAGTAAACTACCTACACCTAGAATAATTTTCGCACCCTTGACACAAACCTCAAGAAAAATATACTCTGCAGGCGAATCAGGAGGAGATTTGGAAAAAATGTTGCAAGAAAAATCGGAACGTAGGTAAATTGCAACCCTACTGCCTCTTTTACTGACCCGATCGTTCCGGATGAGAACGAAACCGGGTAAAGGGTAAACAGTAGAAAGAAGTTGAGGTTTGAGCCATGTTTCTGAAATCAGGATGGCATGTACGTTTGACCCACTGAATGTCTCCCACAAGTCATTGTAATGACTGGGTACACTTTGAGCGTTTATGTGACAAACATTAAACAGTCGATTACATTCTTGGTTAAATTCATTAAGTACGTAAAATATCTCCGAGTGTATCAGTCGCTAAAATAAAACTTTCATTGAACGATGAATCAAGAGAATTCATCCATCCAAACTTTCACATTTATAATTTTAATTGTATTCTGTATGACACATAAATTCTGCAATTAAATAAAAACATTTTTCTCCACCTCTGCAGTCTGCTTATAAATAAATGTGTAGGCAGTTCTCTTAAAGTTTTCCGTATTTTAATATATATATTTTGATCACCATGCTATGACAATTTCTTTGGTAAAACACGGCAAAGGATTTTGTTACAGCTAGTTTAGTTATATCCCTTGAGAGGTACTGCCTATTTTCATGCGCTTTGATAAATAAATGAAGTTGATTTCTAACAAACGTGGCTATTTCTGGCTTTGCACCACAGATGACCCTCCCCTTTTTTTTTTGGGAAATAAGTACTTGATACTACGACTACAAAAATGTTCCATGTTCTAAAACTGATCGATTTCATTGTGTTATATGTCCTCAAGTATTGTTATTCGTTTTATATTTATATTCATTTTTTATTCACCTCCAATTACAGGTTTTTGTAGACTGAATCCGGAACCCAGTGTACGCTACATGTGCCACGTGTCAGGAATGGGGTTTCAGCTTTGTGGCAAATATGTGGCACCAGGCACGTTGGTTAGCCCTATCTGCAATACTCCTATCTACTACTCTACTGAAAGTTTCCCAAATATGAGATGTAAAACTGGATTGTGGAACTATGTTGCTCAGTGCAAGGCAGGTTAGTACAAAATAACTGAAACCGTTTAAACAACTATCCAAACAAATCCTGGTCTTGATTTGTGGCCGTTCAAAGGTAAAAAAATATATTAAATACCATTTTTGGGATGCTACACTGTTACTGCTACCTATCCTATAGCAAGACTTCTGCTGTACTTCCTTTAATATTACGGCAAATTAAAATGCCTTCTTACATAGCTACTCATCCTAGGAGTTGTTTTATCCTAACATTACATTTAATTCAGTTGGTCAGATAATTCCCTTCCCTTCAGAATGTGGCCGAGTGACACCTGAAGCCTTTCAGCTGGCGATTAACGGGAAAGACGCAAAACGTGGAGAGCTTCCATGGCACGTTGGTATTTACCAGAAGAAATCAAATACTTTTGAGCAGATCTGTGGCGGATCCCTCGTCTCCAATAATGTGGTTATATCAGGTAATCGCTAAATAATAAGACCATCGTTAGACCGGTTATCCTGAATGTTGAGTATGGATATTTAGATTAAGGTATTTATCTATGGGCCTATGCAGCCTGAAATAAATGATTATTATTATTAAGGGAACTGCTGAGTGATGCCTGCAAGTAGCTGAAATGTGGATGTTAACAAGGTGAAGAATTTGTAAACGCCAATTACGCCATAATTATATTATATTTTTAATTCCCACATTTATAGGATAAAGTTATACTACATAAGCATTAAACATTCATTTACACATTTCCGAACGCAACACGCCCTACCTCAGCCTTGTTATATACATATATCCCTACCTACCCTACAATCCCTCTCTCTCGCAAAAAAACCATCGACGCGCACGCATTAAAGTTCACGCTAATCGCTCATAAAATAATAACTAAATCGCTTTAAATCAATTTAAACCCACAGGTGGTGTAAAAATTTTGTTCAGTCTTAAATGAATTAATATGGCAGTTTTACATAAAAATAAAACCGATATTATGTGCCGGAAGGAAAACATACAGCATTGTATATGAAGAAGCAGTGTATACTTAGCTTTATATGCGGTCTCTATAGTTCCGTTTCACCTGACGTTTGACAGATGTCAGCACTGTCGAACCAGCAAGGCGGGGAACGCTATTACTTGAAATTGTCATAGTATTCACCAGGAAGAACTTCCTGCTTTTATTCATGCTTAATTATGCCTGTAGAAGTTTAGAATTCACGATTATTTATAGTCTCTACATCTCTACAATATTTTTTTTTTGGCTCTACCACAGCTCTATATAAAATCCTTTGACAGTTTGTCCTCCGTATACCTACTTGACATTGGCAAAATTGTGGTAACTCCACAAAGCCACAAACCAAAAGTTGAAGTTGAACTTCCTGCAATGCTGTATGTTTTCCTTCCGGCACATAATATCAGTTTTATTTTTATGTAAAACCGCCATATTGATGTGCCTCCGGAAAACATACAGCATTGTATATGAAGACCTGTTTGTTATCTGCTGGTGAAATATAGAAAAACACAACGCTATGATGATTATTGTGTATTTATTCGTACTCGGAATATTCACTTCAGAGTTATCATTTAATTGCTGAAAGTTATCAGTCAATACAGGTTAGAAAAAAAAACACATTATTAATAATATAGAAAATGAGTGCTTATTTTATTAAATAATGTAGATAAACTGTAACTATGTCTTCCATTCTCATATTAGGTTATAAAATGGATTAGAAATACAGAATACGATTTTGAATAACGGTCTAACCTAAAACGGCTGAAAATAATTAAAAAATGAATTACGTCCTTCAGGAGCTCTATTTAGGGATAGTAATGAATAAACTACGTATTGGAACATTTCCCACATTTTATCTACCCCATAATAATCTCGGCTATTGGTTGATTATCAGATCTGACACCCTAGTGAGGACACTGCTGACCTGCAACTACCGGAAGATGCGGAAATTCCACTATCACGAAGCACCGTTCATTCCGTACAGTACGTAAGGCAGGTTTTATTTTATTGCAAACTTTAATGAAGAGATTTTCCAAGTTTTTAACTGCAGTTCTCCTAGAACTATTTTTCTCTACTTAAAGACAAACTGGAGTATTAGGACATATATCCCACCGTGGAAATCGAGACGGCAGCAAGTCAGCGTCTTTCGACCCAACCGACCACCACGGCAGTATTATTTGTTGTTATTTTTAAATAACTTCCGTGCCGATTGACGATACTGGTAGGTATCGGTTTTCGATCCGAATGCTGGTAGATATAACTATGTCTTCGCTGTTATCGTAGAAGCTACCGCTTAAATTTTAAATAAAATAAGGTCGTGAACCCTACGACTGTTCTATGCTTGTAACATTACTAAAGCGTGCGTTCTACGTCCTATGTCCAATATAGTGCCTTTAAGAGGACCGAATCCAAAACTATCAGGGGATTCCAGGACAATGATGGTTTCTTCACTTTGGGTTTAGCAACTACTATTGCCATAAGGGTGTTTTATTATGAAATTAGAAAATGTTAAATGTATGTGTAAAATTGGCGATTTAAGTACGAGAATTGAGCTATAAGTTTACTTGTAGAAATATTAAAAACTTAAAGTATCTGCAGGTTTGGGCCACTTTATTAGGTTTAGCCCTCTGTTAGAACACCAAAAAATCCAACTTAAAGATGATAAATAAAATTATAAAGTAGAGTGTCGCCGACTATTTCTCGGTAGTTCTTTTCATTTTGTAGACCACTCTTTTATCAGGACACCCCACCCCAAACCTCTAAACTTTTTAGGGACATGTCTGTACCTGTCGGAGAGGTAGCACGTCACTACATCTACCAAGGACCTCGACAAGTTCAGCAGTTCGTATGATTGTTCAAGTTCTCTGGTTTTGAAGTCTTAAAGTCAGAAGGCTCCCACTCCGGAGCTACTAGGTAAGTTCCCTAGGCACTATTCAGATATGCCAGAACTTTGAAATAAGATGGGCGGTGGGAACACCTGTCCCATGTAGATTCCATTTACTGCTTATCGATCTCTACAGTGTATCGATCCGTAGTTTTGTACTACAGCAGTTTCCCGAGACACAAATATGTCTACGGAGACGATGGCTGGTCCATGCGTCATACTCGTGAACGGGTGCTGCTTGGGGTGACTGGTCGGCCTAGTCAGCGATGCTTTAGCCTATACTATTATTTTGGTTCGTTCAACTGCAACTCTAGCCTCTTAATCCAGTCACGAATTAGTTTTAACAGTAGACTTTGTAACTGATGTGCACCTTGAATGATTTCTATGTTTAATAGGTTCGAACCTTCAACGGTATCACTGAGTGATATTTTTTGTTTGTGCGTTAGCTTTTGGAGCATTTCAATAAAATGTAATTCAGGTGGCAACAGCTTGCATCATGCTTATCTTTTATGTAACACTAATACCATTGTACCTGAAGATCTGACTTTTAAAAAGAGTGGCCATGAGTTTCTTTGCCAGTATTCTTCTCATAAGGCTCTACGCATTTTGGAAACTGGAAGTTATAGATCGACACAAGCAGGCAGTAGATTTTGGTGTTTTCACCTAATTTACATCGACAATCCAGTACATGCTGTGGCGTCTGTTTGCGTCGATCTATGATTTTTAACAGTAGCTTCAATTTAACGTTCATAAATGTCACTTAGTGTCTTAATTGAATAAATGATTTTGAATTTGAATTTGAATTCTATTTCTGGTATACCCCACCTCCAAAAGACTTCCGCAGTCGCTCGAGGTAAGAGATGCCACTCCGCTGGTTGCTTTCTGCTAGCTTGTCCACTATTATGTTATATCTGCCTGGCACATGGTGTGCCAATAAAATTATCTGGCATTTGTCTCTTAGTTATAATAGTTAGACGGTTAGTGTAAGTAAATGGTTTCATTCCTCTCTCCTTCCGGATATGCGGGATGAGAGTTCGGTTGTCCAATTGAATCGGCACATGTGACTTCTGAAATGTTTTTGGATCTCTCTCAAAGGCTGCTACTACTGCATACAGCTCTTATTTGTTGCGGTGGCGTCCCCTTTGGGAGTTTGACCATGTGCCGTACATTATCTTACCATACAAGTGAGCGCCTCAGCCCCTATTCAAAGCGTCCGTCGCTAGGAAATTGGTGGCAGGCTTTTCATGAATAGGTACCGTGTGACATGTGGCTAGGGGCCACCAAGTCACCTCTTGGTACACAACTTGGGGAACCAGTTGCTTGTGACAAGGTCGTTTCTTGTCGAATTGCCATTGAAAAATTTTCATTCTTCGACAATGCAGTCTGCGCAGTTGACCCAGTAGACTTTGTACTTCTCGGAGATTGATCAGTGTTTGCAACGACCGGTCTAAAGTATTTTTCAGGCAGAGTCTACTTTTCATTGGCAATGAACTTATATATTATTATTATATATTTCTTACTGACTGCACACGAAAACCTAAGTATTCCAAGTGCTTCTCGGCTTCCGCAGCCTGAAAGCATAACTTGGTTGGTGTTGGTTGACCAATAGGAAGTCGTCTAGGTGTGTACACTAGAACCCGACATCCCTTTACACGCAAGATCGCCGCGACCCAACATGTTACAGAAGCAAAAAGGTGTGGTGCTGAAATCAGGCCAAATAGGCATGGCATGGTAGATATGTCATTAGGTATAACTGTTCTCTATAACTCCCACTTAAGGTCCCTAGGTTTTCGCAGCTGCCAAATGAAAATATGCTTGGGAGATGTATATTTTTATCATTCAGTTTCCCTGTTGGAGAAAATCTGGTATAAAAGCATGAGAAATCAGGCGAAAATGCTTTGCTTATAACGGTATAAAGCATTGTTTCATCGTTTCGTCGCTTTTCTTCCGAAGAAATAGTTTACACTTGAAACTGGGACATGTTCTTGGACAATAGTTGTAGTACTCTTTGATTCAAGAGGTCGTGGACTGTTTGAGACAATACTGGTGATGGTTTGGTGGCATTGTTATCATTAATAGCGGTTTCTTGTAAAAAGGTATTCGAAAACCGGATATTGAAAGCATTAAAAATATTTTGGCAGTCTGTTCCAACGGTAATGGAGGACCGTAAACAACCTCCGCTAAAGTGCGGATAGTCATTTTACCATTTCATTACGAAAGGACAAATTATTGTTTTTTTTTTAAAGACTAAACGGTTTTACTCACACGTTTGTATTTCGGGGATATAGTCTTTAATAAACATGAATGCCACTCAGGAAAGTTTTTATTGTAATTATTGAATTGTTTGCGGGTATCTTTCTTTATTTTTTTTTTATTTTTTTTATAAGCTTTTCTTTTTTATGTATCTCTGTATAGATCATCATCATCATCATATAGAGCTCTAGGTTTATATTTAGAAGAAAAAGGTGTCAGTTAATTGTATATATATATATATATATATATATTAATCTATTATTATTGAACTCTGGCGGTGATAACCAAAAATGAGGCCCACCAAGTACATAATTTAAAGAGCGACATGAGTTTTGTTTATCAAATAAAAATTCCTCGCTGTCATTAGATGGAGCTTGTATATTTATAACAGTAATTTCGTTAATTAAACTTTTACGCCTAGTTTTTATACATTCAGCCCTTTTACCACGTATGATTTATAAACGCATTCAGATAATATATAGGACGGGGACGTATTACCAAATGGTTCGAAAATTTCATTAAAGTGGATATCTGATTTCAACTCTTGAGGATTAATTATGAGCCCAGTCGATAAGTGTTTCCAAGCCCGATTGCAAACAACCTTTGCTGTAACAAGGCGTTGATAGTTACGACCATGATTTCTTCTGTTGAAGCCCAAAAATATTTTCCTTTGTTCTAGCTACACATTTCAAATTACTAAAACCCGAAAATACAAGCATATCTGCCAAAACCTTCCGACAACGAATATGTTGACACGCGGCGGTATTAAACTGTTGCAGTTTCATTAACTGGAATAACCGTTTCTCATTAGCTGGTTCGAGAATTTTTATTCTCATCAAAAACCGTTACACTAAACCACACTAAACACATTACCCTAAATCGAATGATTTTAGTGTTTTAATCTTTGTATTTGCCAAAAATTCGTTATTTACGCTCTTTGGCGGTTCAATTCAATTACGTGGTCCTTATTTATAGGTTAGGTACCCTGTTGATGCATTATAAAATTTGTAAGACAACTGACCTGGCTGTATAACGCGTCGATAGGATCAACCGTTACCTGTAGCTCACGTTTTCTAGCTCCGACCCGCTGTTCGATGAACTGCTACTCAGGGACGTATCACTTTTTTGTAAAAGTGGACGTTTGGGCGTCTCGACCTCGCCAACGCTCGATGTTCATTACGAAAATCACTAATATTTTAAATTCGCGATAGAAAATTTTTGAAGCAATGAATACAATATAAAATTATGTAACATTTTGCAACAAATGTTTTTAAAATTTATTTCGGATTAACAAATTATTTAGAGATTACGACCGCACACAGCAAAAGTACACAACGCTATGACAATTTCAAGTAATAGCGTTTCCCGCCTATAAAGCTAAGTATACACTGCTTCTTTATATACAATGCTGTATGTTTTCCGGAGGCACATCAATTTTAATCTTATTTTGACAGTATCACAATTTAATGAATTATAAAGTGTATTGTTTATAAACAATACCTGCCAGGATAGTGTTATCTCAGTCCTCACTACATTTCACAAACAAGAAGGTTACAATATTTAGTATCTGCAATGGAAGTTGAACACTTACAGAAATCACTAGCACAGCTCACTACAGCATTCAACATCAGGATGGAAGGCTTTGAAGCACAGCTGCTGAAGACTTCTTCAGTTTCTTCAAAATTTTAATGAAAGAGACACTAACTACATTGCAGTGCCAAATTGATGTACTTGCACGGGCAAGTTGAAGCTCTGGAGATACGCATTCGCAGAAAGATACTGCTGTTTCATGGAGTTCAGGAACAAACACGGGAGCAGCTCGCCGATGTAGTATCTGATGTAGTCAAGAGTCACCTTTTTATTATTTTACAAGCTTATATTTAGTTTCACTTGTCCTGTTGTCTGTTTGTAATTAAATCCTGCAAGGTTAATTTGACACACTTCCCGGTTTTCGATTGCGTGACAATGTAATATAATGATGCCATAGAGCTGATCTGCTGATGGAGCTGGAAGGTGGCCATAGGAACTCTGTAATGAAACGACGCAACCCCTTCGAGTTTGGACTCGTTTGATTCATAATAAATCCCGAATCATAAATATTACAAAGTTAAAAATAAAGAAAAACATGTTTTTTTTTAAAACAAGCCTTTGTTTTAAGACACTAACACAACTGGCAGGTGGATAAGGTAACTTTTTATTGATATATATTCTTAGTTTTAAGTTAATTTATATTATTTTGTTTCTATTGTATTTATTAATATTATTATACATATACATTGCTATGTCCGATAGCAGTGACAGCGAAAGTTATTTTTCAGCGAGTAGTAGTGACGATAGTTTCGTTAATATTCCGTCACTGACTGACAATCTAGAAGTACAATTTTCTGATGTTCCTAAGAATTTTAATGTGATTCATATCAATGCTCAGAGTATTCCAGCACACTTTACGGATATGCTGGCGAGTTTTTACATTAAACATTTACACGCAATCCTTGTTTCTGAATCTTGGCTGAAACCATGTCCCCCTCCTCGTTATACTTGTTGGAGTTTTTGATATACAAAGGAAAATAGACCGGTATTAGTACAAAGTAGATTTATTGTACGATACAACTTTAACAGGCCTAGTAACAGTTCATTATCTTATCTGTGACCGAGGCCCAATTAGACAAACTCGAGCGACTCCAAAGTTTTTTTTATAAAATTTATATTTGGATTACGCAAGTATGATCACGTCTCAGAATTTCGTCTAAAGCTAGAGTGTCCTTATCCTTTCTTTATTATAATTATAATATATTGTTTAACCTTTCCACACCTTCCTATCTTAAGGGACGCTTTCAATTCCTTCATGACACACATTCGAGATTCTTAAGGTCATCAGAAAACTTAGAGTTACAATTGCCTTTACATTCCACATCGTTCCTCGACAGACCTTTTACCGTTGTTGCAACAAAATTGTGGAATGCACATCCTACCGAAATAAGAGAAGCTCAAACAGTAAACGCCTTTAAAGCACTGGTGAAAAGTCACTATCTAAACTTATAGACCATCAAGAGGTATACTGAAGTCGTCTGTCACTTTTATCGTTTTAATGTTTATTTGCTGAATATTGTTATGTATTCTCTCAGTATTTAATTTTTCATGTTATTGCTTCGGTATATATGAAAATAAATGTATATATTTGTATGTTTATATATGTATATTGTATGCTTATATATAAAACTAGGTATATGTTTGTATATATGTATGTGTAAATATGTAGTACACCGACAGCTACCACTTAATTCAGTCACTAAATCCATCTTAAGGTTGTCTGGTAGGATTGCTCTCAGCGATAAGACCGCCCATTCTACATAACAATAAGGTTAATATTAAGATCGATTATTATAGTTTACTGTATTATGGTGTAGAATAAAGAATATTATATTATTGTATTCTAATACATAAGAGGAGCCTGAAAGCACCAGCAGTGGATGAAAAGTTGTGGAACGATAGGCTATCGTAGTAGGGACAGTGATGTGAAGGGATGAGCGAATTGTGGTGAAGAGTTTTATGCACGGAAGATGACAGGTACAAGAGTAACCAGACAAAGATGAACGAAAAGATGGATAGACTGCGTGAAAGATGGTATCTCTTTAAGGGGAAAATAGGGGTAAGCAGTAAAATGACGAATGAAAGAGTGAGAGAGAATCGAAAGAATAAACATATTGCCACGACCCGAAATAAAATTGGAAGTAAGATAGGCAGACTGACGATGATGATCAGGTAAAGGATATTTTTTTTTTGTCTGCTTATCTTACGTTTAGGGATTGACTTCAAATCGGACGGCTTTTTTCAGCTGCTCACTGTTTCTGGAGTGACGCGTGGAATCTACTACCAGCCTCTGGCTTTAGAGTAGCAATTGGCAAACTCTATCGTTCGTGGGACAGCGAGAGTGATGTTGGTGACCAGAAATCTGATGTAAGGAACTAATGCTAACTTTCTTAAGTGTTATTTTATAATCAACTTTAGGCCCATCTAGTCCCTTAAGGTACAAGTCCCAGGCGCACTGCAAACCGCAAACTGTAAGTTTTTATGAATTTCTCTGAAAACGATTCCAAGCAGGACGACATTGAAGCGTGCGCAGAGTGCGGCTGCATTGCATTACGTGCACCACAGCACCAGTGATGACGTTGACCGCAGTTAGCATTGTACGACATTCAGTCTCGCGCGAAATTATGAAAACGACTGACCGTCTTGGTGACGCGAGTTCATTGCTTTTTCCCCATACCTACCAAAAGTGCCAGACTTGCCTAAAGAAGTTTTCACTTCAAAAATTGCCTTGATTTTTTTTCAGGCCCTATAGTATTATTCTTATAATGTGCGAAAATATGAGATAGGTTACATTTGCGCCAGAGCTGGGGAAAGTCCATAGATCTTTGCGTTCAATTGGAACCAACTATTTTTTGTTGTTTGATCGTCAGCTTTGTTTTGTTTACTGATTATGATGATACTTTCATGGAAAATTTTGGACCATGTTTTGTAGAAGATAATACTAGATAATACTGACTAGAGGTACAGTCCAAGGATTGAATCGTTAAATTTTATACAGATTTGCAGGCTAATTGCTTTTTGTAAACACATGTATCCAGACCTTTGCAGATAGACATATTCATGCATAGAAATATTTGTACTGGGCGGGAATCGAACCTCCGACCTCTGAGGTTGCTGTCAATGCAATACCACCGCGCCACATTGGTCGTCATTGGAAAAAGGAGCTTACGGAAGGGAAGGGAAAGGTTCATTTCGGCATTTGTTTTGTTGGTCTGGGACGTCTTAATAAAAGGTGTTCCAGTTCTCGATCCCCCTACTTTAGGTGCAGTATGGCACACCATGATGTTATGGTCGGTTCGATTCCGGAAACCCTGATAGGTTAACGGCCAGAGAGAGTTTCCACATGAACAAAAAATATTATAATTTGTAAATAACTGAATTTTATATTATAATTTTTATTTAGTAAAATGTTTTCATCAATCAATTTCAGGTGAAAGAAATAAAAATTCCAGATCTTTTTGAAGGTGTATCTGCTAATTTTCAAGAAGACATAGCTGTTTTGATCCTCACCACTCCTTTCATCTACAAGACGTACATAAGACCGGTGTGTCTCAACTTCAATGTTATCTTCGAAAGATTGCAATTGCAGCAGGATAATTTAGGAAAGGTTAGCTTTTTCAAAATTTCCATAAAAAATCTAGCAAGGGTTTGTTTTCCTTTTTGTAATATAGAGGATATACAGCAGAAATAATTGTTTTTAAACTTACATACATACATGTATACACGTGTATACCCGTTCAAGTAGTAGAGGACAAGCCTATTGCCGTCAACCGCGCACTTTGGGATTTATAGATGGGAAAATTGGGAGTATATTAACAGGGAAAAATAGGTAAGAACGGAAGGCAATGGAAGAAAAGGGATATTGCTTATACGGATGAATCGAGGAGTGTAAGCTATAGCTCGAGCAGGCCAAGGTCGCATGCCTGTAAGTCAAACTGGCTGTTGCCGGGAAGTCCAAGTCCTCTAACAAACGAAGTACCGATAGTTGAGGAAACTAGCTACTCACGGAAACGTTGCTGAACTCTTACCAGTCCACCCATGACAAATATTTATATATTCTTGAGTATCTCCTTCCAGAGTTTTCAACTGCCGTTGTCAATCACCATTTACCAAATGGGTATTACTGTTCCCTTTCAGGTTGCCGGCTGGGGTCTGACAGCGGCCAATGGAAACGCTTCACCAATCCTGAAAGTCGTTGACATGCCTTTTGTCAGCGAGATCATCTGTACCAAGACTTTGCCACCGTCTTTCAGAGAGTATATAACTGGAGACAAGTTTTGTGCAGGGTACACCAACGGTAAGAAGACAATGTCAATTATTATATACATAAGCAAGAAGGAAAGCGCTAGAAGGAAAAGAATATTGATAATACATAGACATTAATTATAAATTGGCTAAATGGTAATAATCTACAAATTAACATATCAAAGACAAATTGTCTTAATTTTAATAATTTCAAGTACAATAAATTAAATATAAATTACGATGGACAAATATTAACTAATACAAATACTGTGACATTTCTAGGCTTAATTATAAATAGTAAATTTAGTTGGAAGGAACAAATCGATAAAGTGTATATAAACTGGCAAAGGTTGCAAATAGTGAAACTGCATGTACAGCTCACTTTGCTTATGTTGAATCTGTGCTCCGATATGTATTACTAATCTGGGAAAACGGCACGGATATAGCCAAAGCCTTCCTTGCCCAAAAAAGGTGTGTAAGGTCGATATGTAATATCGCCCCTGATGTGTCTTGCCGCCCATATTTTATAGATTTAAAAATACTTCCTCTACCCTGCCTTTATCTTCTAGAGATAGGGAAATTTATAAAACAGCATCCTGAAATATTTAAGCAGGCTAAAGATGTAACGAATCGAGATAATATTAGAGCTCCAAATAAATTAGAACTCAACATGGTTTCTAGAAGCGCTAAACTGCAAAAGAATTGTTACGCAATGTGAATATTAGTATACAATAAGATTCCAGTTCAAGTCAGGGAGCTGCCCCTGAATAAGTTTGTACCATGTTTCAGTGAGTGGCTTTTGCAAAACGCGTTTTATTCGGTCAAGGAGTTTCTGAATGATAATATAGGAACATGAGTAATATAAACTGCATAGCTTTTAAGTTTTCTTCGATGGCTGTCTTTGATGGCTAAGTAGAAGCCTAATTATGTTTAATTATTTTTGATTATTCTGACATTCGATAAAACAATAAATAATAAGATTTATGTAATAATAACGTAGTGTAATTAGTTTTTAGTTAGTTATATTTGCATGTCAAATCAATGTTGACTAAAGTTGCTTGCACTCAAATGTTTAGCTTGTAAGACCTGTTTTACCTGCCAACTTTATGCAAATAAATAAATTTGAATTTGAATTTGAATATACGGATTACTTAGGGAGTGTAAACAATAGCTCGAGCAGGTCAGGGTCGCTTTTTTATGGTATATTGGGCAAACCATCAGACGGGTCACCTGATGGTAAATGATTACCGCTGCCCATGGTCACCTGCAACTGAAGAGTCAAAAGTGCGTTACTGGCCTTTAACGTAGGAGTAGGGGTAAGGTGAAAGAGGGGGAGAGGAGGGGAAGGGAAGGGTTAGGGCCTCTGGTGACCTCACTTACTCGGCGAAAAGTAATGCAAGCTAGCTCTTCCACTATTGAACGCTTACTTGTAACTTGAAGTGGCAGTCGCCTGGAACTTCGAACACTCAATTAAAATTAGAGGGTCAAGATCGAAAGTTTTATTCAATTGAAATAGGGAATGTATAGAATGAATGAACCTCGATGCGGAAACAGAAAAGAAAAAAAATGTTGTACGTCGAAGTATGTTACAACCCTATCTTCAGCTCATTGCATGGAGCAGTTCTTGGCTTTAACGAGGGGAAAATAATCGACCTACAAAGAAAAAGCTAGCCATTATTTTATCCATGTAATTTTGTTTTAGTCAAGCATATCTTTGAACGAACGTTGCTGAACTCTTACCAGTCCACCCGTGACAATTATTATTCATAAATTCTTGAGCATCTCCTTCTAGCGTCTTAATTTTCCAACTGTCGTGATTGACAATCACCATTTACCAAATGGGTATTACTGTTCCCTGCCAGGTTGCTAGCTGGGGTCTGACAGCGGCCAATGGAAACGCTTCACCAATCCTGAAAGTCGTTGACATTATTTATATATATTTTATTTAACGAAATAAAGATCAACCGAGTATTTTTAAAATTTTTAGATTTTTTCTTTTCCTCAATTCCGCAAAATGACCTAAATTTCAAACCTTGCTGGTTTACTGGTACTCGTATCTTCTTTATATTATTTTTAAAACATTCAGCTTTCCTAATTTTTTTGTCGATACCCTTATGGATTTCAAAAAAAAGTTGTGTGGTGTCAATATCAATAATTTTACCATTAATATGACTAGTGCTCGTACGAAATAAGAACGCAATTCATCAATTAAACACCATCAAAAGTAGGATCTTTCCAATTTTTTTTACCGATAAAGTTCGTCAATTACTACTAAAAAAAGCAATTCGGTTGATAAACAGACCAAAAGAAGGTACTAAACTGCCTTTGCCTATTTATATATAACTACTGTTGCAGGTACCGCTTTATGCAAAGGCGACAGTGGAGGAGGACTGGCGTTTGCAGATCGAGAACTAGGCATTGATAGATATTACCTGAGAGGGATTGTGTCTGGAGCGCCGCGTAACGATGAGAAAAAGTGCAACGACAACGCTTATACCACGTTCACTAAGATCTCGAAGCACCAGGAGTTAATCAATGAGTACATACAGGTTTTTCCATAACTGTTTAAATATTAACATTTCATTTACGCTAAGGTCAAATAAAAATTAAGTTATAGCAAAAGCTAGCTGTCCACAAAATTGGGTGTCCTGAGATCACTAACATCCTTGAACCCTTGCAGTTGTGTAGAAGCGTAGCCTCTTTCGCAGTATTCTATCGCTTCTACCATGGCGAGTGTTCCAAAGAGCTCTTCCAATTGATCCCACTTTTTCCTTACCTATCCAGAACAACACGTGGCGGGCTGAGGTGTCACTCCCTTACAGTGCAAACAATCCCATCTAAAACCAAACTGTTCAGCACTTCCTTTCTTTGCCGCAGCACACGTGTTAACTTCGACATACAATCCCGGGTCCTTTAAGCGGGACTTGAAAAAGCATCTCTCGAGGCCGTCAAACTGGGGGCCACCATTTTAGTATCATCCGTATCTATAATGGTAGTATTTAGTCTTAAGACCCTACTCTAGCTTTCCATCAGGCGGTTTCTTGTACTAAATTACTTTCCATTCTATTCTAATCTATCATTGGTCGTTTTACTGCTACTCCCTTTCTAGCCATATACTCTTTTAAGCAGCCTATCGATTTTTACTTTGGTCATCCTCTACTCATGTATCCGTCAACTTCCATACGTAAGACTCTCTTCTCTACATTTTGCTTATCCCTCCGTATCACATGTCCATACTACGATAATCTGTTGCTCCTCAACTTTTCATCCACTTTCGCTACTTTTAGGCTTCCTTTAAAGTATTCATTCCTCACCTTGTCCATCCTAGTCGCACCACAGATCTATCTCAACAATCATATTTCAGTTACATGCAGGCGTCTTTTATCCGTTCTCTTTGTTGACTAACATTCAGATCCATGCAGGACGATGGATCTGATGATCGTCTTGTAAATCTGTTTTTTCAGTTTAATAAAAAACCTGGGATCACACATTGCTCCTGTTACATCCCGCCACATCATCCACCCTGTATTGATTCGTTGCTGTACAGACCGATCTATTTCACCATTGCTTTGTAGGAGAGACCCGAGGCCGAAAGCAACATGGCGAATCGCCATGTAGCAACTTCCACACACAACAAAAACATTCTTCAGCGGCATTTAGTCACATCTGTCTGTAACACGTTGCATATTTTTGAATCAGTTAAATACTGGGCTTAAAAGTCTACATCTCCATTTGTTTCATTTTGTGAATAAACATGTTTTAAAACACTAGTTTCTTTTCAAGAGCGCTTGCTGAGAGTGCTGTAAGAAGCTGCCCGTTTTACTCGTTCCAATGTGATGATGGAACTTGTGTGGATCTAGGAGCCGACTGTAATGGGGTAAGCAGGACTTCATCACTTACTCGAAAATATTGTCTATTCCAAAAAAAAAACTTTTTCTGAAATATAAAAATTTTAGACGTCAATTCTTGTATTATATAAATATGTATATTCCGTAAATATCGGAAATGGCTCTAATGATTTGGATTAAATTTTGAATTCACATACGGCTTTGCTTTTTAAGCTTATGCATATAAGTCCCGTTGTTGAAAAAACACGATTTTACAATAAAAACGCCGAGCGTAGCTCGCGCTTTATTTTTAAGGGTCCGTACCTTAAAAGAAGAAAAGGAAACCTTAAAGGATTACTTCGATTTCCGTTTGTTTGTCTGACTGTCAAGACCCTTTTTCTCAGGAACGTGCGTGGAGGTATCAACTTCAAATAACATCAAATGCTTATTGTGTCTGCAGTCCCTTAAAGCTGTAAAAAGTCAAGCTTCTAAGTAAATGCAATCAAAACAAACGGCCATTTAATTAAGCCTTACATTTCAACTAATTTTAACACTTCGCAGGTAGATTAAAACCTATAAGGTACTTCCCATTGACCTAAAATCATTACGATTACAACCTTATATTTTGCGTTTGGAAAATTGACTGCGGCGTATGTAAATGTATGGGGCAGTAGTTTTAAAACGAAAGAGTTACTTTTGTCTTTTAATCCGACTTGAAAGATACCAATTTGGGGGTCTTTTTTGAAGAGACATATACGGGAAAAACGGGCAAAAATCTTCGAGAATCCGAGATGGACGAACTATAGTACAGACGCCCCCACAATATTTACTCAGCAAAAGAAATTAATAAGAATTTTAGTTAATATACAAAATACCGACACATAAACCACACTTTCAAGAACTCAAAATCCTAACATTGCCATGCATCTATATATTAGAAGTATGTAAACTTGCCCGTAAATATCCGGAACACTACACCAAGCGAGAAGACATCCAAACCAAAATTACTTTAAGATACAAAAATAGATTAAACCTTTCAAACTCACGATTAGCAATGCACTCCTCTAGCCCATGGGTCATGTCTATAAAATTATCTAACAAGCTACCAAATGACATAAAAAATGAAAATAAGTTCAATACCTTCGTTAGCAAGTTAAAGCAACTTCCAATAAGTAAAAGTTACTACAACGTGAAAGAATACCTAGAAGAAAATTTATAAATACTAAATGTCTAAAAATACCTACACAATAATTAGTAACTAAATATTACACACACATATGGACATAAAATTAAATATGATTTTGAGATAATAATTTGTTATTTAATATTAATATAATCATAGGACAAACGTAGAAGAAACTTGACTTGAATTCATATCACCATATAATTAATAACTATTTAATAAAATAATATATTTAATAACTACTAGAATTTTGTGATAATATTGTGAAATAAAAGTACAATAGACTAAATAATGAATAGATTTTATTATAAATATATACCACTAACTAATAAATCCTGCAATTTTAATTTAAATATAAGATTTAATTTCTTAACTTACTTGATTCTGTTTAATATTCATTTACTTCGTCATATATTTAATTTTCATCAAAACTTAACTTTAAAGTATAGCTAAACAGCTCGTCCTCTTTCCTAATAGTGCTGTGCCCGACAGGGTCCATAATTGTTACCTACTTTTAAGCCTACCACCTATAAATTTATATTATGGAATGCAATAAATAAATTGAAATTGAACTATCTACATACAAGTTTGTACGTAACCGTCGCCTCGGTGCGCGAGTCAGACTCGCACTTGGTTGGTTTCTTTATTTAGTATCTGTTGACGGTCTTCATTGTCATCAATAAGAATAAAATTATATCTTTTGCTTCAAAATAATAACATGCAACCACAAGTTTTCATTATTACATTCATCGTTTGGCTAAGATTGTTTTCATCACGTAGAAATATAAAAATACGATCGAAGAACATAGTCGGGTAATAATAAAATGATATAATTAAAAATATTCACAGAAACAAGATTGTGCAGACGGATCCGACGAGTCGGATGAACTGTGTAGACCTGCAGCGGATACTCCGGATACGTAAGAAAACAACTATTAACACACATATAATAATAACTTGACACATCTCACAAACGGCTGTCTGATTCCAAATTAGGCAGAGCCTGTACTATGGTAACCAGACTACTATATTACTAAATACATACATATTACAGATGAATTACACCCAGACATAGAACAAATGACACACACAATTATTATCCTGGAAGGAAATCGTACTCACAATCTAAGGCTCAGCAATCAGGGTCACTAAACACCATACCTACTAATTTCTAAAAGTAAGAACCCTTTTTTTGTTTTGAGAGAAAAAAAATATTTCCTTTACATTTTGCAAGGATCACGGAAACGCATGAAATCGGTAACCCATGAGGTTTATGGAGAATTGATTTTCTGGTTAAAACATTAAAACGCTTTTTCTCTTGGCCAAAGTCTAGATATATTCCTATACAATGCTAAATAAACACCTCATAGGATAAATCTATGTTGGAACGGGCTCCTCAGAATCAACAATTGTCAAAAAACTGCCTGAGGTTATTGGCCTCTTGAAAATTTAGCACCGAATTTTAATTTTCGTACAACGTCATCTAGGGGTACCAAAGTAATTTAAATGAAATCGATGGAATTTAATACTAGAGTTTTTTAATGCCATGTCGTTGGCAAACAAGCGTACAGCCTGCCTAATGGTAAGCGGTTACCGTTGCCTATGGACACTTACAATTCCAGGGACTCGCGTCTCATCTTACTCAACGAAAACTATTAACTTCTGCAAAAGAATAATTCAACTTAAGATCAAACCTTGTAATGTAGTGCTAAACTGTGTAACTGTAATGCTAAAAAAAGCGTCATCGCAATTTAATTACATACTCTCTTCCAGATCAACCATGTCAGGCTGTATTCTTCCACCGTATCCCGATCACGGGACATACGCAGTCCCAAATTTCCCGAATGCTAGACCTGGCCAACGACTAGAAAGCCGCGCTCTTAAAGTTGTTTGTTCGGAAGGATATCAGATATTGGAAGCAAATGGCATGAGAACAAATAATGCTGACGTATACTGCAACAATGGAGTTTCATATGAACAGTTGCCAAAGTGTGTCTGTAAGTAGCTAATCTTTACTTATTAATAACAATAACCTGCGGCGTCGTTGCGTGTCCCCTTTGTCCTTTCTGTACCCTGGAAGAGTCGTTATCAAATGCAAGAGGAACTTTTCAGACCCGACTGGCAGTTTCAGAGACTAGCGCGGTCAACCAAAAAAAAACTCTTCAACCTTATTATCATAACCAATACAGGGTTTTTCATTATGAGTGCTCGAACTTTGAAATGAAATAAAAGAACCTGTGTAAGAGTGACATTGCCACAATTTTATTTTAAAAGATATTTGATGACATTATGTATGGAATATAATTTCAGCCAAATGGTCACCGCGACTCCGCTGTAGGGGTGTATCCTGGTGGACCAATTTTGAACGACTTCTTAGCATACATTTCATGAAGAACGGGACTTATGTTGGCCTTCAGGGCGGTAATTGTCTGTAATTTGTCTGCATGTACCAGAGATTTCACGTAGCCCCTCAGAAAGTAGTCGAACCGTCTTTAGTCATACGATCTCGATGGCCACCACGCCACCATACGAGATGACGAAGCCCTCG
Source organism: Euplagia quadripunctaria (assembly GCA_963859945.1). NCBI lineage: Eukaryota > Metazoa > Arthropoda > Insecta > Lepidoptera > Erebidae > Euplagia > Euplagia quadripunctaria. The sequence continues at coordinate 3,903,728 of OY982586.1, forward strand.
AACTTATCATCCAAAATTGAATGATTCCCGTCAGTATGGCAAACGGCATCGTCCTGGTGTAACCACATGTTTCTGAGATTCATATCATCTATCCTAAGCCACAAAAAGTAGTTTTCATCATCCGATATCGGTCACCATTGACAGTGAGCGTGGTTAATTGTGCATTTTCTAATCTATACCGCCGGACCAAAATCTACACACACAATAAGTATTCTTGTCAAATTTAACAGCTATTGCTTTGCTAATATGGCCACTATATGCTGTCAAAGTTCAAGTGTCCCTATTGAAAACCCTTTATTAAAAATGCGAATATCAGGTTCTTTGTTTGTTTGTTATACTTTCACGCGTTAACTACTCGCCGTTTACTTATTCTTGATAAACCCTCTTAGCTAAGCTGAATGCTTGAGTAAGGACTCTGTTCACGTAATAGCAGTCGTTCCCGTTCCCTGGACTCCTAATATTTTGGGTACGGTGGCACTTCGTGTGCTTTATAGTCAGTTCTATTTCGACACACCGCCACTTCGAAAACCCCGGGGGTGGTGACGATAATGACGGTTTAAACAAGTAGAAAAAAAAGGAGTGGCTTCACGTCGTCGATAGTTTACTGGGTGGTGTTCGAATCTACACCCATCGTTGATCCGGTTGATCGCAAGTCCGACACCTTAAAGTGAGAGTGCATGGGATTTCGTCGTCTCGTTTTGCGAGGCGCTGATGTTGGCCAAAGAGGAGGAACGGGAACGGGAGAGACAAGTACTCTCTCGTCTCGCAGAAGACCCACCATACGCAGAATGATATTCGACCTCCATGAGCGCTACCCTTGCAGTAGCAGGCCTGAGATGGTGGCGCGGCGTATTCTCGCGCGCGCCTCTCTAATCTTTTGGAGGCGTTGTCGGCTGCTTATCAGGCGGCCAAGGTCTGCAGGGGTTCTCGGAGAGTTCCTTCTTAGGGTATCCCGGGTACCCTGCAAAAGACACACTTAAGACGGAACACCATGTGGCTTTAGCCTGTTCGAGTCCGATATCCTACTTCACCCTTGGCGGTGAGGTGAAGACCCTCCACATGTGAAGGGCTTCCAAACGATTAAAAATAATAAAAACATCAACACCTTAGCCATTTCGCTAACGCTGCTAATATAATGAATTAGCACTTTTGTTTAATTTGCAGTAGTGGAGTGCGACTGGGATGGCATCAAGGGCCAATGTGTCCCCTCTAATGTATGTCTCTCTGCTCTGGATAACAGCCTGAAAAGACCAAAGCCACCCGTGAGTAAAATGAACCAATTAATTTTGTACTATGATTAGGTAACAAAGACCATGAAATGTTGATAGAATATCCAGTTTATATTTTAATGTGCGTAAAAAATAATTGAAATCGACATAAAAATTGATAACACTTAACATAGCAATGTGCATCAATACGAGGAAAAGCAATTTTGTTTTTTTTTGGCTAAATCAACTTTTTTCGTCTATGTTCGTGAATAGACAGACAGTCTATGCTAAGGATCGTTATGGTCCTAAAATATGAAACATTTCTGTAAAATACCTTGTATAAAAAAATAAAACCACCGAAGCCTATAAACGCGGTAGTAATTGTTCTGCTTTTGCTTTTGAGTAGGATTGCGATTGGAATAATATAATAGTAGAAATATCTCCTACTAAATATTATACTTTCGCGTATAAGCCCATGCTCCATCAATTCCTTTACTATAGCACGTACCTTTTCTCGTTCCACTGGGCTGAGTCTGTACGGTCTTCTTTCTACGTACTTGTCTGGGTTCTTTAAACGAATTTCCAACTCTCCGGTCTTAACACGAGTTGTTGGATATCCTCTGATGAACAGGTGCTGATACTTGTTCAGTAGTGCTCGTAATGCTGCTATATCTTCTTCGTTCGTGAGATCACAGTCCAATTTTTCAAATATCGGATTCAGGCTTTGAACATGATTGACGTTCTGCTGATCTGTTAACGTCGTTCCATTCGAACTGATCATCATAACGAGTTTAGTGTCATTTATCAAGTTCATACCTACTAAGATATCTGTTGTGAAATTGTCCAATATCCTTCAAATAATTTGTAGTTTCAAGCTTTCTTCCTGGTAATTGAGCTGCTATGGATTCTCTTATAAGGGAACATTCAGCTCCACTATCAAAAATCGCCTGAAAAATCTTGGGACCAATCTTGACCTGGATTGGAGCTAGTTTTGACCCAGAAATGTAATTCACATTTGAAGATTGTATGTCCAGGTATTTAGCAAAATGAACAAATTATCGTTTTAGTATTCTGGTTAGTGATTGCCTCTGCGTTAACAGTTTCAAGTTTTAGCTTTAGTCCTTTGTTCCGGTTTTGGTTCAGTAGACTTATTTATAGTAACATTCACTAGTATTGTGATTGGATCTCTTACAAATTCGACAGGAGGAACTTGACGGGTTTGTATTTGAAAAGCGTGCTCGCTTACTTGTTTTGATTGTTGGAATTCGGGTGAGAACGTTTTTTTGTTCTTATTGATGATGCTACGGATATCAGCTCTGGCACTGTTGTAGCTCTAGTGTTCAGTAGCTCAATCCAAAGCCTTTCATCATTAATGCATCCGATTACTGCTTCAACAGCATCTTCATTTGACAACTTATCCTTTGTAATCCTTCTCCATAAGACCTAGGCTCTTGACAAATATTCGGCAATGTCTTTTGAAGGATCATAAACGTGCTCTCTGAATCGAACTATGTCTCTAGAATGACGGTTTTCTGGTTCAAAATCCGTTATAAGATTATTGCGCAATTCCAGCCACGAAGCTGTAGTGACCATCCAGTCGTCAACCCATAATTTCGCTCTACCCTTAAGCAGGCCGCCAACCTTCATACGTACGTCAAAGTCACTGAGTTTATATGTTTCAATTGCCTTATCTATATGTTGACACCATTCACGTATTACACATTAGTATCGGGGTCGAATGATGGTAAATAAATGTCATTGATACGTACTTTCGTTTCTTGTGGTTTACTTAATTGGGCTGACATTTGTTGCATTACTTGTATCATCTGCATAATAAACTGTGGCGGTATGTTGTTCATCCGCGGGTTGACCAGATTTAACTGCAGTTGTTCTTGCTGAATTGAAGTCCCCTCACTGATTGAGGTACCCAATCCATGTTGCAATTCCATTGTATCATCAGGTTGTTGAGCGGAAGCAGCACTTAACCCCACTTCTGATGACGGAGCATCAGGTGCAGTATTGTTTTTAAAAATTATGACGTCAGCTACGCTGACGTCATTGTCTTCATTGGGATCTTGATATTCCATGATGGAAATAAATTAATCAGTAAATAACCATAAATCAAACTTTATTTCGAGTAAAGTAATTTTACAGAGTTGTTAACAGTACGAGCGCTAACAAACGAATGACCATTTCACTTCGGTGTGCCTCCTTTTTATAGTCGATAGAGTGGGGCACACGTGCACGATGATTCATTTGTTTTGTTAGTCGTTCAAATTGTGTTGCGCCGATATATAAAACCTTTGGTGAACATTGTAAATTTTACACCGCCTATCCGTTTAGACACTATATCACACCAAATATATTAAAAAAGCATTTTTAATTTAACTGTTATCCCATGACAATTAAAATAATTAGAAAGAAAGAAAAAGTTTATTTTGGCAACACACAAAAAAACAGGTAGGTGTAATAAACACTGTTGCAGCTTAATTACCAAAAATGGACCCAATTCAGCATTGTGTCGAGACGAAAGCCTGACGCTGATTTTCAATTGGGCCCTATGTGTAAAACTAGTTGCAAATCATTATTATTACAGTAGCATTATACATACATAATAACATTAATTAATTTAACATAATAACAGGGCAAATAACAGATACCTACGCAGATCATTCTAGTATTCATGACAGTATACACAATAATTAAATAAAACTATAAAAACTAAATAATAAAAAGTGTGCACAATCCTTTAATGGCATGTGGTGGCTTGTTCTCTATTCTCTCATCGGATAGGTGTCTCCGTTTACAGAGGGCTCGTAACATTATTATATTTGTATATGTACATACTGTATTATATTATAAAATTGTGGGGATCGATAACGCTCACCAGCATTCACTATGCATCGCTTTACGTTACACAAGAGATGTGTTCACCATATCCAGTCTCCGCTGTGCGTCTATAAGATACTGCCGCAATCTATATTTAAATGTCCCAATAGTATTTAACGATCTCATAGGCGGAGGTAGGTTGTTCCATATCTTAGAAGCTGCATAGCGGAAACTACCTTTAAAAGAGGCTGTTTTATGAGGCAATATAGAGAGTTGTTGTGAGCATTGTCTCACAGTGCAATCACGTCTATTGGACACCCATTCTAATTTACGAAACAGGTAAGCTGGTTCGTGGTATTTAACAATGCCAAACATTAAAGATGCTAAGTGGAGCTTGCGCCTAGACTTCATTTTTAAGATAAAGTTGTCGTTTAGGAATGGTGTGACGTGAGTTCTAGGTGGTATCTTAAAGGAAAAACGAGTGCAAGCAAGAATTAGCCGATCCGTGCGGACTAGAAGGCGCGGGCCATACACCGTATCTACGTAGTTCAATTTGGATAGTACCAACGATTCAACCAGTAGTATTCGCAAGCTCTCGGACAGAAAAGGTCGTATCTTGTACAAAATGCGTAACCTATAAAAACAGTTTCGGACCAAGTCAGAAACATGTTTTTCGAACCTCAAATTACTATCAATAAGCAGGTCAAAATTACGGGCCTCACTCACCCTCTCAATTGACTGCCCAATAAGACTTATGTTAAAACTCGGAAGTGAGTTTAGCTTAAGTTTAGTGCCGAATATCATATATTTTGTTTTATTCGGATTGAGAACTAATGAATTTATCTCCACCCAATGTACGATTCTGTTCAAATTATCATTTAAGTCTGATATAGCTTTATCGTAATCACTTAATTTGAAAGAAATATAAACTTAAATATCATCAGCATAAATATTATATCGTGAATTTATCAAACATTTTGTTATATCCGCGAAAGATATAATAAAGAGAATAGGTCCTAATATAGATCCCTGGGGAACTCCCCTTTCAACAGGGGTGAGTTCAGAAACCACTGATGCTCTACCGTTAAGACGTAGTTCCACTCTTTGATAACGACCTGACAAATAGCTATGGAACCAATTTACTGTATTATCATCGAACCCGTAGTATTTTAGCTTTGACAGCAACAAACAGGTATTAATGCTATCGAAAGCCCGGGAAAAATCCAATAAAACAAGCAATGTACACATGCCCTGGTCTTGTGCTAATAGGATGTTATCAGTCACGTCAAGTAAGGCAGTAGCGGTCCCTCGACCCTTTCTGAACCCTGACTACCCTCTGGTATAATATAGTTTTTTTCTCAATAATCGGACAGCTGAGCGCAAACTACCTTTTCTATAACTTTTGACAAACACGGTAGTATACTTATAGGCCTTAAGTCTTTTACATCAGCCGGACTAGTGTTTTTTGGCAACGGCCTGACAGTAGCGACTTCCCAGATATCGGGGAAGGTTGCCGTCTTTATGGAGGCATTCACCAAGTGTGTGATAGCAGGTAACTCATACGGACCTTAATGAAATTAATAAAATTTCTAGTAACATACGAGATCTGCCGCTATCGCAATTCAAACTTAGATTGTATTCATGACTTATCGAGAAAAGTTTTTATACCGTTCAACATTCATGAATCTATATATATAAAAATGTTATGTTGGTTTGTGTACACTTCAAAAACTCAAAAAGTTCTGCACCGATCGAGCTGAAATTTTAGCATGATATATAATCCGCATCAAGGATTGTTTTTATCTAATTTTTGTCTACGCAGACAGTGGAAAAACAAAAAATATTGTATATCCACAAGTATTGCAAAATTAAACTTATATGACATGTATTCTTTGTTTTGTTTCTCATTTCGCAACCATTCAATCCCAATGTGCCACAACGAAGCATGGCAGGGTACAGCTAGTTATCTATATATTCACTAAGATCTAATAGCATATACTAATAATAAGTTTTGATAGTATTTTCTAAAAAACCGTGTAACTATATTTCGAGCGAATAAATGTTTCATTCTATAAAAATATTTTCATCTTCTGTTTCAGGCCTGCAATAGTACATCTAATGACACGCCTTTAGTATGTTGTACAGACTGTGAATTAGTCAACGATAGCAGGTACGAAATCTCATATTTTTTTGTAAACTTGACAAAAAACAAAATATTTTTAATTCTTGTATACTAAATATCTATCCAATTTTTCTTCTTTTTTTTTGGCTTGCTGAAGCCGTCAGAACTCGTCGTCTATTGTCGGTAAGGTGGTCTGTTGGACTAGGGTTGACTAAAACCACACAGTGTTCCATCACGGAGTCTTATTTCCAGAGCCTCAGATGTAAAATCGAAAAGAAAACCCTGTAAAAATATACACATTGATATCCCATAGGAGCAGTGCTTCTGCGGCCTTGTCGAACCCAGTATTAGGAATCTTGGCTAAAACAGGCTCTAGTAAGGCGAAAGATAGTAAGTACCTCTTCTATATTATAGACAAATAAATTTTCCCCCTATTTTTAGTAAGCTGTAATTCTTCACTGACTTTTTCACATTACCAAGGAGATCTAACAATCTACTCTCCAGCAGGTGATGAGAAATCGGTCATAATCGATCAAATGTCATAATAATTTAAATCCATAAATGTATTTGCTATAATTTTCGTTTTCAATAATGCCATTTTCCATAACTTTTATTCACCATAATATAAATAATTAAACCTAAAACTAAACCTCATATGGCGTCTACCAACTAAGCTCGACGGAGCCCCGCTTCGCTCCTTCTTCTGGGTGGTTAAAAAAAAAACCACGAAGACTAAGGCGGGAGCGAAGCGAAGCGGAGCTCCCGCCTTAGTCTTCTAACCTAACCTATCCGAGTCGGATTGCACTGAGTCGGGGTGTTAACGATAATTAATTTCGACCTAACAATATTATGTATTATTTTCATAATTATATCAAATTTTGATTATGTCAAGAGTCGATTATGAGATGTGTTTCTTATGGAAACTAATTATTAAATATATATGTTGTTATAGAAAGTCATTTTATGGCAAATAAAAGTTATCCTTGTTGAATTGTTAAGGTAAACGTTATTAGTATAAATGATAATAGTGCAAGTAAATATTATGATCGGGGATGATTATGGCAAACAATATTAGTGCAAATGAATTTATGGAAAACGAGAGAATACCAGTTTATGACATATCCCAACCTTTCTGAAGTTTATAATACTAATACTCGTACTGTTCTTGGATATTTTACACAGCGCTATCTACACTCAGACTAAGCATCGTTTGTACTATGAGTTCTGAAACATTCTTAAACATACATAAACACACGTAGAAAGTGTACATACGTTCATGTAGAACCCCGACCAATGCAAATAAAGTGGGAATCGCAATGGTAACTGACATTCCAATCGAATGCTCTACTCCTGCATTATACTCCGCGCGCGATTTGAAAGCAGTCGGGGCCTGAGGTGACGGACGGGAGCATCTCCCCCGCTGCCCGAAAACGTCGCCTCCCACGCATGCAGCGTAGTGACTAGCGCATCCCTGAGCACTGCATTCAACTCGCGCGACTACTATACATAGGTCTGAAGTAGTAGATCATAGAAGTAGAAATTATGTAAATACATTTACATTCCGGAACAAGCAATATAAGATAATTATAGTTGCTGATTTGACTGCCAATAAACCTTTCATAATGCAAAGTAGTTTGTTTGTGTCCCCACTTTTAAATATTATGGATTATGCTTTTATCTCAAAAGTTATATTGACTGAGTTAAGCAACGCTTTGATCTGTTACTCCTCAAATGGTCTTTTAATACAACGGGCTTAAAGAAAGTTGTGGTCATAGTTTAGAAACGTATAGCAGAAGAATAGTTGAGTTAGCGTCGATAAAATTGGATTACAAAAAAAAAGTTTTTTTTTTTTAAATAGTATCAAAATAGTTATGTTATGTAGACATACTGCCATCTAGTGGTCTAAATGTGTAGTGTCAATGATCTGCCATCTTGGCTGTTCAATAAATTATAAGTGAAATCAGTCGACATTTGTCACTATAAAGGGTTGTTTCATTTTAATTTTTATGCGAACATTTTCAGACAAATCGGGACATTTCATCAACATCCTTGACATTCAATTTAATATCAACCATGTCAGCGATCTCTCATACGAAATATACGTTTTTCAAATAAAATTTCAAGTTCAATTTGTCAGTTTCAAAATAAGATTTCTGTACAAAAATTCTCGTAAAGTTCTTTGAACTTCGCTTCTTAAAGGGTCTACTATACAATCCTAAACTATATCCACACCTTTCTGTTTTGTATAACTATTTTTATTTCTAAGCAATATTTAAAATTTAATGTCTCAGCAAGGTGCAATATCTATTTCCCTTACCATAGCTCCGTCATCACCTCGTTCCCGAAATATCCACGTGACTAAACCCGTATACCTTTGAATAGTTATCAATCAATCAGTCAGCCTATCGTAGTCTGCTGCTGAACATTGGCATCTCCCAATGGGTGCCACAGCACCCGGTCCTTCACCTTCCCCATCCAGTTCATCCTTCCTCAGGCCGTTGGTCCATCTGGCTGGAGAGCGTCCTACCTTCTAGTTCTTAATAGTTACTAGGTTATTCAAAATTTAAAATACTTGTTTCTTTCTTGTTTTAGAATGCCTAGAATACATTCATACTCTTAACTATCCTTGCAAAAAGGATAGTTCTCTTCATAACATCACATTTCAGCTGGATCCTGTTAAAAATTGTTTTCGCAAAGTTAATATTCCACACAGTGGACAGCGCAATACTGGTAGAAGGGATGCTTTAAGGGAAGAGTTTCCATACATGGTGAGATCTTATGCTATTTTTATTATTTACTAGCTTTTGTCCACGGATTCTCTCGCGTTAATGGTGATTTTGTCAATCAAATCAGGTATTCTACGAGAACAGTACTTTTTATCTGGATGATGGAAGGTACCCAGGTACCAATAACAACCTGTATGCACTTTCAACAACAAATTAAATAAACTCACATTCACATTTTATAATATTATATTGAGAATGTTGATGAAGAACTTAGAACAGCTAAGCTAAAAAAATTTGAATGAAAACTTTAGACTATCATTACAAAATAGAAAACTTTGTACAGAATAATATAAAACTGCTAGACCCTAATAGAGAAATGTGCTATCGCAAGAATCGTATACAACAGGAGGAAAGGCAGGTAACGCGTGAAAGCTTAACAAACAGAGAAACTCATATTCATAACATTAGTTAGTATGACAAAAAAGAGCAAGATTTTCATGGACATTGAAAAATTGTCATTTTAACTAAACTTTTTTTAAATTTAACTGTCGAAGAAACGAATGTATAAATGTCTAATTCTTTGGCACGCTCTACAAACCAGTTTAAAGCAATTCTACATTTAATGCAGTCGGGTTTTTGGTTTCATTTAATAATTTCTTCTTGGACTATATTACCACGTCTTCTGTGATACAACGTTTACCAGCAGTTAAAGAGTCCCTTAAGGCTTTCTTGTCTTCTGTCTTTGATGGTTATCTGCCCGATTCAGTAGTTCTACAAACTGTTGCAGGCATTGCTGGTGTTAGGGGATATGCCCGACGCAGAGAGTTCGTCCTATGGGACAGTCATCAGTGAAAAGTTCATTCTTACTGCAGCGCACACCTGGTCTACTTATCCGTAAGTCTTAAATAATAAATAAATAAATATAGTTTATTGTACACCAAAAAAGAGGAAACAATACACAAACAAATTATACAGAAAATGCACAATGTCCTAATAGTAAATAACTAAATCATTGGAGCGGCTGATGCCTGAGGATCGCTTTACCTCTTGATACCGATACTACTTTAGGGCCATACAGGAACGTAAGGTCCGAAAGTAGTCGGCCTAATTATAACAATTAATAAACTAAACCCTTGCGGTCAACGTCTTTCTGATATTTATTAGTTGAGCTTGAATTATTTGGGTTATGATTTTTAAGACTTAGAAAGCGATGGGATAAATGATCCAGCGGTTGCAGGTTCGTATTCCATTCGTTATCTTACCGATGTAAACCCACTCCTAAACGCTAAAAATGTGTTTTATACGTTACTAGTAGTATTATTTAAAAAAATACGGTTTGTAATTCTCAGAATTCTATATATCGTGCTGGGTGTACTGAAGCGCTCCGATCCATTTGAGACATGGCAGCGGTACTACGTGAAGAGGTTTATCCGTCATCCAGAATACATTCCAATATACACTTCTAACGACATTGCGTTGGTGGAAACTGACAGACAGTAAGTAGAGAGCATGAAGATAAATATATAATATAGCTAATTGTAATACAGGGTGTTAATGAAATGCTCCCGAAAACGAAACCAGACGATAGTTCTAATGGTCCCTTTGATGATGGGTCAGAACAAAAATCGATACTGATGAAAAAAAAAACTATCTTTTTACAGTTTTTTTATTAGTATTTGTCATGCTCCATTATGTTAATACAGGTAAATAAAATGATAATTTCATAAAAAATAAATAAAAACAGCTGACGCTCGGATCAACGGACGCGCGGGCGCCGAACTAGCGTGAGCGTCAAAATGTATAGAGTATGTTGATAGTAATTTTAGAGCAAGTAAATCATCGAATCATAGATTTCATAAATATGGATCCAGTACAGTCCTTTTGGCATTCCCGTGTGCGATCATAAGATGAAGATGACATGAACGATTGCTGATATATTATTTAGTTCACTTGTGCCCTGTAAAATTACCATGCATGATGTACCATGGATTGTTAAAGGCTAATCCCAATAAACAACATTATCATTTTATTTTATTTTGTTACTAGTTAATGGTAATGCTAACTGTGCCGAGATACATATGTTTTCTGCTCCAGAATCATATTCAACAGCGCCATCCTTCCAGCTTGTCTCCATGTGGATGATGAAACCGAAACATCATACGGTTACGAGACGTTTAATACACCGGATAGGCCTCACTCCGTGAGTATCACGGCCAAGAACATTAATGCTGATTATTATATTTTGTCTACTTTTCTCAAAATAACTAGTTTTATATTAAACCAAAGTTATTTTAAGAAAGGTAGACTGTAGGCAGGCCTATGTTATTCCGGCCGCTCGTCCACCAGCGGACCTTGGACGCAGTCTAACGCAGTGAGTTGCCGACACCTGCTTCACGCGCACATGCTTTTATTTTTAAAGTACAAAAAAAACTTAATACGATATCGTTTTGATATATTATATAAATACTGTAACATTCATAGTCAAAATTGGCGTGGTACAGTATAAGAGTTTGGACAAAGCCCGGTAGCGCTATTAATTTATTTTTTTAAAATGAAACTAACCCTAGATCTTTCTTTCAAATTATGCATTAAAATTTTTGTATCATTTATAATATAAGATTTTCCACCATACAGTTATATAATCAAGATTTTAGAAAAGGGAAGAAGTTAATTAATCTTTAATTTACATAACAATAGTAAGTTTTTTATAAAAAAAAAAAATATTATGGAAGAGGTAACCCTACACATAATTTAAAGTCAGGAAACAGTAGGCAATTAAAACGTTTGGTATCGCTATTTTATAGGGAGTGAGTAATGTGTTACGTACTAACTACTTAGTAATCTGTGCTGTAGGGCTGATAAGAGTTGAACTGGAATAATAAAATATTTTTTATAGGTTTTGATGAGGAAGACTACTGATGAGGAGTGTGCAAACCTATACGGCTCTAATACGTCCATACGAGCGTGTTATAGAACAAGTGATACAGATAGCAGCTACAAGGTGAGAAGATTTTTTGAGCTAAAGGGGGTTGGTAAAAATGTATGTACGGTAGCTAAATCTAATGTTATTGGTAGGTAATAAAATAAAATTTTCTGAAGAAAAGATAAAAGCTACCAGGAAAGTAATTAATAATGAAACTGGTAGAAATAAAGCATCGAATAATAATTATGCATTAGAGACACGGCGTGGTACTTTAAGCTTTGACAAGGACATAGCTCAGGAATTTGTTGATTTTTTTACTGACATTCCAATAAAAACTACTGAAACTCTGAACGCCTCTGCTACTCACTCTTTCAGTTTTCTTAGAAAAAGAGTTTGTAGCTGTCCCGTAGATTTTAGTTTCAAGCACGTAAACCCTGCAGTAGTATTAAAAGCTCTTAAAGATTTTATGATAAAATTGACTGAAGATCTGTGGGGAATGCCTATCAAAACTTGCCAATCCATTATGTAAACTTCCGCTCCTTACTTAGCTCTAATATTTAATTTGAGTGTAGTTCAAGGAGTTTTTCCTGATCTCATGAAAAATAGTAAAATCATACCGCTTTTTAAATCCGGAGACAGTAAAGATGCAAATAATTATAGGCCTGTTTCAGTCTTGCCGGTATTTAGTAAGGTTTTCGAAAAGATAATGCTTAATCAAATGCTTCTTCATTTTAATGCAAACAACATCCTCAATCAACAATACGGTTTCACTAAAGGGCGTTGTACAACTGACGCCGGTGTTACCTTGTTACAGCATATTTACACCACATGGGAGGAAGCAAAAAATGCTCTCGGTATCTTTTGCGACCTCTCAAAAACATTTGACTGGGTAAACCATGAAACGCTGCTGCTAAAGCTTGTGCATTACAGACTTTCTAAACAAGCTCTGTGTTTGCTTAAATCGATAGACAACAGATGGCCCAGATAAATGGTGCCAATTCATTAGGATCAAAGATGAAATGGGGGTGCCACAGGGATCGATATTGGGCCCGTTTCTCATTCTTGTATATATTAACCAATCTAAAATAGTATTATTTGCCGATGACACATCATTTATTTTTAAAGTTGATAGATGCGCCAGTAACTTTGACGATGTAAATATTATTATACATCTAGTACATCATTAGTTTACTGCCAACAATTTAGTGTTAAACGGAAAAAAACTAAATGTACAAGATTTTCTTTGCCCAACGTTAGACACACTGAATGTCAAGTTTTATTAAATAAGGAAAAGCTAGATTTTGTCAATGAAACTGTTTTCCTAGGGATTACGCTAGATTCTAGATTACAAAAGGGCACTCAATTATCATCACTTTCAAAGCGGCTAAGTTCTGCAGCAAATGCTATAAGGAAAGTCCACCAATTAACAGACATAGATACTGCAAGACTAGTTTACTATGGTTATTTCCATAGTGTCATGTCCTACGGAATTTTGTTGTGGGGGCGTGCTGCAGATATAGAATCTATATTCATTCTGCAGAAAAGAGCTATCAGAGCCATTTATACTCTACGTAGTCGCGAATCCCTTAGGGAACTTTTTAAGAAAGTTAACATCCTGACGGTGCCTTGTCAGTATAAGAATAGTATAACAATTATATATATTACTACAATTGTATATATTACTTATCAAATAGATTATTTCTTTATTAGTTTCTGTAATTATGTATTTACGGGAATTAACGCGATCATGAAAAGGCCTCTGAATTGCCTGACAGGTTGTGGTCGTCGATAATTTCGTTTCGCCATGTACCGTCACATAGTATACTAACAGTGACCCTATTCTGTAAGCAAACCGATGTGTCCCTATTCTGGTGATCAGCCGACTGCGCAGAAAACCAAGGTGGCATGTTTTTTATCACTGGATTCCACGCTGTAGATAATTTGAAACCATCTCCCCGATTGAAAGTTTTGTGTTTTTTAATTTCAATCGCTTCACGTACCATTCTTGAGTAAAAGTGACGTTCCGTGGAGAGCACTTGCGTACGGTGAAAGTGAATACAGTGATTGGTGCTTCGAGGGCATGTTCTGCAATCGCTGATTTGCTAATCTGTCGGTTCTTCACAGCAGCGTTGTGTTATTTGACCCTTTCAGCAATAGTCCGCTTTGTTTGACCTATGTAAGAACTACCGCAGCTGCAATTTATTTTGTAGACACCTTTTGTAGACACCCGGAGTTTGTAACGGCAAGACATCCTTCGGTGTGCCCACGATGCTTTGAACCTTTATGCCTGGCATGTACACTGTCCGAATGGAGTATTTCTTTAGTACGGAGCCGATCTTATCCGTTACTCCTTTGACATTTGGCATGTAGCCTACATGGTTGTCTGTTCATCTCCGAATGCTTGCATCTCATTGTTGGTTGCTTCCGTGTTCCAGTCACCTGATATCCGTTACTTTTGAGTACCTACTGAATATGATCCAGCTCTCGCTCCAAATGTTCAGGGTCACAAAGATCGTATGCTCTGTTCTTGTGTGAAGTCATAACAGATTGCAAGTGTCGGGGATGATGATGAGACATGGCGTGTTCGTGTACCTATCCGTATGAGTAGGCTGGCGTTACACACAGTGCGACAAGGACCCATCTGAACCTGGTCGATACGTCTGATCGCGTTAATTCCCGTAAATACATGATTATATCATGGAACGCGAAAGTTTAAAAGCTAGTATAGTTTCTGTAATTTAATATCTTTTCATCATTAACTTTTTGTTACTTGTATTTAAATGCATGTCCAAAACAAAATGTTTATTCTTTAAATTCAGTTTTATCGACATCATTTAAGAAGTTGCGTTTCAGGGAATAAAATAAAAAAAATGGTTATTCCTGTTTTTACGATTTTCAGAGTGAGCCCAATGGTCAACTACTATCCTGGGATCAAGAGCAATGTGAATTTACGATTATTGGAGTATTGTCCTTATTTAATTCCTGCGGTTCAGGTCCCCCATGCGCTTATGCCCGCGTCAAATATTACGTACCCTGGATTGAAGAGATCGTGTGGCCTTAATACAAACATCTTTGAAGCACTGTTACACATTTTATGTATTGATTTATAAATGTTACTATTAAAAAGATTGTGTTGAACATTTTTAGAAAATATGGTAATGTGAAAATAAAGAACAAATCGACAAAGAACTTGTTTATCAGCAGTTTAATGAAGTAAGAATAGGGTGACAAATGAATTCAATCGTCAGGTGACTCATGGTCCCACCACTCGTGGTCCAACCACTCTTCGCTCGCTTGCGTGAATATAGACTTTGTCAACCAATTCACTTTCCCTTGGGAACAGTATTTTCTTCTGGATGAAAGGTACCCTATATCCTTTTCTGTGTCCCTGGCAGCGTGTATCTAATATTTTATGATGACCGGTTAAGTAATTAACACGTTCTGTGTGTTTATTTTGTAGACACCTTTTGTAGACACCCGGAGTTTGTAACTCTCGATCTTCAGTGTGCGTATCATTTGTATGCGAGTGACGTTCTAAACACAACACAGAATTTTCATGCACTAATGTCCAAAGCTTTTTCCCTCAATTCGGCTACTATTTATTATCTGGAGGTAGATATATATTTTAGAAGCACGTAAGTAAACGCATTTTTTCAAACAAATATAAAACGTGACGCGTATATGATCCACGAGCGTGTTGGTCACATAATAGCATTGATAAGTTCCATGAATCATATATGATTCTGACTGAGATACCTCGAAGGGATGGAAAACTTATACGAAAACGGTGTGTCACTTGCTACGCGAATAATAAAGTGAAAGGAACCCCCCTCAAAACCAAAAAGTAAACACGGAGTGTCTAGAATGCGGCAAGGCTTACTGCTTGAATTGTTACAACGAAGCCCACTAAAATCTTACTTGGATTTTTTATAATTACGTTGGTAGGTACTTACTGTCCTGTGAATTTTTAGTTTCTAGGTATTTTCACTGATAAAGTCTATAAATACAATACAGTAAACCACGATATTCTAATATCTATCCTCTCTTACTACATGGTCTCCTCCGAAGCACTGGAATGGTTTTCATCTTATCTTCGTGGTCGTCAACAGTCAGTCCAAATTAATGAATTATCATCAAGTTGGTGTGATCTTGACACTGGCGTTCCACAAGGTGGCATATTATCTTCTCTATTATTTTCGATGTTTATCAATTTCATTACTGTCGATCTTCAGTGTGCGTATCATTTGTATGCGAGTGACCTTCAAATTTATTCACAGGCCAAACTGGATAATTTGACAATCAAAAACTGGTCTGAGCGGTTCGGAGTAAGTGTTAATCCCTCCAAAGGCCAGGAAATAATAGTAGGTAGATATTGCCGGCCGTAGTTTACAATGGATCTATTCTACCGATCAACCAATCTCGGCTTGTGGATTGACTCTACCCTCACTTGGCAACCTCACATTGCGAATGTCAGTCAAAAAGTCACCGGGACCCTGCGATCACTGTATCGCTATACTTAAGAATTTTCTTCCAACCAGCACTAAATTATTGCTTGTACAGGCCTTGATCTTCCCAATTATCGATTATGGTGATGTATACTATCTCGGTCTGAATGCGGATCTGCTTAACAAACTTGACCGACTTCTCAATAATTGCATTCGGTTCATCTTTAATCTCATGTATGACACAAGTATGACCATGTGTCTATCAAACCCTTCTGTCATGGCTACCTATACGTCAGCGACGTAGCCTTCGTGCATTGACAACTCTTTATTCTCTTCTCAATAATCCTACTGCTCCCACTTACCTTTCTTCACATGTTCCAACCATGACAGAGATCTTCGCTCCACTAATAATCGTTTACTTCTATGCCGTAATCACACTTCTTCTCTAGTTCATTCTTCCTTTGCTGTCCAGTCTATTTTACTGTGGAATGCACTCCCACCTGAAATTAGGATGTCAACGAACCGTGGCGCGTTTAAAGCTAAGGTCCGGGCATTTTACAGAAAACAATTAGCAGAAATATCCTCATGACTTCATAACCATAGGTGTATTTTGAATGTATGTATTTATTTATATATAATAATAATAATAATAATAATCTTTATTTCGAACACAAGATTCATAACATAAAAGACAATCGAAACAACAAAAATGCATGCATGTATATGTATGTATATATTTATTTATATATGTGTATATATACATGTTTATATTCATCTGCAACGATGTATATGTATATTATTGTATTCGGCTATCTATTATTTTGTAGCATTGTAAATTGTCTCGTGTATATAACGGAGTTTATTATCAGCTTATTATCAACTATGATTTTTTCCTTTTCTCCCTTAGCACCTGCTATGTCCCTCACTGAATCACCCAAAGGTTGACTGGTAGATAATGCCATGTGGCATTAAGTCCACCCCGTGCAATATATAATGCAGGAAGTATTAAACAAATAAAATAAAAAAACTACGTTTAAAAAAACCGACTTCAAAACTAAAAAGTATAAAATAACGTAATTAAGATTTAATTTAATACACCTCCTATGCAAACCTAATACCTTTAATATTAATAAAATACTATTATTTGTATGTGCTACCTATTGATAGGTTTGAAGTCGGTGCCAAGCCCTAAACAAAATAAAACTTAATATTATAAACAACTTACGTATTGTAATGAAATTCCTACACTAAAGAGTAACCTACGTAAATAAACCTAAAGAACAATGTGAATTAATGTGAATGTGAAGACAGAACGTCTTGCCAAAGGGACGTCTGTACAGCAAACGCATAGTTTAGGCCTTATTTATGACCGTCTAGCCAACGAGTCTGCTGAGTAGAGAGCTCATAGACTCGGTCTTATTTATGATCGATTAGCCAACGAGTCTACTCAGGAACGTGAAACCCGGCTGGCGACAGCGTGACAGACGTCTCAAAGACTACGTTTAATGATTGAGCGTAATTTACTGACCACTATAAATCAGTACGCTGAAGTATCCTGTACAGTTTGTAAGAAATTATTATATCCAAAACAACAAATGTCATTAGTGCCAACATGTTTCGATTTCCTTCCGCATGAATTAGTAGCCTTGGAAAAAATTATAGTATGCTCACGTTACTCAACTAGCATAAAGTGGCCAGCCCTTTGCCGTGACTAACTAGAAGCAGGAGAACTGCCCGAAACAGTCTTGATTAAATTTGATGACGTGGCGGAAGGCACTAGGGTAAAAGATGCGGAGGGCCTAGTGTCAATCGCACCAACATCTGCAACTTTTCAGGCCAATAAAGGTTACGGTGATGTCGAGAGATTAATGCTGCCACTAATTTTAAGTTAGGCTGTCACAGTTTATAAGCTCCAAGGTACGATATTGGAGAGGGCGGTGATAGACCTCGGAAAATGTTTTTTCGCAAAAGGTCTTTAAGTCGAGTGAAGAATTTAGATGGCGTGGCATTAAGTGATTTGGAACCATCTAAATGATTAGACAGACCACATGATGACAAAGCACTGCAGGAAATGCAATGATTAATACAGTTAAATCTAGATTAATGTTTTTTATTTCTTCGTTCCGAGGTTTTATGCAATCGTATTGGTTAAAATATTTCTCAGTTTCTCTACTCCGCACGCTCGCTCCGCTTCAATGACAGGTAGCCTAAGATCCACTTATCGGGACACGGGTTAATAATAATATATAATCAACCTAAATGAAAACTCCTTAAAAGCCGAACACAAACTAAAATTACATCGTCCACGTAAACAAAAATGTTCTTAAAATTAAAACTACTGGGCCCAACTGGGCCAAACTATGTTAAGTTTTTATGGGACTAAATGGCAACTATTCCGCATTAAACTAAATAAGAATCACGTAAATCGGATCATAAATCTCAGCGTAATCGGTATACATACATAAAAAAAAATACCAATCGAATTGAGAACCTCCTCCTTTTTGAAGTCGGTTAATAAATAATAATTGTTTCCTTTGTGATTTTTTTACTAATTTACTATGTTACTAAATTTTATGCCACATTCAGGTCAATTATGAAAGAAATAACAATAAATCACGAAACTTTAAGACAAAAGACTACGTACTCCGTACGTTCCCATACTAAAAATGCCATTTATCTTGCTACGTCCAACAGAAATAAATAAGCAAAATAACCTCTAATTTTGTTCACCATTCATAAACTTGTCAGTGTTAGCACAAAAAGTGTCATGTGAACCAAATGTGATTCATCAGAGAGGGAACCTGTTAAGGCATGAAAGCGTGACGCGTTTGGACAGGATGCTTATTAATAAGTTAATTTCTTAAAGTTAATACCTTAATTATACCTTTTCTCTCCAAAGTCTTTCGCTGATCTTTTAATTAAGATTAATTGGAAACAAAAAGAATTTATTAAAACAATTGTCTCTTAATATAACAGCTTAAGATTTTGTCACCAGATAGATGTATAAAAAGAATGTTGTTATTTAGATAAAACTTTGGAACAGAGGAAATACTGAATCTTCTCTAAGTAGTAAAACCAAGTCGAATAAAATCGCATACCTAATAGTTTAAAGACATAGATAAAGAATTGAATGATAGCCTTTAATACCTGCTGGAGTGTTAATTATAAACATAGTGCATGGTGATAATACCCAGACTAAGCACTACATAAATATGTGGGATATGCAATTTACATAGGGTGTGTATTTCCTAATGTTGTCCCACTCATTCAATAGGGGACAAGCCTATTTCTATTAACCGGGAACGGCAAGTGAACGGAGAAATAGGTAAAAAGAAAAGCCCGCTGTGCTAGCTGTGCCCGCGACTTCGTTCGCGTTTTTTTTTTCGTAAAACAGCAATTTGTCGCTTTTAATAGGCATTGCACCTCTTTCTCCATTGACTTTTTATACTGTATTGGCGGTGAAACAACCTGGAGCGTACAAAAAAGGTGGTTTTGGTTGCTTACACGTGAAATAACGACATAATTTGGCCGCGGTAATATTACTCATTTGTTTTTCGTGTGGACGCTCACCTCACCGGGCTATTGGTGAGGCCGCATATCAGGCTTAAACCGACTACAACCACACACCTGTGCACCTATGTGAGGCACTTGTGTGCCTCACAGCGCTGGTTATGAGTTGATCCTCGGTACGGCGACGTTTTGCCTCCAATGATCCACCCAGCGCTGGCTCGCGGACAGTAACTGGGCGATGTCCAGACACCCCCTTCACGGGAGACTCTGATTCGGGTGAAGAACATAAAACTCGTCTCATACACCCACGGCCACTCTTAGGGCCTGGAAGTTTTTCTACCGAATCCACATCGTCACCTCCTATACTTTTGAAATACGTGATCGCGTTAATTCCCGTCAACATAATTATTTTATCATGGAACGCGAAAGTTTAAAAGTCTTCTGTTTCTATAACTCTATTTATAAATATATGTATATTTACTGGACAGGCCTGATGGTCTAGTGGTTAGTAACCCTGACTGCTGAGCCAGAGGTCGTGGGTTCGATTTCCACCCAGAGCAAATAATTCTTTGTTTGGTAGTTATTTACTCAAAATAAGTTTATATAAAATTTGATAGTTTATGTAAATAAGCTCAATACTTAACACTTAAAGGTTTATTTATTTTTTGCTTTTTGTTTTATTCGTCGGTTTAATTTTTTGTTAAAAAGATTTTCATTTTATGATTTTTTTTCATCATCAGCTCAGCTACATGATGTGATGATTTCTAAACGCAAATACCTGATAAAGCTAAACGATCGCTGTAAAATAGTTTGAAATAGGTATATACATTCTACTTACATTAAAATGTTATTACAGCTTTCATTGATTTTCCTGTGGGAACCAAAGTTTAACCCGGGATAAAAAGTACTCTATAAACTGCTCAAGCATTCAAACTATTATCATACTAAGTTTCAAGCATATCCCTTCAGTAACTTCTGAGTTTATTGTGAACATACAAACAGACAGAAAGACAGACAGACAGAAAGACAGACAGACAGAAAGACAGACAGACAGACAAAAATTGTTTGAATCGCATATTCGGCTTCAGTATCGATATCTTAATACCCCTCAGTCGATTTTTTTTAAATATATTTAATGTACAGAATTCATCCCGCTACAGATTTATTATAAGTATAGATAAGGGAGGATTGGGGTGTGTAAGCAATTACCTGGAGAAGCTCAAGGTCCTGCAGCTTGAACTTGAAGACGGAGCAACTATAACTACTGCATTAAAATACGACCATATTTTTACATTTTACGCAATATGCATAAGTGTCACCAATCCCGGTTGGGGGATCCTATCTTTGTACGGGTGGGAAAGTTTGAGTTCATTCTTATTCTCAAACTATTATATAAAGCCAGAAATATTGAAAATCAATCAAGTTAATTGACACGTGTGTGCCTGGATGTCGCCGTTTGGAAGAGTTATTAGAAGAAGTGTTAGTAAAGGGTCTCCTAGTTATGGACCATGTGGTTTTAATCACAGGCCGTAAGGTACGTAGTACGTACCTAAAAAGAAAGGATGCTTTTTTATGGTATAGGGTGCAAACGAGCAGACGGGTCATCTGATGGTAAGTGACTACCGCCGCCCATGGACACCTGCAACTCGAGTTGCAAATGCGTCGCCGGCCTTTAAGGTGGAAGTAGGGGTAGGGGGAAAGCGGAGGGAGGGGAAGAGCTTCAGTCATAGATTAAAATAAATCACACAGAGATATCATTTTCTGTTATTGTGGGTTGTCATTTAAAAAAAATAACGTAGGTATAAGAATTTCTTAATAACAAACGTATACCGAGTGTTACAAAAAGGTGTGGTAATAGTTTAGGGTCGTATAGCAGACCCCGTGAATAACGTAAAGCGCTAACAATGGTAGGAAAATTCGTGATTTTCAATACAGAAATCTTGTTTTGAAATTAACAAATTGAACTTGAAAATTTAACGATAAAGCTAATAGTTCGCAAGAGAGAGGGCTGACATGAAATGAAACCATTGCTATTTGATAACAGGGATGTTGATGGAACGTCCAGATTTTTCAGAAAGTATCTACATAAAAAAAATAAAAAAGAAAATCATTGAAATTGACACACATTATCATAATATGTCGTTTAGAAATTTGCATCATGTTAAGGCAAATTATTAAAAAAATACTTTTTTTCAAGTTGAATCGACTATTTGTCGGTTTCCCATAACATTCTTAAAGTTTGACAACGCCTGACTGTAACCTCCTGTACACATACAATAAAAACGCCAGTGAGAATCAGCACCAGTATGAGTTTTCTAGAAATATCAACTATTTATTTTTTGTTGCTACATAAACCGATAACACATTGAATTTTCCCGAATTTCAGTCGAATAAAAAACTGCTCCTTATGTATTTGACGATGATCGGTTGAGTAGTTAAGGTGTCAAATGCGTCATGCGTATCAAACAAACAAACATCCACTCTTACAATATTTGTCAGGAATGGTTAGAATAAAACGTGGTGTGTGGTGTGTGTGGTGATCGCAACTCCGACATCTTAACCATTACACTACCATCGCTTTAATTGAAAATTATTTATTTACTTGTTTGTGTTCCACAGGGAGGCATCGTGGGTCCACTGCAATCAAAGAACAATTTACAATGTCCATTATTGATCCTAGGAATGCTTATACATCCAGTCGAATACGACGACAACAGCAATTCTACTACGTTTACGAAAATCTTTTTTAATATAAACCGGATAGAAGATATTGTGTAGTCTTAATTAAAAATTATTTATAGATTGAAAAATACTTTATCGATTTCTCAGAAACTACGCTTTATTCTAACCATTCCTGACGAATATTGTAAAAGTGAATGTTTGTTTGTTTGTTTGATACGTATGACGCATTTGATACCTTAACTATTCAACCGATCATCGTCAAATACATAAGTATAATGACTGAACTGACTGCCATATATTATTTATATTTTAAACCAAACCCTGAGAACCGAAATTTAGGAGCAGTTTTTTATTCGACTGAAATTCGGGAAAATTCAATGTACCAATAAAAAATAAATAATTGATATTTCTAGAAAATTCATACTGGTGCTGTTTCTCACTTGTGTTTTTATTGTATGTTACTATACAGGATACAGGGTGTTACAGACAGACGTGGTCAAACTTTAAGAGTGTTATGGAAAACCGACAAATATCCGAAAAAAATTGTATTTTTTAATCATTTGCCTATCTTGGTGTAGGTGCAAATTTCTAAACGACATATTATGATAATGTGTGTCAATTTCAATGATTTTCTTTTTTATTTTTTTATGTAGACGTTACTGGAAAATCTGGATTCCATCCCTTAGGTTATCAGAACATTACATCCCTGTTATCAAATAGCCATGGTTTCATTCATGTCAGCCCTCTTTCTTGTGAACTATTAGCTTTATCGTTAAATTTTTAAGTTCAATTTGTTAATTTCAAAACAAGATTTCTGTATTGAAAATCACGAATTTTCCTACCATTGTTAGCGCTTTACGTTATTCACGGGGTCTGCTATACGACCCTAAACTATGACCTTTTTGTAACACCCGGTATACGTTTGTTATGTATTTGTATGTGTGCTGTACTAATATAACATAATACAGTTAATATATGAATGTATTAATATTTAAGTAATTCATTCACAGATTGCATAAATCCCTAAGAAGCCCTTCTTTGACATTGCGACACCAAAACCACCCACGTATATCTTAACATTCCTGTCCATCCAAAGGTTGCCTGGAAGATATTGCTGCTAGCGATAAGGCTGCCCATTGTGCATTTTGTGTATAAATTGTTAGTGCATTGTTTCCTTTTTTTGGTGTACAATAAAGAGTATTTATTATTATTATTATCACTCCGGCCCATACGTGCTGGCTCTAACACTTACAAATCTAAACTAAATCAAAATCGGTTAAACCGTTAGGAGCTATGACGCCACAGATAGACACACAGATATACAGATACACACGTCAAACTTATAACACCCAACACCTCTTTTTGCGTCAGGGGTTAAAAACTTTCGACATCAAATTTTATTTCATAAATATTAAGTTGTGTTCAATCCTTCAAATTAATTATATTATAACTTAAATGGGAAATAGCCAGTGTATCTCTATCAAAATAAAATATTTAAAAATAAATTGGAAGTATCTGTAATCAAAAGCTATACACATTTTTTCATTCGTTAAATGCGTAAATTTATAATTTTTTGTCAATTAGGGGTAGTTTTCACCCCTAAGAGTCATTAGCACACATTCGCATAGGGTAGATTTTGAAGTGAAAGGTAAGTAGTGCTTAATTCCAAATTTCCAAGAAAATCCATCTTTCTTGATAAAATTGGGGGGCTGTACCGTATTTTTATCGTCATACGTTGGACTAATAGTGAATCTGTTGACAAAATCTATATTCACGCAAGCGAGTGAAGAGTGATTTGGTCACTTTTCTAACCACGAGTCACCTGACGATTGAATTTACTTATCACTCTATTCTTACTTCATTAAAATGTTGATAAACAAGTTCTTTGTCAATTTGTTCTTTATTTTTCGCATCGCCTTATTTTCTAAAAATGTTCAACACAATCTTTCTAATCGTAACATTTATAAATCAATACATAAAATGTGTAACAGTCCTTTAAAGGTGTTTTGTATCAAGGCCACACGATCTCTTCAATCCAAGATACGTAATATTTGATCCGGGTATACATGCTTGGGTCACCATTCGCACCGCAGGAATTCCCGAATGACAATACTCCAATAATCGTGAATACACATTGCTCATGATCCTGGGATTGTAGTGGACCACCGCTGTCACCCTGAAAAACATAAAAACATGGATTAACATTGGATTTTATTTCCTGCAACACAACTTCTTAAGTGATCTTAATAAAACTAAATTAAAAGAATTAAACATTTTGTTTGAGACATGCATTTCAAAAGAAACAACAAAACGGTAACTATGAAAAACACAAAAAAGAACATTAAAAGGTAATCGCCTAAATTTCCTAAACTAAAAAGAAACAACATATTTGATAAGTTATGATTTAAATTGTTTCATTATTATGATTATAATTAATTACTTATATTATTATGATGAATTTGAAATAAAGTCTTCTGTATTAATGCATTGTTGCTTTATTCTCAATATCTGTTAACATAAACATATGTGTTTTACATGAAAATTTAATAATCTTAATAATAATTATCGCATTTTTAATTATAATAAATTATTCTATAACAACACAACATTATAAGTGCATTGATCGTGGAAGAGCCATGCATCGGCACGTATGGGCCGGCTCGACCGGAGTGATACCACGGCTGGCCACGGCAGTGCTTTTCGCCGCGTGAGTGAAGTTACCAGAGGCCCTAACCTTTCCTTCTCCCCTATTCCCGTCCTTCCCCTCTCCCCCCTCTCCTCCCTTCTAATCCCCTCTTCCCGCTCTTACCCTCTCTCCCCCTCTTCTGACCTTAAAGGGCGGCAACGTACTTGTGGCTCTTGAGTTACAGGTGTCCATGGTTTTTCGGTAGTCATTTACTATCAGGTGACCCGTCTGCTCGTTTACACGCTATACCATAAAAAAAATGACTCAAACAAACAGCACAATTAGTTGGGTAGGTTAATTAAGTCTAAACAATTCTTATTTGGTTTTAATGTCTCAATATTCCAATCATCACATATAATAATTTGAACCGAATGGAAAGCTTTAGCAACGGGTGCTCCATTTTCTCGATGAAAACATGGGTTATTAGGGGTACGATACACACATATTAAAATTATTTTAAGTATTTATAATTCTATGCCACAGCATACAAAATTAAAGTTACAGGCGATTTCAGGTATTAAGTTTAGTGACCTATAGACTAAAGTGCTTTTTACAAGAATACAAGAACCTCCTCTTTTTGCATTGCGCGAGAATGATGCAGCTAATTTTATATCCCGGAATTTTAAGTAAATTTTCTGTTCCTTTTTAGGGTTCCGTACTTCGAAAGGAAAAAACAGAACCCTTATAGGATCACTTTGTTGTCCGTCTGTCCGAACGTCTGTCTGTCTGTCAAGGTTTTTCTCAGGAACGCGTAGAGGTATCAAGCTGGAATTTATATCAAATACCCAAGTCTACTGTCAATTGGAGCTGTGAAAAATCAAACTTCTAAGCCAACGCAATCAAAAGATGCAGCCGTTTATGCCGCAAATTTCCGCAAATTTTCGACCCTCGCAAGGGAATCAAAACCTACAGGGTACTTCCCGTAAACTCAGAATCTTGAAATTTGGTACGAAGCAACGTTTTATAGCACAGATAAAAGAAAAATTGCGAAAACCGTAAATTTTTAGTTACATCACAAAGTAAAAATATTTTACGGAACGTCCGACTCGCACTTGGCCGGTTTTTTTTTCATGAAAGTCTCGGTTAGGCACAATATACCAATTTCAATATTTTTTTCAGAAAACTCTTCTATCACAAAAATAATGTCCTCGATTTTATTAATTGCGCCCGCTATGTTCTGATGTAGTATAGTTAAATCTGATTTACATTTAGGAACGAAAAAGCTGGTATTAGTGTTTAACAGTGTTATGTTTAAATTAATCTTATAATTTTCTTGTGTTATATAATAAATAAATTGAAAAAAATAATAATAATAACTTGACACATCTCACACATGGCCGTTTGATCCCAAACTATGCAGAGCCTGTATTATGGTAACTAGACTGCTGATAAACATACTTATGTATTTCTAAATACATACATAATTACAGATAATTACACCCAGACAGAACAAATGATCGTGCTCATCACACAACTAGAGGTTCAATTCCCACCCAGGATTTGTCCTGAAATTGAACCCACGACTTCTGGCTCAGCAGTCAGGATCACTAACCACTAGACTTTCATGCATGTCAACCCTCTCTCTTATAAAATATTAGCTTTATCGGTCAATTTTCAAGTTCAATGAGTGGCCTGTTGGTCGTGGGTCCGATTCCCACCCAAGTCTGGGTGTTCTTTGTGTCCGTTGTTTGTATGTTTCTAAAGTCCCCCGCGACACAGGAGTAATTCCTAATGCGGGAGTTGTCTTAAAAAAGAAAAAAAAAAAAGAAATTTGTCAGTTTCAATTAAAACTTCTGCCTAAAAAATCAGAAATCCCCTCGGGCCGTCACCCCACCGGGGTTTTCGGTGAAGCGGTGTGTCGGAATTGAACCGACTAAAACCACACGGTGTGCCGTACTGCACCTTAAGTTGGAGGGGTCCGGGAACAGCTTTTATTAAGACATCCGGAACACTCCTAGCGCACGCCCGCAAAAGCGCGGGGACCACCTTCGGGTAAAAACCTTTCAATTAGGCGACGTCCAGGCACACGCGGACGCCCCCTCCTCGCCGGGGGCCACTATAGCGGGTGGAGGGGAAAACCCGTCCCAGCCACCCGCGGCCACACTCAGGATGGCATGAGGCGCTGGTAAGCGCGCCTCCGCCGCCCGGTTCGCCAGCGGCGAATTAAATCCGAGTGGAGGTTGTCCTCCCGGACCCTTTCCACCGCCTCCTTCTGAGAATAAGCGCCTAGCCTAGTCTGAGGATCCTCTCTTTGTGTTGAAAGGATGTGACACCCGTTCATCCATACATTCTTACCGACTCCCTATAGCACAAACAATCTTTTTACCTTACAGGTGCTATCTGTGCCCTTTTCTTCCCCATAACACATTTGCGTGGAGTTATCGTAGCCATTTATTAAGCGTCGGGATGGTGGGTATTGTTTTGCACACTCCTCTTCAGTAGTCCTCACGAAAATCTATAAAAAAACATTTTTTTATATCACTTCAATTCTTATTAGCCTTACAGTCTACCTTTCTTAAAATAACTTGAGTTAAAATAAATATAACCCTAGTAATTTTGATAAAATTAGACAAAATATAATAATTAGCATTGATGTTCTTGGACGTGATACTCACGGAGTGAAGGGTGTCAGAAAATCCTTTAATTAAACTTTCGGACCCCCATCCTGTGACGTACCCTTGTGTGTCGGTTTCATCATCCACATGGAGACACGCTGGAAGGACTGCGCTGTTGAATGCGATTCTGGAGCAGAAAACATATAATATATCACGGCACGGTTAGCATTACTATTAACTACAAACAAAATAAAATGAAAATGTTGTTTATTGGGATTAGCCTTCGACAATGCATGGAACATCATGCTATGTAAAAAACAAATCTCAATGTTACTTTATCAATATTTACTCACTAATTTATTGGTATTTTTACATGGCACAATTGAACTAAATTGCAGCAATCATTCATGTCATCATCATCTCACACTGGAATGCCAAAAGGAACTGTACTGAGACCATATTTATGAAACCTATGATTACATGACAAGCACCTTGCGAACGTCCAACGCAAGGTCCCGTATCACTGCTATCAAAACTTCTCCCCCATCACCTGGTTCGTATTGCTATAATTCCTATCGCGTCTCCAAATAATGTATCTATTGTCAAACAATTCGCAATCAGAAATACTATCAATAAGCCAGGTATCGGTTAAACAAATAATTTCAAAGTTATTGACACAAACATTTCTATAGAAAACACCTGTTTTCGTTCGCAGTCCCCGAATATTTTGATAAAAATACTAAAAGGTGCCATCATAAATCAAAGCAATGAAGTCATTTACCATTTGAATAGCAAAAAGACAAACAGAGCACATTACATGAGGATAACAAAATAAAATCCTGCGCATCAGTACAACGGGCTTCACCATACAGTGCATTCAAATGACTCAGCCTAACCGCACGTCGCTTCGTTTCGCTACCGCGCTAAGTAATTGCCGTTATTTCTTACGTTAAACTATTATATTTCTGTATAACTTTATTCTTCACACTTAGTCTTCGTTTCCTTCGCTTGTATTTATTTTATTCTGTATTTTTACGCCGAGAGACATTATAATATCCCTAACAACAAGTCGCTGTTTTATTGCGAATTGACCCTGACGTGATTGGAAGCAGCCTTCAAGAAGCAGATCAGCAGCATCATCATCGCCATCGTTAACGACGGGTAAACACTCCTACAGCAATGACCGGTAATCAATTCTCTGGTTGGTTGGCTGGTTACCCCTATGGCTTTATCAGCGTCTAGGCACAGCACACTGCTGCTACGGTCTTGGAAGAAGAGCAGGGACTTCATCCCAGTACTTCACGCAGCACCGCAACACCGCACGCAGCCCCGACTCTCTAGGACAGCGGAATACAGTTTCGACTCAATATAGTTCCGTCTCACTGGAAATAGCGGCACTCAGTTCCAACTTACTCACTACTGGCACTGGCACGCTCCACAAGATAGCAGAGACAGCTGACTCATCAAGATATTGACCTTCGGTCTTGGAGGGGAGTGACGTGGCGACTTCCATATATAACAAAAACATAACTACTTCAACATCATCTAGCGAAGACAAGCTGAACTACGTAGTAACTACTAATCCTGCATCGTGCAATAAAAATTCTCGCGCCAATTAGTATATATAAAACTTCCCAACATCAACCGACCAGGCATGATCACCTCGCCTAGTCAGAGTCGCCTTTGTGTTGGAGAGACATAACACCCGTTCCTCCACAACCTGAATGATTTGCTAATCAATGTTTGTGATTAGTATCTCTATGGGCTGAACGTAACCTTTTGGCTTCGCATCAAAAAAAAATCGAGGGCATTTAAAAGTCAGCCATGACCATCAGAAACAAGGATTCAGTTTGTTATTCATTCTATTAGCTTTAGAAAGAAATTTCTTGTTTGTTGAACCAATTAAAAAACTTAGAGAAAAACTCAGAAGAGTTTTACGCCTTGACTAGGATAATATCTAGGCCATAGCCCAGGGCTAATCCGTGTAAGGAAATAACTTGATCCCTTAAGCCCTGTCATACCACCGTGTGGTTTTTAATCGGTTCTAGTTCATCCATAGTAGCCGAGATGTCAAACTTTAAAGTTCTTATTGTAGATCATAGTTGCAAAAGATGTTTACATTATATTTAGATCAGCTATGTAATGCCATTTGGCATACAATGTTTCAAAAAGAAATCTATTACTTAATTTACTACAAATTATTACAATACAATTTGTATACAATACAAATTACTACACATTACAATTATTATATTTTTATGACTACTATTACTATTTATTTTCTTGATCATTTACCATATCATACCTGTACATACAATGTCAAATATACTGAAGTTGAAAAAGACATGACAGTAGAATATTAATAATGATATGGCATTTTAAACAATTTCACATTGGTTTTATTTATCACATATTATTATCAGCATCTTTTAATCATGTAATTAATAGTAACATTTGTATGCTAAAAACTCTGGTCAGATTTTTTTTTAATTTATTTCTACAGTGTCCCTAATTGCTAAAAGAATATTATTATGTATGCGTAGACCTAAACAAAATACATTCTCATGTAATAGAGTTGTTTTACTTGGAACTATTAATAATTTATCATTACGGCGGGATCTAGTGCGGTATCCAAATAATCCCAAATTTGTTTTTACAAATATTGCGGTCTCATTACAAGAAATGGAAGGTAATGGTGCCGATTCTATTGTAACACTCACTAAACTAAAACCTAACTTAATTTCTTCATATGAAATCAACCTTGTCTTCTTCGTAACAAGGTCTATTTGTTACTGGCATCTATTTTTCAGCGCCACTAAATTTCACCAAAACCTTTCAACGTATACTGAACTTTATTTATACGCAGCGATAGTCCCCATTTATTCAAATGCCGTATAATAACCGTATAAAAACTTGTTCAAAATGAACTACAAAGACGCATACTAAAAACACAGAACAAAAGAGTTGGCATTCAACGGATAGCGATTCTCGCTACGTGGTATTAAAGTTTATTTAAGCGTTTCAGACTTTAGTCGACAAATATATTGCTTATTTCGATAGGGACATACGTTACCTACTTCTTTAAATTTGAAATAAGACCTTTTTTCGAAGTGTACAAGGTTTACATCTTGTATGAAGAAAATTTAGTCAATTATAGTTAAGAGAGTAATACAACAGAATTGACACCAATGTTTAGTTTTTTAAAATACGAGTAAGACTTGCTTACTTTCCAATACTTAAAAATTTTGAGCATCTTCATGCTCTCTACTCACTCTCTGTCAGTTTCCAGCAGCGCAATGTCGTGATACCTCATGCGTGGGTTGTATTTTGGATGACGGATAACCCTCTTCACATTGTACAGCTGCCATAACTCAACTGGATCTGAGCGCTTCAGTATACCCAGTGCGATATACCTCACTTGACCTCTGAGAGTTGCAAACAGATTTTTTTTTTAATAATGGTTACCAATAACATGGGTCACATATTTTTAGCTTTTAGGAGTAGGTTCACATCGGTAGGGTAATGAATGGGATACGAACCTACAACTGCTGGATCATATTTTATCCTATCGCTTTTTAGGTCTTAAAATTCATAAC
This sequence comes from Euplagia quadripunctaria, assembly GCA_963859945.1. Taxonomy (NCBI): domain Eukaryota; kingdom Metazoa; phylum Arthropoda; class Insecta; order Lepidoptera; family Erebidae; genus Euplagia; species Euplagia quadripunctaria. Next base: position 3,935,010 of record OY982586.1, read on the forward strand.
CCAAATAATATAACTCTTTATTGTACACCAGAAACATTTAAAAGCAAAATTAATAAAAATTGCGGTCTATACAATTGGCGGCCTTATCACTCTATGGCAATCTTTTACAGGCAACCATGAGATGAAGAAAAAAATGTAAATAAATTTAGGGCACGTGCGCGTTGCGGTGCACGTTTATTACATTATTATTTAGTTACGTAAAATATCTTACTAGCATACATACAAGTAAAGTTTAAACAAATAAAAACATAAGTACATGTAGAAATATAAACTACAATATATATAATATAGGATACGGCGGCACAGCGACTTTAACGAAAGGGCAAAATGGAAATTATGTGGTGACATCTCCTAGTGATAGATAGTAGTTCTTGACTAGATTTTTAAAAACAGGTAGTGATTGTGCGCGTCTAATTTCCACTGGTAGGGCATTCCAAAGCCGAACCGCTGTAACAGAGTAACTTGGTGGAGTACCCATGCATTTTTAATCTCAGGTTCGCTGACGATCTCAAAGACCTAGGATGCGTATCGTGCAAGAAATTAAACCGTTGTTTAAGTTAAGATATAAGGTATAAGGAGATAAGGGGTTAAACAGAATATTATATAACAGTGAAAGGATGTGTGTGTTCCGCCGAAGGCGTATAGGAAACCACTTGAGTTTTTTTCGATATTCAGAAACATTACCATATTTGCGTAGTCCAAATAGAATTGTATACAAACATTGAAGTCTCAAGCTTATTAAGTTGGTCTTCAGTGAGATCTAGATAGCTGGTGTACTAGTACACCTACATAGTAAACAGCGCACTTGTCCTACCGACAAACAGCTGTTTTGTGATCGGACGTCGCGTGCGCCGATGATTCATACGGAGGGGGCGCGGCCGAGCACTGCGTCGACAGCGACATTCCTCGATCGACGTGTCTCACTCTAACATCGTATGATCCTTTTTGAGTTATACCCTATTTATTTTGTATGTAAAAAGCTATGTATAATAGAACGCACCTAATAATATATAGACTATTCTGCCATTGCTGTTTTCATTGTATACTCCTAAACTGGCATCAGAATAATCAAGGAAGAAGAGATTGTGCAAGCGCAATCTTAGTGGTAGTAGGTAAGAAGTTGCGGAGCCTACGTAAGGAACCTGCAGCGGCAAAGATTTTGAGACTCAGCTCCTGTAGCTGAGGTACCCAGGACATACAGGTGTCTATATAATATCCCCAAGTCATTGACTTTGTCACTATAAGGAATATTAGTGCCATTGAAAGTGACTTGTGCTAAAAGTGACCAGTCAATTTTGAAGATCTGCCTGGTGCTTCCAACAAAAATGACTTTCCTGAGTTTACCTTCAGACCATACAGATTGCTCCAATTGCATATAAATTCTAAGTCTGCATTAACCAAAGTAATAACCTCCGTCAGTTTACCTGGTTTAGCCTGAAAATAAATCTGAGTATCATCCGCATAAAGGTGGCAGGCAGAAGAGAGATTATTTGTGATGGAATTTATAAAGACAGAGAAGAGAAGGGGAGATAGCACGCCGCCCTGTGGTACATCAGCTGTAGTTTCACACCATGAGGAAACAGTGTCTTCAAAACTAATAAGCTGTCGGTGACCAAACAGGTAACTATGAAACCAGTCAATCAAACTAATAAATATCAGAATGTCTTCTATCGCAAGGATTTAGTTAATTAATTATTATAGTTAGGCTGACTACTTTCGGGCCTTATACTCCTGTATGGCCCTAAAGTAGTATCGGTATCAAGAGGTGAAGCTATCCTCAGGCATCAGCCGCAACATAGATTACATATAATTAATTATCAACACAACAAAGAAACTTTTACTCCAATCATTTAGTTATTTAGAATTATTTAAGACTTACGTAGAAGGGTCATTCAAGCAGTGTCCTGCAGTAAGAATGAACCTTTCACTGATGACTGTCCCACCACACTTCCAACTCATTGCATCGCGCGAATCCCCGAACCCCAGCAAAGCCTGCAACGGTTTGTAGAACTACTGAATACGGCAGATGACCATCAAAGAGAGAAGATAAGAAAGCCTTAAAGGACTCTTTAACCGCTGGTAAACGTTGATAAGAAAATTTGGAGCACAGGAGACGTGATAAGAAGAAATTATTAAATGAAACAAAAAACCAGACTGCATTAAATGTGGAATTCTTTTAAACTGGTTTGTAGAGTGTGCCAAAGAATTAGACACGTTCGCTCGTTCGTTATTGGTACCTGGGTACTTTCCATTATCCAGATAAAAGTATTGTTCTCGTAGGATACCTGATTTGATTGACCAAATCACTATTAACGCGAGGGGACCCGCGGACAAAAGCTAGTTAATAATAAAAATAGTATGAGGTCTCACCATGTGTGGAAACTCTTCCCTTAAAGCATCCCTTCTACCAGTATTGCGGTGTCCACTTGATGGGATATTAACTTTGCGAAAACAATTTTTAACAGGATCCAGCTGAACTGTGATGTTACGAAGAGAACTGTCCTTTTTGCAAGGATAGTCAAGGGTATGAATGTATTCTAGGCATTCTAAAACAAGAGAGAAACAAGTATTTTAAATTTGTTTTTGAATTTTGAATACCTAGTAACCATTAAGAATTAGAAGGTAGGACGCTCCCCAGCCAGATGAACCGACGACCTGAGGAAGGATGAACTGGATGCGGAAGATGAAGGACCGGGTACTGTGGCGCGCATTAGGAGAGACCTATGTCCAGCAGCAGACTACGATAGGCTGACTGATTGATTGATTGATAACTATTCAAAGGTGTACGGTTTTAGTCATGTGGGTATTTCGGGAACGAAGTGATGACGGAGCTATGGTAAGGGAAATAGATATTGCACCTTGCTGAGGCATTAAACTTTAAATATTGCTTGGAAATAAAAATAGTTATACAAAACAGAAAGGTGTGGTCATAGTTTAGGATCGTATAGTAGACCCTTTAAGAAGCGAAGTTCAAACAACTTTAGGAAAATTTTCGTACAGAAATCTTATTTTGAAACTGACAAATTGAACTTGAAATTTAATTTGAAAAAACTTATATTTTGTATGAAAGATCGCTGACATGGTTGATATTTAATGTCAATGATGTTGATGGAATGTCCCGATTTGTTGGCATGTTTAAAGCTTTTATTCCGAAAACCGACTCTTTTAGTGTTCGTGATTGCCACTTTAGTTTCGTGATAAAAGCGTAATCTATAATATTTAAAAGAGGGGACAGAAACAAACAACTTTGTATTATAAAAGGTTTATTGGCAGTCAAATCAGCAAATAAAACTATAATTATCTTATATCGCTTGTTCCTGAAAGGCCCCGACTGCGTTGAAATCGCGCGTGGACTATAATGCCGGAGTAGAGCATTCATTTGGAATGTCAGTTACCATTGCGATTCCCATTTTATTTGCATTGGTCGGGGTTCTACATGTACGTATGTACACTTTCTACGTGTATTTATGTATGTTTAAGAATGTTCCAGAACCTATAGTACAAACGATGCTTAGTCTGGGTGTAGATAGCGCTGTGTAAAATATCCAAGAACACTACGAGTATTAGTATTTTAAAGTTCAGAAAGGTTGGGATATTTCATAAACTATCTGTATTCTGATTCCGATTTCTCATCACCTGCTAGAGTGTAGGTTGTTAGATCTCCTTGGTAATGTAAAAAAGTTAGTGAAGAATTACAGTTTACTAAAAATAGGGGGAAAATTAATTTGTCTGTACTATAGAAAAGGTACTTACTATCTTTTGCCTTACTAGTGCCTGTTTTAACCAAGATTCCTAACACTGGGTTCGACAATAACAGTCTGAAACAAAATAGAGGATGTGTGAATTTTTGGTTACCCGACGTTTCATCGAATTGCACCGATCGTGGTCACGGGTAGACCCGTATTAAGTCCCGATTCACACATCAAACATGTATAGTCGCGAAAGTTTAAAAACAAAATAAAGGATATGTTAGCGAGGACGTATACGTCTTTATTTTTGGGCCGCAGAAGCACTGCTCCTATGGGATATCAATGTGTTTATTTTTTACAGGGTTTCCTTTTCGAGGTTACACCTGAGGCTCTGGAAATGAGACTGCAACAGTGTGTGGTTTTAGTCAGCCCTAGTCCAACAGACCACCTTACCGACCATAGACGACGAGTTCTGAGGGTTTCAGCACGTCAATAAAAAAGAAAAGAAAAATGGGATACATATTTAGCATTATGTACTTATACGGGAATTAACGCGATCACGAAAAGGTATTACATACCTCTGAATTGCCTGACGTTTCGACCAGGTTGCACTGGCCGTGGTCACAGGCTGACTGACCACGACCAGTGCAACCTGGTCGAAACGTCAGGCAATTCAGAGGTATGTAATACCTTTTCGTGATCGCGTTAATTCCCGTATAAGTACATAATTATATCATGGAACGCGAAAGTTTAAAAGTTAACATATTTAGCATACAAGAATTAAAAAGAGTTTGTTTTTTACCAAGTTTACAAAAAAAAAATGTTATTTCGTACCTGCTATCGTTTACTAATTCACAGTCCGTACAACATACTGAAGGCGTGTCATTAGATGTAGTAGTGCAGGCCTGAAACAGAAGATGATAATATAATTATAGAAAGAAACATTTATTAGCTCGAAATAATGGTTACACGGTGTTTTAGAAAATACTATCAAAACTTATTAGTAGCATATGCTAAAAGATCTTAGTGAAAATATAGATAATTCATGAATGTTGAACGGTATAAAACCTTTTATTGACAAGCCATGAATACAATCTAACTAGACTTGTTCTTACTCGGTCACTGAAAAGAGCGCTCCAATCTAGTACAGCCACTCACATGTACTAGTTCGGACACCTAGTTCTATTAGTTCAGTAGTACCTACTATTGAAGAAATAGAAAAGAATTTTTGGATTTTCTTCATACTTTGCATGCATACGACCATAGCTTAAGACTGTCATTCTTATTCTCGTAAAATCACCATACTAATTTATTTACATTTATATAACAAAAATATATTATAAAATAATATAATCAGGAAGTCAATGCATAAGCAAACAAACACCGAATAAAAATAATAACACGCAAAATGCTGTTGTTGTTTTGGTTTCGATGTTTGTTTGCTAATCTAACAATGTACTAAATTCAGAATGGAAACTAATGAGTACTTATTATATAAAATTTAATACAGACAGCATGCATCTCAGTCTTATACGTTCGTTCACCGCCGTGTCGCGCGGGGACATAACGTACGACTTTTTAGCCGACAATTCAGTCGTTCCATGTTTCTTGACAGTACTAATGTACTAAATGAACCAAGTCCTATAAGCTTACGGAATAGTTCGTTCTAGTTCCATGTCAGGAATGAATTCCTAATAGTACTTAGTTCATGAACTACACAAGCCTAAATCTAACTTTGAATTGTGATAGCGGCAGATCTCGTATGTTACTAGGAATTTTATTAATTATTTTAATTGTCATGGGATAACAGTTGAATTTAAAATATCTTTTGTTTTATATATTTGGTGTGATATAGTGTCTAAACGGATAGCTGGTGTTAAATTTATAATGTTCACCAAAGGTTTTATATAATTGTGGATGTTTTTTAACAAATACACTGCGTTAAAATATGTACTACGAGGGCACAGTTAAAATTCTAAGAGGGCTCAGAATTACACATAGCATACACATTGTTTTTGAGAGATAAATATTCTATCTATAGATGGATGGAGGACTCTACATCCATCTCTGTCAGAGAGCATCAGAAGCTCAGAAGGTTTTATGTTATTAGATCCTTGCTATTAAGTGGTGTCACAACTGCAACACAGGTAGGCGAGGTAACGCTTGACATCAGGCTGTGTCTCCCCATAGCTCCTACAAGTGTCTAACTGACAGGCGATTCACAACAAAGCTATTCTGTTGTGAAATGCACTACCGGTTTATCCTTTACCTGTCACTGTTTAGTGTAACATCATCATCTCCGCCTTTACAATCGTTGAGATCTTCATCCGTAATTGTCACGTTTCGACACTTCTGCTTTTAATACACTCTGGCCAATTACTATGTAGTAGAAATGTCTCCTATATTTAGTAGGAAAGATTTCTACTATATTATTATTCCGATCGCAATTCTACTCAAAAGCAAAAGCATCACAATTACTACCGTGTTTTACAGAAATGTGTCATTATATTTTAGGACCATAACCATCCTTAGCATAGACTGTCTAGGCATACATATTCACGAAACATAGACAAAAAAAGTTGATTTAGCAAAAAAAAAAATAAAAATGCTTTTCCTTGTGTTGATGCATATCAATTTCAATGATTTTTTACGCACATTTAAAAAAAATCTGGATATTCTATCAACATTCATGGTCTTTGTTACCTATACATAGTACAAAATTAATATGTTAATTTTACTCACGGGTGGCTTTGGTCTTTTCAGGCTGCCATCCAGAGCAGAGAGACATACACTAGAGGGGACACATTGGCCCTTGATGCCTTCCCAGTCGCATTCCCCTGCTGCAAATTAAACAAAAGTACTAATTCATTATACTAGCGGCGTTAGCGAAATGGCTAAGGTGTCGGTGTTTTTATTATTTTTTCATCGTGTGGAAACCCCAACGGGTCTTTACCTCACTGCCGAGGGTGAAGTGGTAAATCGGACTCGAAACAACTAAAACTACACGGTGTTCCGTCTGAAGTGGGTCTTTTGCAGGGGACCCGGGATACCCTCAGAAGGAACCCTCCGAGATCCCCTGCAGACCTTGACCGCCTGATAAGAAGGCGACCACGCCTTACCCGCGTCACCGTCCAGAAATTTAGAGAGGCGCGCGCGAGAACACGTCCCGCCACCATCGCAAGTCTGCTTTTGCAAGGGTAGCGCTCATGGAGGTCGAATATCATTCTGCACTCTCCAACGTATGGTGCGTCTTCTGCGAGACGAAACAGTGCTTGTCTCTCCAGTTCCAGTTCTGCCGTCTCTTTGGCCAACATCACCTCCTCGCAAAACAAGACGGCGGAATCCCATGCACTCTCACTTTAAGGTGTCGGACTTGCGATCAACCGAGTCAACGAGGGGTGTGGATTCGAACACCACCCAGTAGACTATCGACGACGTGAACCCACTCTTTTTTTTCTACTTGTTTAAACCGTCCGGGTCGTCACCACCACCGGGGTTTTCGAAGTGGTGGTGTGTCAAAATAGAACCGACTATGAATCACACGATGTGCCACCGTACCCAAAATACTAGGGGCCCATGAAACGACTGTTGTTACGTGAACAGAGTCCTAACTCAAGCATTCAGCTTAGCTAAGAGAGGTTAACAAGAATAAGTAAACGGCTTTTGGCCGCGAATTCTCTCGCGTAAAAGTTGATTTCTATCCCTCGGAAACAGTACTTCTTGATTGGATGAAAGATACCCTATGTTCTTTTCTGTGTCCCTGACAACGTGTCTGCAAAATTTCATGATGATTGTTTGAGTACTTAACGCGAGAAAGCATAACAAACAAACAAAGAAACTGAAATTCGCATTTTTAATAAAGGGTTTTTCAATAGGAACGCTCGAACTTTGACAGCGTATAGTGGCCATATTGGCAAAGCAATAGCTGTCAAATTTGACAAGAATACTTATTGTGTTTGTAGATTTTGGTCCGGCGGTATCATCGGCACTTATTTCTTCGAAGATGCGCAATTAGCCACGCTCACCGTCAATGGCGACCGATATCGGACGATGATAAAAACTTTTTGTGGGTTAGGATAGATGGTATGGATCTCAGAAACATGTGGTTCCAACAGGACGATGCCGCTTGCCATACTGACTGGGAATCATTGAATTTATTAGATGATAAGTTCGAGGGCTTCGTCATCTCGCACGGTAGCCACCAAGATCATATGACTAAAGACCGTGCGACTACTTTCTGTCGGGCTACGTGAAATCTGTGGTCTATGCAGACAAACCACAGACAATTGCCGCCCTAAAGGCCAACATAACTCGCGCTCTTCATGAAATGTATGCCTAGAACAGAGTCGCGGTGGCCATTTGGCTGAAATTTTATTCCATACATAATGTCATAAAAATTGTAGCAATATCACTCTTAAACAGGTTCTTTAATTTCATTTCAAAGTTCGAGCACTAATCCTGTATTGGTTATGATAATAAGGTTGAAGAGTTTTTTTTGGTTGACCGCGCTAGTCTCTGAAATTGCCAGTCGGGTCTGAAAAGTTCCCCTTGGATTTGATAACAACTCTTCCGGGGTACACAAAGGACAAAGGGGACACGCAACAAAGCCGCAGGTTAATGTTACTAATAAGTAAAGATTAGCTACTTACGGACACAATTTGGCAACTGTTCATACGAAATTCCATTTTTGCAGTATACGTCAGCATTATTTGTTCTCATGCCATTTGCTTCCAGTACCTGATATCCTTCCGAACAAACAACTTTAAGAACGCGGCTTTCTAAACGTTGGCCAGGTCTAGCATTCGGGAAATTTGGGACTACGTATGTCCCGTGATCGGGATACGGTGGAAGAAAACAGCCTGACATTTTTGATCTGGAAAAGAGTATGTAATTAAATAGCGATGACACTTTTTGTAGCATTACAGTTACACAGTTTAGCATTACATTACAGATATTGATCTTAAGTTGAATTATTCTTTTGCAGAAGTTAATAGTTTTCGTTGAGTAACTGGAATTGTAAGTGTCCATAGGCAACGGCACCCGATTACCATTAGGCAGGCTGTATGCTTGTTTGCCAACGACGTGGTATTAAAAAAATTCTAGTATTAAATTCCATCGATTTTATTCAAATTACTTTGGTACCCCTAGATAACGTTGTACGAAAATTAAAATTCGGTGCTAAATTTTAAAGAGTCCAATAACCTCAGGCGGTTTTTGATAATTGTTGATTCTGAGGACGTTTCAACATAGATTTATCCTACGAGGTGTTTATTTACCATTGTATAGGAATATATCTAGACTTTGGTCAAGAGAAAAGCGTTTTAATGTTTTACCACAGAATCTTTTCTCCATAAATCTCACGAGTCACCGATTTCATTCTAACGTGAATACGATTCCCACCCAGGACAAATAATTGTGTGTGTCATTTGTTCTGAGTCTGGGTGTAATTTATCTGTAATATGTGTGTATTTAGTAATATATAAGTATGCTTATCAGTAGTCTGGTTATCATAGTACAGGCTCTGCTTAATTTGGGATCAGACAGCCATCTGTGCGATGTGTCAAGTTATTATTATATGTAACACACATAAAATAATAAAAATAGTTTTTATCTTACGTGTCCGGAGTATCCGCTGCAGGTCCACACAGTTCATCCGACTCGTCAGATCCGTCTTCACAATCTCGTATCTGTGAATTTTTTTAATTATATCATTTTATTATTACCCTACTACCGAAAGTGGGTAATGTTCTTCGATCGTATTTTTATATTTCTACGTGATGAAAACAATCTTAGCCAAACGATGAATGTAATAATGAAAACTTGTGGTTGCAGGTTATTATTTTGAAGAAAAAGATATATTTTTTCTTATTGATGACAATAAAGACTGTCAACAGATACTAAATACAAAGAAACCAAACAAGTGCGAGTCTGACTCGCGCACCGACATGGCGACGGTTACGTACAAACTTGTATGTAGATAGTTCGTCTATCTCGGATTCTCGAATATTTCAGCCCGTTTCTTCCGAATATGTCTCCCAAAAAAAACCCCAAAATTGGTATCTTTCAAGTCAAATTAAAAGACAAAATTAACTCTTCTGTTTTAAAAATACTACCCCATACGTTGACATACGCCACGGTCAATTTTCTAAGCGCAAAATATAAGTTTGTAATCGAAAGAAATATTTTGTTTACGGAATATGAAAACAAATTAGCTTCATGATTTTAGATTAATTGGAAGTACCCTATAGGTTTTGATCTACCTGCAGAGTGTTAATAATTTAAAATGTAAGGCTTAAAGGGCCGTTTATTTTGATTGCATTGACTTAGAAGCTGACTTTTTTACAGCTTTACTGCAGACATAATAAGTATTTGATGTTATTTGAAATTGATGCCTCCATGCACGTTCCTGAGAAAAAGGGTCTTGACAGTCAGACAGACAATCGGAAATCGAAGTAATTCTATAAGGTTTCGTTCTTCTTTAAGGTACGGAGCCTTAAAAATAAAGCGCGAGCTACACTCAGCGTTTTTCTCGTAAAATCGTGTTTTTTCAGGAACGGTACTTACATGCATAAGCTTAAAAAGTAAACCGTATATATGGATTCAAAATTTAATACAAATCATTAGAGCCATTTCCGAGATTTATGGAATATACATATTTATATAATACAAGGATTGATCGTTTAAAGTTTTTATGTTTCAGAAAAAGCTTTAGACCTTTTCCTTTTTTTTGGAATAGACAATATTTTCGAGCAAGTGATGAAGTCCTGCTTACCCCATTACAGTCGGCTCCTAGTTCCACACAAGTTCCATCATCACATTGGAATGAGTAAAACGGACAACTTCTTACAGCACTCTCAGCAAGCGCTCTTGAAAGGAAACTAGTGTTTTAAAACCTGCCTGTAGCTAAAATCGGATTGTTGCGATAGATTTGTGGTTTGACTTGGATGGACAAGGTAACGAAAGTAGATGAAAAGTTGAGGAGCAACAGATTATCGCAGTATGGACCAAAATGTAGAGAAGAGAGTCTTACGTATGGAAGTTGACGGATATATGAGAAAAGGATGACCAAAGAAAAAATCGATGGACTGCTTAAAAGAGTAAATGGCTAGAAAGGGAGTAAGCAGTAAAACGACCAATGATAGAGTAGAAAGAAGAAGAAAGCACGAAAAAAAGGAGAAAGTAAATTTAGGAAAATGGCAAGAGTATGAGATGTGGATATCATCACAGGTTTGATGTACCTTGCACCAAAGTTATGACCTACTTCGTAAGAAGTTAAATGTTGTTGCTTTTTTTTATATTAAGACATGTCAGAATGACCTCAAACCGCCGGATGACAAGCTAGAGTGAGGTCGAAAGATTGAAGACCACCATTATAGATACGGATGATATTAAAATGGTGAACCTCAGTTTGACGGCCTCGAGAGATGCTTTTTCAAGCCCCGCTTAAAGGACCCGAGATTATAATATATCGAAGTTAACACGTGTGCTGGTAATGCATTCCACATTTTAATGGTGCGGCGAAGAAAGGAGGTGCTGAAACGTTTGGTTCTGGATGGGATTGTTTGCACTGTAAGGGGGTGACACCTCAGCCAGGCACGTGTTGTTCTGGATAGGTAAGGAGACGGTGGAATCAATTGGAAGAGCTCTTCGGAACGCTCGCCATGGTAGAGGCGATAGAATACTGCCAAAGAGGCTACGTTTCTAGGCAAATGCAAGGGTTCAAGGGTGTTGGTGGTCTCAGGACTCCCAATTTTGTGGACAGCTAGCTTTCGCTATAACTTAATTTTTATTTGACCTTGTCGTAAATGAAATGTTAATATTTAAAGAGTTATGGAAAAAGCTGTATGTACTCATTGATTAACTCCTGGTGCTTCGTGATTTTAGTGAACGTGGTAAAAGCGTTGTCGTTGCACTTTTTCTCATCGTTACGCGGCGCTGCAGATACAATCCCTCTCAGGTAATATCTATCAATGCCCAGTTCTCGATCTGCAAACGCCAGTCCTCCTCCACTGTCGCCTTTGCATAAAGCGGTACCTGCAACAGCAGTTATATATAAAGAGGCAAAGGCTAAACAGTTTCGTACCTTCTTTTGGTCTGTTTATCAACCGAATTGGCCTGTTGGTCTAGTGGTTAGTGACCCTGACCGCTATGCTTATAGGTCGTGGGTTCGATTCCCACCTTAGTCTATGTGTTTTTTGTGTCCGTTGTTTCTATGTTTGTAAAGTCCCCCGCGACACAGGAGTAATTTCTAATGCGGGAGTTGTCTTTTTTAACAAAAAAAAAAAGAATTGCTTTTTTTTACTGTTTTAGTTTTGGAAAGAGTTTTCATTCTTACTTTTAACGATCTTTAATTGATTAATTGCGGTCCTATTTCATACGAGCATTCAAATCAATCTCAATAATTTTAATTGTAATATTATTGATATTGATTTAGTCCACACAACTTTTTTTGCACTTCAGAACCAAAAAAAAAAAATAGGAAAGCTAAGGGTTTTAAAAATTATAAAGAAGGTACCAGTACCAGTAAACCAGCATGGTTTGATATTTAGGTCATTTTGCGGAATTGAGGAAAAAAAGTAATCTAAAAATTTTTTAAATTGTCGGTTGACCTTAATTTCGTTCGTTGGTTTGTTTTAAAACGTTCAAAGATATGCTTGACTAAACTGCATTGATAAAATAATGTAAAAGACTTTCAGGGTTGGTGAAGCGTTGCATTTGGCCGCTGTCAGATCTCAGCCAGCAACCTGACAGGGAACAGTAATACCCATTTGGTAAATGGTGATTGACAACGGCAGTTGAAAAATGAAGACGTTAGAAGGAGATGCTCAAGAATTTATAATTGTCGGCATAATTGTCACGGTTGGACTGGTAAAAGTTCAGCAACGTTGGTTCAAAGATCTGCTTGAGTGAAACAAAATTACATGGATAAAATAATGCCAAGAACTGCTTCACGGCAATAAGCTGAAGAGATGGTTGTGCCATACATCGACGTACAACACTTTTTTCTTTTCTTTCTCCGCATTGAGGTTCATTCATTCTATCTATTCCCTTTTTCAATTGAATAAAACTTTCGATCTAATTTTAATTCAGTGCTCGTAGTTCAAGGCGACAGCCACTTCAAGTTACAGGTAAGCGTTCAATAGTGGAAGAGCTATGCTTCGGCACGTATGGGCCGGCTCGACCGGATTGATACCAGGGCCTTATAGAAAACGGCAATGATTGCATTACTGTTCACCTAGTGAGTGATGTTACCAGAGGCCCAAACCCTACCCTCTCTCCCTCTTCCACCTTTCCTCTACTCCTACGTTAAAGGCCGGTAACGCACTTGCGACTCTTCAGTTGCAGATGCGCATGGGCAGCGGTAATCATTTAACATCAGGTGCCCCGACCACCCAATGTTGTTGCCCAATATACCATAAAAAAGCGACCCTGACCTGCTCGAGCTCCTGCTCGAGCTATTGTTTACACTCCCTAAGTAATCCGTATAATCAATATTCTTTTCCTTCCAGTGCCTTCCTTCTTGCTTCTATGTATATAAAATAATTGACATTGTCTTCTTACCATTGGTGTACCCCGCACAAAACTTGTCTCCAGTTATATACTCTCTGAAAGACAGTGGCAAAGTCTTGATACAGATGATCTCGCTGACAAAAGGCATGTTAACGACTTTCAGGGTTGGTGACGCGTTTCCATTGACCGCTGTCAGACCCCACCCAGCAACCTGAAAGCGAAAAGTTATACCAATTTGGTAAATGGTGATTGACAACGGCAGTTGAAGACGCTGGAAGGAGATGCTCAAGAGTTCAGCAAAGATTCCGTGAGTAGCTAGTTTCGGCAACTATCGTGATTAAGTCCCAATTTACACATCTAATATGTACCTATAGAAATTTATAAAGTTTGTTAGAGGAGTTGGACTTCCCGGCAACAGCCAGTTCGACTTACAGGTATACGACCTTGGCCTGCTCGAGCTACTGCTTTCACTCCTCGATCCATCCGTATTAGCAATATCCCTTTTCTTCCATTGCCTTCCGTTCTTACCTATTTTTCCCTTTCAATATACTCCCATTTCCCATCTTTAAATCCCACGTGGTTGACGGGCATAGGCTTGTCCCCTATTACGTGAATGGGACCAAATATTAGTTGGCAAGATGTGTGTGTTTAATACGTGTATATACGTATGTATGTAATTTTAAAACCAATACAATTATTTTTCTGCTGTTTATGCTCTTCGTTACAAAAAGGAAAACAAACCTTTGCTAGATTTTTTATTAAGATCTTGAAAAAGCTAACCTTTCCTAAATTATCCTGCTGCAATTGCAATCTTTCGAAGTTAACATCGAAGTTGAGACACACCGGTCTTATGTACGTCTTGTAGATGAAAGGAGTGGTGAGGATCAAAACAGCTATGTCTTCTTGAAAATTAGCAGATACACCTTCAAAAAGAATTGGTATTTTTATTTCTTTTACCTGAAATTGATTGATAAAAACATTTTACTAAATAAAAATTATAATATAAAAAGCAGATGAAGAAAAAAAAAAGCCTTTAATTTTTTTGTTCGTGTGGAATCCTCTCGGGCCGTCATCTCACCGGGGTTTTCAGAATCGAATCGACGAATCGAATAGGAGGGATCCGGAACCGGAACACTTTTTATTAAGTCATCCCGGACCAACGAAACAAACGCCGATATGAACCTTTCCCTTCTTTTCCCTAAGCTCCCTTTTCTAATTACGTCCAATGTGGCGCGGTGGTAATGCATTGACAGCAACCTCAGAGGTTGTGGGTTCGATTACTACCCAGTACAAATATTTTTCTGTAAAAGTGCTGCTATCTGTGTACACTTACAAAAATCAATTAGCCTGCAATTCAGTATATAATGACTCAATCCTTGGACTGTACCTCTAGTCAGTCAGTTATTATCTTCTACAAGACATGGTTGAACATTCTCCATGGAAGTATTATCATGATAATATAATAATATGTTTGAAATTGAACGCAAATATGAATGGACTTTGCTCCAGCTCCGGCGCAAATGGAACCTATCTCATATTAGTGTGTATTAATTTTACTACTATTATAAATGCAAAAGTTTGGATGGATGAATGTTTGTTACTCAATCACGCCAAAACGGCTGAACGGATCTGGGTGAAATTTCTGGAACGCTAGCTCTCTCTTGAGGGACTGAGATAGACCTAATGTTGGTAATGAAGTTATTAACTTAAGAAAGTCAGAATTATTTTCTTACATCAGATTTTTGGACACCAAAATCCATCTCGCTGTCCCACGCACGATAGAGCTTGCCAACTGCTACGCTATAGTCAGAAGCTGGAAGTCGTTTCCTGACGTCACTCCAGAAACAGTGAGCAGCTGGAAAAGGCCGTTTGTTTTAAAACGAAGTTCTCCCTAAACGTTAGATAAGCAGCTAAAGAAAAAAATATCGTTTACCTGATCATAATTATCAGTTACCTTTCTTTCAATTACAGTACAGGAGATGCCGCAACTTTTCTTAATTTCCCTGCTTAGTCCGCTTTAAGAGATATCCTCTTTTACGCAATCCATCCATCTTTTTTAACTTTGCCTGGTTACTCTTGTACCCGTCAACTTCCGTGTATAAAACTCTCTTCACCTCATTCACACATCCACGGTTCATACCACGATAGCCTATTGCTCCTCAACTTTTCACACACTGGCACTCCTCTTATGTATTCACTCCTCACTTTGTCAATCCTGGTCACACAACACATCCATTTCAACATTCACATTACAGCGACTTGAAGCGTCTTTTAGCAGTTAAATGGGATACGCATTCAGATCCATGCAGGACGGCCGGTCTCATAATGGTTTTATTATTTAGCGTTTACCTGATATAACCACATTATTGGAGATGAGGGTTCCACCGCAAATCTGCTCAAGAGTATTCGATTGCTTCCGGTAGATGCCAACGTGCCATGGAAGCTCTCCACGCTTTGCTTCTCTCCCATCAATTACCAGCTGAAAAGCTTCAGGTGTCACTCGACCACATTCTAAAGGAAAAGGAATTATCTGAACAACAAATCTATGAATTACATGTAATGTTAGGATTAAATAACTCCTAAGACGAGTAGCTATATAAATAGGCATTTTAATTTTCTGAAATATTAAAGTACAGCAGAAGTATTACTATAGGATAGGTAGCAGTAAAAGTGTAACATCTTAAAAAAGGTTTTTAACTTTTTTTTCTGTATAACTTTCATCGGCCACAAATCAAGACCAGGACTTGTTTAGTTAGTGGCTTATACGGCTTCAGTTAGTTCATACTAACCTGCTTCGCACTGAGCAACATAGTTCCACAATCCAGTTGTACACTTCATATTTGGGAAACTTTTAGAGGAGTAGTAGATCGGAGTATTGCAGATAGGGCTTACCAACGTTCCTGGTGCCACATATTTGCCACAAACCTCAAGCCCTATTCCTGGCATGTGGCACATGTAGCGTACACTGGGATCCGGATTCAGTCTACAAAAACCTATAAATTGGAAAATAAATAATTTGAAAAATAAACATAAGTAAAAGAAGAACAATACTTTTTTTTATATTTTAAAAGGGCAAACGAGCAGACGGGTCAATTTGTTCCATAGATTGGTTGTGCGAGGCAAAAAGTTTCTGGAGAACCGCACAGTGGTAGATTGCCAATTATCCAGGTGATATGGATGAAAGTTTGGTCACGTTGATACTTTGGGACATATTACTAGATATTAAATCTATTTCAAAATAAGTATAACTTGAACTTATGATTCTAGAAAACGGTACTTTTTTGCATTATACACAGCAACACCCAATGCAAAAAGTTTGCGCTAAGAGATATGACCCATTTGTTACAGTGTGGAAACCTCTAACACGATATCCACTCACCGGGGCTAATAATGTTGCCAGTCTTTCAAATGATATGTCGAAGTCAAACAGACTAAATGACATGCTGTTCCGTCACAAGTTTGTCTATTACAAGGAAGTCGGTTATAATCTAACAAGGAAGTCTCCAAAAACCGCGGCAGACCTGTGCCAGAGCAGCAGACGTTCACACCACTCGCACTAGACCTTTCCTGCTCGGCCGTAGCAGACATCACGTCTTAACAAAACGAGAATCGAGATCGCCAGCAAACAGCAAGCATTGGTCACAAATTAAACGATATCCAGTTAATAAAATACTCACGAACGCATTGAGGCATGTTCTGAACCCACACTCCGTTGATACAGAAGGGTTTACTACTGCTTCCAGGAGATCCATGTTTGTTAACAACCCCATATCCTCGTCTACAACGTACTGTCAGTAAGAAACTATCAAAGGACTGCCCAGGGCGGGCATTTGTATTATTTAAGACTTCATATGTTCCTTGGTTGGGGTATGCGGGCAGAATACAGACGGTGGACCGTGTTGATCTGTAATCAGAGGTAAAAATATATGAAAAAAACTAGGTGTTGTCACTCCAATAGTAAGGGAGGATCTTCTGATAAGGCTCGGTCATCATGCCTGGCAGACCCTGGCCCAATGGTTAATGTTAGAGAGTTGTATTTATACTAGTTGGCACAAGAATTTTCATTGCGCGATACAAGATTGGTAGCTCGGTTTTTCTTCGCTAGATGGCACAATGTATGTTTTTGACGCATGTCGATGTCACCTGAAATAGTTAACAGGATCCTGAGCTTTATAATAACTCTAAAGCGGATTGTATGTTTATTAGGGGGGTCAAAAACCTTTTTTGGCCTTTCTAATAGCCAAAATAATTTAGTTAGTACTTCCAACTAGAACTTACTCGATTGAATTGCATGTCCTACCGCCTTCTGAAATAATTTTGAGGACCTGCGTGTTTGTTGGTAGTAGACCTTTTTAAACGTTTGTAACAATTTTTTGTTTACTGTGGGAGAGCCATGCTTAGGCACGTATGTACCCCCTTCTTCCCCTCTCCCCCCCACTCCCTCTCTTCCCTTACTTCCACATTAAGGCATGCAATGCACCTGTGACTTGAGTTGCAGGTGCCCATGGATGGCGATAGCCATTTACCATCAGGTGACCCGTCTGCTTGTTTGCCAGCTATCCCATAAAAAAATCCGGACAAGTGCGAGTCTGACTCGCGCACCGTGGGTTCCGTAAGCAAACAAAATTGTATGTAGATATTACGTCGTATCTAGGGAATCAATCCTCGAAAATTTTTGAGCGTCTTTTCCAAAAGACAAACTTAACTTTGCAGTTCTAGAATTCTCTCGCATTCATCGATGTACGATGCAGTAAACTTTCCGCAACCGCAAAATATAAGTTTATCATCACAAAAACTATTTGTGATATTTAGATAGAACATCAATTTAACAACTTTCGGATTGTTTCCTTTACTTGTGCTATCAGACCTTGCTTCTTACCAAATTTAATGATTCTAGGTCAACGAGAAGTACTCTATAGGTTTTGATTTACCTGCGAAATGTTCAAATTTGTTA
This sequence comes from Euplagia quadripunctaria, assembly GCA_963859945.1. Taxonomy (NCBI): domain Eukaryota; kingdom Metazoa; phylum Arthropoda; class Insecta; order Lepidoptera; family Erebidae; genus Euplagia; species Euplagia quadripunctaria. The sequence goes on from OY982586.1 coordinate 3,953,163, forward strand.
AAATCTAAGGCATAATGGCCGTATCTTTTGACTGCGTTGACTTAGAAGCTTGTTTTTTTTACAGGTTCAAGGGACCACTGACATAAGTATTTGATGTTAATTTCAACTTGATGCTTCCACAGACTTCCTCTGATAAGGATCTTGACAGACACGCAGACAGACAGACAGATATAATAACAAATTAACGACTTTCGGATTTTTCCTTTACTTGTGCTGTGAGACCTTGTTTCTTACCAAATTTCATGATTCTAGATCGACGGGAAGTGCCCTATAGGTTTTGATTTACTTTCGAATTATTCAAATTTGGTTAAATCTAATGCTTAAAGGCCGTATCTTTTGATTGCGTTCACTTAGAAGCTTGATTTTTACAGCTTCAAGGAACCGTAGACATATTCCAAGTACTAGTTGTGCCCGCGACTTCGTTTGCGTTTATGTCGGAAAACAGTAACATATAGCTTATAATCCTCCAGGCAGGATTTTTAACGAAGTTTTTTATTGTATGTTACACTCCAGACGCTCGGTGAAGCAAGGCGGAAAAAAGGTGTTAGCACAACGAAAAATGCTGCCCGCGAGTTGATTTATTTTACTTACGCCATATGTGAATTCTGTGCGATACTGCTGTTGTATACTAATTATCCATATATGAGTTTGGGAAACTTTCGCAGATGGCGCAATTATAATTTCGAGTTTGTACAATATTTACTATATTTTGTTACAATTTATTCAAGCCATTAAATATATTTATATACAGTGAAAGAAACTTTTTTCCAACCGGGTGTCTCAAAGACACTGCGGGGGTGGACCTTAGTATTGGCTGGGAGTAATCTGTTAGGTATACTGATGACGTGTTGGTGACCGCCCTAGGGAGCCCATAATTTTTAACAAGCGGCACTTGCTGACTGACTACAGCGGAAGTCTCCCAATTGGTCGGATGAATCGAGATGTTAGGTCGTCACAGTTGTTTATCACGACCTTCTGCGAGAAGAGAATCTCGCGCAAGGAGATGACGGTGTGAATCCGGTAAGAAAACTTCCAGACGGATTTCTTTTTTTTTCCTATGAATAGAGAGAACCGATTGCTATAAATCAAATACTTAATGTTACACCGAATTATACACAATAGTTGTACATACTAATAATACGTTTCCACGATTATTTCGTACTTTTACATGATGCGATTAAACTCGTCTACAGATTAATCATACATATAGATATAGAAAAAAGAATATTAGATACGTGACAATATTCAAAGTACATCATTTCCAACAAAAAAAGAATGATTAAAATCGGACTACGGGTTAATGAATTACAACTAAGTACACATTTCGACTTTCATCCCCCCCTTTCAAGAAACTGTCCTGTTTCGGGATAAAATGTATTCTATGTCCTACCTCGTAGTATGAACTCAAATCATGCCAAGTTTCATTTGAATTCGTTCAGTAGTTTTGGCGTGATGCGCGGCTATGATACTGAGAGACAGACAGACAAAAATGAAAAAGGTTACAGTTTTGGCTTTAGTATCGATTATATAGTGCTCTCCAAAAATAAATTTCAAAATATCTTTAATGTACAGAATTTGACCTGTTTATTTATATATTATAGGTTTGATATTAATTTTAACTTGATGCGTCCACGGGTTCCTGAGAAAAAGGTCTTGACAAACAGACAGACGAACAACAAAGTGATCCTATAAGGATTCCATTATTTCCTTTCGAGTAACGGAACCCTAAAAACTGACCTTTTCCTGGAGTATTTACAAAAAGCCTCATCACTTGCGTCTGGACAGTGCTTAATTCCATCACACACTTGTTTCAAGCTGATGCAAGTCCCGTTCTGGCATTTCAACTCGTTAAATTCACCAACTGCATGATTAGAACTGAAAATAGAGCAAAAAATATGCTTAAAAAATCGAGACTAGATTTTTTTTATGCTATAGGGGGCAAACGAGCAGATGGTTCACCTGATGATTTAAACTCGTGACAACACCTAACTGGGTTATGCCGGAGTAACTCACAAAAAATCATTAAAAATGATTAAAAAACAAAGCCATGTATTACAAAATCCAGAGAGATAAAAAAATAATAAAATTACTGAAGTTTACTCATCAGTGGAGGGTCTTTACATCGATCAACACCATCGACCAACAACGCCACCTGTGAAGGTGGGTGTCACCATAGATGGCGTTGTAACTTTCTGAGGAAGAAATTTTTTGGAACCATTTTGTATTGGAGGCAAACGAGCAGACGGGGCACCTGATAGTAAATGACTAACGCCGCCCATGGGCACCTGCAACTCGAGAGTCAAAAGTGCGTTGCCTGCCTTTAAGGTGGGAGTAGGAGAAGAGGGTGGAAGAGCGAGAAGAGGTGAGACGGGGAAGAGGGAAAGGTTAGGGTGTCTGGTAACCTCACTCACGCGGCGAAAAGCCTGCCGGTTTTCTGTGAGGCCGTGGTTTCACTCCAGTCGAGGCAACCCATACGTGCCAAAGCATGGCTCTCCTACGACCATGCAGTTATTTTAAGTCAGTGGTCGTTTTTCCCTGTTTCAAGGTTTTGCCGAAATGTCAAAAATCCCATAAACTTCTTCAATACCTATAGCCACTAGTCAGTATTGAAGAGCGTTCAACCAATATAATATACTCTTCAGTTTTGTTATATTAGTATAGATGGCATAGTTATTAAATTACCTGCAGGGGAAGACTTCATTTTCTGCCAATTTTGCTATCACTGATGGTGTAACTGAAACAATTATTTTAAATTCATATTTATGATGTGACGTGATGTGAAGGTGACGACCAAAAAAATGGACTGAATGTTAAAGGATATAACTACACAGGGGGGAAGTAAGCGGTGTAATGACGAATTCTGGAGTAGAATCTAAGAAGAAAACATATTGCGAAGACCCCAAATAAATTTAGAAAAAGGATAGACAGATATGGTAATGATCTACCTATGCTACATTTTTATTTTAATATTTGTGTTTGAATATATACATACATAGATTTTCAAATAATATAGAACTAATAATAGTATCAACTGCATTTTTTTCTTTGTCTCAGAGAGCCCGTGGGATCTGTGACAAGAAACACCTGGACGCTGAGCTGGCCTGCTACATACTACAAGCCGCCAACGAAGATAAGTCAATTTTTACCATCTGTCAAGTGCCAAGTACCTCTACAAGATGCAGGGGTCTATAAAATAGACTGTGACTGTGGGCTCTCGTACATTGGTCAAACCAAGAGAAGCATTGGCACCCGCGTCACAGAACACATTGCTGACATAAAACACCAACGCTCGATGAAGTCTGCTGTGTGTGAACACGTGCAACAAGGGACCAACCATTACCTGCGTTTCGATAAACCACAGGTACTCGCGAAAGAACACCGATTCCTACCAAGGATGCTCCGTGAGGCTATTGAAATTAAAAAACACCCTAATTTTAATAGAGAAGATGGTTGGAACGTACCACCAGCTTGGGATCCGGTTATTCACTTACTCAAACCCAAGAAAATACAAAACACAGAAAGGCTTCAAGACACTTTGAGCTCATTCTGCGTAAATAGTAACACCAACAATCAACAAACTTCGGATACTTTGAGATAACTTTGCACTTCGATACATGAGACGACCACCATCTTAGTCTACCCGTGACCATGGCTGCTGAAAAGCAACTGAAACGTCGGGATCAGTGTAAATAGTAAAATAACACCAAATAAATCGCGATAGTATCCGTTAAAATAGTTTTATTTCAATGTGTAACATTCGCGTAAACTTTCGACAATATCAATTTTGTTATCTGTTTGTTTTTGTATGCATTCATTTTCGGACATTCCATCAACATCCTTGCTATGAAACACATATAAATTAATATCAGCCCTCCCTCTTGCAAAATATTAGCTTTATTCGTCATTTTTCAAGTTCGTATCGTCAGTTTAAAACTAACATTTCTGTATTAAATATCACGAATTTCCCTATAATTGTTAGCGCTTTACATCACTCAGGGGGACTTGGTAACTGGCCTGTTGGTCTAGTGTTTAGTGGCCCTGCCGCTAAGCCAGATGCCCACCCTGGACAAATAATTGTGTGAGTAGCACGATCATTTGTTCTGTGCCTGGGTGTAATTTATCAATAATATGTATGTATTTAGAAATATATAAGTATGTTTTTCAGCAGTCTGGTTATCATAGTACAGGCTCTGCCTAGTTTGGTATCAGACGGCCGTGTGTGAGATGTGTCAAGTTATTATTATTATTACTGTATGACCCTGAATTATGAACACACCTTTTTGTAACATCTAAGATATTCAAGATGTCGTTATGGAGGTAATTCATCGCTGAACCGGTATTTTATTTACGTAAATTTCCTTGTGTTTTTGCTTCTACCACAGATAACATAATACTGCTTATACTTAGAGATTGACCTTTGCTTAAGCGTTATAATAGTGTATTGTGTCAGATGTATAATGCACAAATATTATATAAAGTGGACAAAAAATTCAGAAATATGGCAATCATGGGGCGTACCTAGCTTTTAATGCAGGGAGGGGGCAAAAGTTGTTTTTCTCAAATTTTCAATAATGATTATGACCGAATTTCGATGTCTGGGGGAGCACTACAATTATATAAATATATTAAAGAGATATTATGTCTTATAAAGATATAAAGATAACAAATTCATGTCATATAACTAAAATAATACAAGCAACGCCGTTCAGCATTACATCTTTGTCTTACTTAAATTAATAAAAACATTACTCACCTACATTTACAACAATAAACAAATACACAAACATTTTCTACACACCTATTATATCAAGTTCTATTTAATGTCATAGCTGCTATTGATATTTTAACTTAACACGTTAGGAAATACAAAAAAACACGTCTACTTGTTTGTAAATTCTTTCTAAACTAAATACGTGTTCTTGAGGTCATTTAAGTGAAACAGGTTTTTTCAAAGATGTCTTGCAATTTTATAACAGAATTAATCGTCAGTTTTTCTTGATTTTTTATTATTATTTGGTATAATACGTATTATTATTATACATCACCCTGTCTTCTACTTTGTAAGATAAATATTAAAACTCACAATGGATTAAGTGTCTGATGCTATTGACTTACAGTGAGCGTGAAATGGAATTGCCCGTACTATGGAATGAAAATACTAAAGAATTTTAATCATTTATGTGTTGAATACCAACTGATTTCAATCCTAAGTAAAAATAAAACAACAAAAGAAGATATCGAATCAAATAATATATTTCTGCAATACCATAGATGTTAAATTTAATAATAATTGGTTTTAAAAGAGAAACATTTCAACTTTGACGGTCCTTTTTGGTACGGCTACAGACGGTATTAATTTAACTGGAATATTTATTTGGTCTTGACATTCAAATTATAAGGTCACTCACATTACCAAAAAAACGCGTAGGAATTGTAATTTTTTATCAAAATTAATGTTCTCTGCCCCTAGTATGTGTGCTGCGTCGTTCGTGACCACATACACTTCAATCAATCAATCAATCAATCCACTGCTGGACGAAGGCCTTTCCTAAGGAGCGCCAACTATCCGCTGCCACCTACCATCTTCAAGTCGTCTGCCCATCGTGCCGCAGGGCGCCTGACACTACGTTTGCCTAATCGCAGTCTCCACTCTAGCACGTGTTGGGTCCAGCGACCACTGCTCTATAATAATTGATGACGAAGATGTAGTATGAATCGGCTCAGGCTCGTCGACGATCCCGTACTCACAAGCGATATCGAACTCTTAAGCCTAAGCAGAGACTTTGCCTCCTTGTATAATGGGTCGTTCTCCGAGGAACTGTTTGACATGATGCCCACGGCCGCATTCTACCACCGCCCTCACCACCGGCAGGGCGTTCATCCTCACGCTTTAGGTATAGGCTAAATGGTCACGCACAGTACGTTTTCAAAGGAATTTCCTGCCGTGGAATGAGCTCCTTGCTGAGGTTATCCCGAGGAACTACACTACTCTTGAAGGAAGGAGTGTATAGATTTTTAAAGGGTCGACAACGCGCATTTAAGTCTTCTAGAAATGCAAGCCTCCTTAGGCTACGGTAACCGCTTACCATCAGGCGGGCCCAATGCTTGTTTTCCACCATCGTGTTATAAAAACATTAAACAAACATGTAAATTTCACAAGATTGATCGATATGGTGACCGTCCCACATTGTACAGGAAACAGAATTTATTATATACCAGCAACCCGCCCCGGCTTCGCACGGGTAGCAGAGACATCTTCAACAATCATCAACATATTTCAATCAATTTCCCCAAACCTTAACAAATTATACATCTAAACCTTCTTTATGAATCACTCTGTATATTAGTGAAAATCGCATGAAAATATGTTCAGTAGTTTTTCAATTTATAGCGAACAGACAGACAGACAGACAGACGCGGTGGAGGACTTTGTTTTACAATGTGTAGTGATTTGACTGGACTGTTGGTCTAGTGTAATTTATCTATGATATGTATGTATTTAGAAATATATAAGTATGTTTATCAGAAGTCTGGTTACTATAGTACAGGCTCAGCCTAATTTGGGATCAGACAGCCGTATGTGGGATGTGTGAAGTTATTATTTACGCCATATGCGGATTCTGCGCGATACTACTGTACTTTGATGTGATTATCCATAATATATACAAGCTTGGGCAACTTTGACAAATGGCGCAATTTTAAATTTCAAGTTTTTACAATATTTAGTGTCGTCGCCACATCAAAAACTCTTATTTATTTTATTAAAAATAGAGACAAACTATAATAGATTCAGATATAATAGACACAGTTCACTATTTAATAAGAATAAGTTAATAGACATTATTTTGACTGGTTATACCGGTAACGCAATGGTATTGGTCGAGTGATAAATATGAATGAATGGTGGGGTTATAAAAGGGTAAGAATAAGTTCAGAACGTTGACTTGAGTGCGAATAGTGGTGCGAACAACTTGGCAGTTACTGTTAGTTAGTGATTTTCATAGTTTATAGCAGTGTTTGTGAGACTGTTTCTTACATTAGGTACTATATTTTGATACAATTTATTCAATCTAATAAATATATTTATACATTGCAAGAAGAATTTCGTTACAACCGGTTGTCACAAAGATACCTAACGTGTTTTTTTTCTGTATTAGCGGTATAACAATCTGGAGCGTACAAAAAAAGGTTGTTTTGATTGCTTGCACGCGAAATAATGACATATAATAAAATATAATAATCTTTAATACCACAATAAAAAGGATATACAGTGAACAAAAACAATTTTAGTTTAACATGTTGATAAATCAAACTTAGTAGAATGTAATTACACGGTACAATGCGACAAGTTAGTTAGTCAAGAAAATGTTAACTAACGTTAGAAACCCTGTCTCTTACACTAGGGCACCCTGTATAATAAGAGACAGTGGTGCTAATTCTGTTACTTCACTCTTTAATCTAAAATTGACTAAACTTTCTTCATATAAGATGTAAACCTTGTACACTTAGAAACAAGGTTTTATTTCAAATTTAAACAAGTAGGTAACATATATCGCTATAAAAATAAGAAATTTATTTGTCGACTAAAGTCTGACACATTTAAATAAACTTTAATACCACGTAGCGAGAGCCGCTATTCGTTGAATGCCATCTCTTTTGCTCTGTGTTTTTAGTAAGCGTCTTCGTAGGTGTCGATTAAAATAACGTCATCTTAGTTCATTTTGAACAAGTTTTTATACGGCATTTCAATGATTGGGGACTATCGCTGCGTGGCAATTATACGGCATTTGAAAAAATGGGGACTCTCGCTGCGTGAAAATAAACTTGAGTATACGTTGACAGGTTTTAGAGAAATTTAGTGGCGCTGAGAAATAGGTGCGTGTGCGTGTGTGTGTGTGTGTGTGTGTGTGTGTGTGTGTGTGTGTGTGTGTGTGTGTGTGTGTGTGTGTGTGTGTGTGTGTGTGTAGATAATTTGGCCGTGGGAAAAGCACCCATATGCTTTTCATGTGAAAGCTCACCTCACCGGGCCATTGGTGAGGCCGTATTTCACACTTAAACCGAATACAACCACACGTTGTGCCTTACAGCACCTGTTAAAAGTGGACCGTCGGTACTGCAACGTTTTGCCTCCAATGGTCCATCCAGTGCCAGCCCGCAGGTGGCAAGCGGGTTCTGTCTACTAACTGGGCGATGTCCAGATACCCCCTTCACGGGAGACTGCTGTTGGTTAGAGTGCTCGGACTTTCCGACAACAGCCAGTTCGAGTAACAAGTATGGGATCCTGACCTGCTCAAACTATTGCTTACACTCCTCAATCTATCCGTATACCGTATATCTGCCCCATACGTTCCATTGCGGTTCCTTCTTACCTACCTTCCCTTTCAGTATATTCCCAATTTTCCCATATAATTCCCAAATTGCCTTTTTGACGGCAATAGGCTTGCCCCCTTTTAGTCTACTAAATAAACGAAATGATGGTCCGCAAAATGTGGACGTTTATATATGATGTAGGAATACAATATACATTATTTAAAAATATTTCTAGATTTTGTCTATAGTGTATTCGCGTTAAGAACATAGTAAAGCGTCACAACACACTATATCGTCACGGCTCCACCCCAGCACTTAAGTTGTCATTCAAATCTGAGCTTTAAAACGTGGTCGTATAATACATTTCATACTGTCAATACGCGCTTACTGCCCGCCGTCGTTTTAATGCTCAGATTTGAATGACAACTTTATTGCTGGGTTGGAGCCGTGCCGTTACCATGGGACCTTAAATCATCGTTGTCACTCAGCTCAGCCTCACCCCTTTACCAATTAATTAGATCATAGTAAATTAGAAAGCCGTGTTCAAATTGATCAGTTGATGTAAGCCCTTCAGATAATATGGACGCGTCTTTTATCAATTTTAAAAATGAATACCTCACCTATTCGTAAAAATAAAAGTGGATCAATAATATACACAGCCCAGAAAGACGAGTGATTTATAATGTTTTTAAGTACTTTAAACAGTGTGGTGATCAAAACGTGACTATGAAGAGCATAGTACTAAAAACGGCTAGTACATGCGGTGTTTCTGAAAATACCGTTTATAAAGTTGTTAAAGAACAGAAGGAAACGAATGCTCTGACATCGACTGTAAAAACAGAGCTCGATTATCTACGATTGACAAATTTGATGACTTAGAGAAATCTACTTTAGTCACTTGTGATTTTGATGTGAGAGATAAGAGAGTAGCTACTGTAGATGTCGTTAAGTTTTTATGGGTTTGTTGATGAATTTTAAAATAGGAATTCCTCCTCCTCGCCCTCTTTTTGCCCTATTCCTACCTTAAAGGCCGGTAACGCACTTGTGACTCTTGAGTTGCTGTGGTAGTCATTTACCATCAGGTGATCCGTCTTATCCCGTCTGATAAAAAAAATACAATAATTAGCTTCTGCACGCGGCTTCACTCGTAGCTGCGGGCAAAAGCTAATTATTAGTTCATCTAGATTTTATTATTATTTTTATAACGCACATTTTCATAGCAACTTTTCTATCAATTTAGATATCTCTCTAGACAGTATTTTTTTCTGGATGAAGGGTACTCTATATTTCCCTGCACCCCCCAAAACGTGAATGCAAAACAAATATTCGCTATTCTACAAAATAATAAGGATTGGTTAGGATAAAGCGTAGTTCCCAGGAAATAAATAAATATTCATAGACTCATAATATCTTTAATTCAGGCCACACGATGTTTTCTATCCACTCTACATAATATTGGATATCCGTAAACGACGTGTAATTGGCGTTGGCGTCGCAATTGACTGGATGTCTAAATATTCCCAGGATCAAAAATGGACATTGTCCAATGTTTTGTGGACGCAGGGGATCCACGATGCCTCCCTGGGGAACACCAACAGAAAAATAAATAATTTTCAATTAAAACGGCGTTAGCGTAATGTTTAAGGCGTCCAACTTGCGATCAAGGTGGTTCTGGGCTCGAACCCCACCCTCCTCTGATTGCAAAGGACCCACGATACCGCCCTGGAGAACACCAATATAATTTTAAATTAAAGCACCAACGCATCAGACAGGTCAAGGGATCGTAACCCAAGTACACTACCGACGTGAACGCATTCTTAACTGCTTGTGTTTAAACTTAGCTAGAGGGGTTAACAAGTATATATATATGAAACGTGTGAAACACGTTACATATCTTTACATATATTAAAAAATAGGTTCATGCCTTAATGCTTTCAGAGTCCTCATAGTGAAAAAGTTTATCTCACCTGGTTAGATTCTTGCTCGGATTTAATGATGTCATCTATTGGGCGCCTTGGTTGTGATAAGCTTGGGTTTGAATATTTTCCTTTAAACCTGGTTTTGAGTACCTGCATAAATATCATCAGTGTTATTTGTAATTCTAGTCGAAAGATCTTTAAAAGTGACGACAATAGAATCAAAATTATTCATATTTTTTAAAAGCTGTATCCTATCTAGGCTACAACTTTTGCTCGCGGCTTCGCTTGCGTTAATATAGATTTTGTCAATCAATTCATTTAACCTTGGGAAAACTTATTTTATTTACCCCTGACAACATGTTTGCGAAGTTTCGTGATGATCGGTTGAGAAGTTAAGGCTTCTTTCTTTTCTTTCTTCTTTCTTATTTTGGAGGTTCCCAAGTAATTTAGGGCTTGACGTGGGTTTTTTCCCAAAGGGTGAAACGTGAGACTGTCGTCCATGATATATTACGTATATGTTTAATAAATACCAACTGTCTCCAGTTACATAAACAATAATGGCTTACTAACTTCTAAAATTTCGCGTTCCATGATATAATTATGTATTTATACGGGAATTAACGCGATCGCGAAAAGGTATTACATACCTCTGAATTGCCTGACGTTTCGACCAGGTTGCACTGGCCGTGGTCACAGGCTGACTCAGGTGTATAATACCTGTTCCGGATGTCTTAATAAAAGCTGTTCCCGGATCCCTCCTACTTAAGGCGCAGTACGGCACACCGTGTGGTTTAAGTCGGTTCGATTCCGACACACCGCCCCGCCGAAAACCCCGGTGGGGTGACGGCCCGAGGGGGTTTCCACACGTACAAAAAAAAAAGGTGTATGTATGTTTATCAGCAGTCTGGTTACCATTTTGGCTTTTCTAGTTTGGGATCTGGTGGCCGTGTGTGAGATGTCCCAAGTTATTAAGTTATTATTATTATTCTAGATACTTACAGATTGTAGATTGTCACCTCTAAGTATAGGGTCAATTAGGACCCCAAAGCCAGGGAGGTACTCGTAATTTGCCGTCTTGTATTCCTCATAGAGACACGCTGGAAGGACTGAAGAGCTGAAGACAATTCTGACACAGAAAATGTATCTATCATTATACAGAAACTAAGGGATGAACAAACGGTCAGATGTTAAACTTTGGTGATTTATTTATAAAGTATAATTTCTATAAAGTGTTACAGAAAGACGTAGTCTTATTATTGGTTATGTCAAAAAATAATTCCAAAAAACAATTTCAGGTCGTTTGAAAATTTGCGCAGCAAATATTTATGTAATGAAAATACTTAAAAAAGTCAGCTGCAAAACTAACATCGTCTCACAACCAGGTCCACCACGGGTCTGGCAGCTGACGCTTGTTTCCATAGTTAGCTATCTCTAACCTATCGACTACACACAAAATTAAGCGACCTGAAATCACCATCAGAAACGCAACGCTGCCTCCCGTACCATGTGTATGTTCGATTTAAATAAATAAATGAAATAATTTCGGACCATCGCAATTGGTGATTATCGATCATTCACTAATATCGGAAATTCACAGTAACATAAATTATATGTAGCTATAATCATATTAAAATCGACAAACAAATATTTTGATTTCATATAATACCGATAATATTAAATTAAATTTATTAAAAGAGGTACCTTCTTTTTTTTTTTGTTATTTTAAGCATGATGTTATTTACAAATATGGCTAAAGTAGCACCAGTGTATGAAAAGTTGAGAAGTAATACTTAGACTTTCGTGGTATGGACATGTGATGCCAAAAGATGATCAAAATGTGCCGAAAAGAGTTTTATGTATGAAAGTTGATAAGTAAGTAAGTAACAACAGTAGATAATGACCGAAGTAAAGATGGATTGACTGCGTGAAAAAGAATAAGGCTAGAAAAGCAGTAAGAAGCGAAATGACAAATGATAAAATAGAACAGAAAAGTAACCTAGATAAATTTGGGGAAAAAAGTAGGCAAATGATGATACAATAATCCAAGTTACAAAGATATAGTACCAAACCCTTCCCCACTTACTGTCTGTCGGTTTCCAATAGCGCTACATTATGGTACAGATGTACATTATAGTCTGGATGGATGATGGTGCTCTTCACGTTGTACTGCTGCCACATCTCAACTGGATCAGAACGTTTCAGTATACCCAGGGCGATATATTTCACCGGACCTCTGAGGATTGCAGAACATAACAGGTATTTTATTATTCTGAAACTGTTAGAACTAGTGGTCGTCCAGGGGTCAAAATTCAAACGTAATTCATAAAATTATTCTAAGTCGAAGATCTGGACAAAATAAAGTAAGTCAAGAAAAACTGTTCAGTTTTTCTTCTCATTTTTTTTTTCATAAATTAAAACAAAGAACCCGACTGTCTTAAAAATACTAACTAAAAAACGAAATAATTTACCCTATGTCACTCCCACAACTAAGACGAATATAATAACACATGCAAGAGTTTTGGACGAATGGAGACAATAAAAAACTGGTCCAACAGATTCGGTTTAACGGTGAACCCATCTAAATGCCAAAAGATCATTATAGGGAAGCCTAGAATGACTAACAGAATTGATACCAATAGTATTACCGAAATCATCTTTAATGACTCAGTTTTGCCTATTAGTACCTCGGTCAAGGATCTTGGTCTGCACATCGATACAACCCTCAACTGGCAAACTCATGTATCTAACGTCGCGTCAGTCAGAGGGTAGCCATTGCGATGTCTTTATCGCCTTAAAAAAATTCTACCAATAAAAACAGAGACGGCTTGTGTAGACTTTAGTTTTCCGAGTTATCAACTACGGTGATGTGTGCTATCTTGACTTGAACGCAGATCTGTTCAACAAACTAGACTGACTTCTCAACAATTGCATCCGATTTATATTCAACTTGCGAAAGTACACATTCCACATTCACATATCCACCTATCGCACCCAACTGTCATGGTTACCTATTAGACAACGCCGCAGTTTGAGGGCGTTGACTAATTTGTTCTCCCTTCTCCACTTACCTACCTCACCTACTTATCTAACATCTAACTTTCAATATCTCTGCTCTATCCATGCCTGAAATCGCCGCTCTTCTAATAACCTTCTCTTTCTTTGTCCTTCTCATAATTCCAGTATGCTTCGTTCCCTTTTAAGGTTAAAGTACGCAAGCGCTACAGAGATATATTGGCGGAATCAACAGAATAATACTCTACAATAAAGTTGTCTTTATCATTTATGTATTTGTATTTATGTATGTATGTATGAATGTATGTATGTGCATTTATGTAGGTTTATTTATGTAATACAATTTTTTAATTCCTTTATTTTATGGCTATTAGATATGTATAAATAACATCTCATACGTGGAAATCCTTTAATGATTTAGGCTGTAGAGCGTGCGAAAGAATAATTAGACAAACATGCCTGCATTCTTTCATACATACACAAAAAAAACTTACCTTTCTTTAAACATTCAGACAGATTTTAAATATTGGCCTATCTTTGGTCATTTTATCACAATGATTTAGTTATGTAGATAATACTACTTACAGTTCAGGATAAAAAGTGCATTCCGCTGCAGTGAGAATGAACCTTTCACTGATAACTGATCCGCTACACTGCCAACTCACTTTGTCCATCGTATCACCGTATCCCAGTAATGCCTAAAAAGTTTTGTAGAATTACTAAACAGTTATATACCCTTAAACTATAGATAGCGGTGTCCTAACCCAATGGCTGAGCATATGCTTTAGAGGTTGCTGCTCAGATATTGGGTTAGGCTACCATGTCACGTGTCTAGCATTTACTCTATTATCTAGCATCATTGTGGCGTAGCCTGCGCTTGATTGTCTGGAATGTTGTGCTTTGATTTCTTGAGATGGATTCCTCTCCAGTGCATTCGAACGCGTCCCACCGCACCCTACTCCAAATGATTAATAACGCAATGGCTCTTATTTCTAAGTCTAATAGCGGTGTCAGTGTCAGAAAACTTGCCGCTGGAGATAGAAATAATATTGTGTATTCTTTAGGACCTAACAACCATTTCTCACCACTTCACACACATGCTCACCCTTACAGCCATTATTAATTACACGAGTATTATTGTTATATAGATGCAGAAGAATCTTTCTTACGAGAACCATTGCAATGAGACTGCCAAGATCCTGCTCTAATAGCTATTACAGTTTTGTGTCAATTAAAAATACTAGTCAGATAGGTCAAATATAACCAGTATTCTTGTTAAATTACACGGTTGTGTAGTGTAGTCGGTTTAGTAGTGTTCTAAATGAGGTTTGAACATGCAACCACTTGATCGTAAGTCCGTAGATTAGCCATTACTCCACCGCCGATTGAAAAGCGGAGAGCAATAATTGTCAATAATTGTAAAAATATGGTATGATCTTACCATGTGTGGAAACTCGTTTCTCAAAGAATCTCTTACAGCTGTAATCATTTCTCCTCCTTGTTTTCTACGATTTTCGGGATAGCACAATTCATTATGGTCTATCAGTTTTGTGTTATTCTGTAGAGAATCGTCTGTTTTGCAAGGATAGTCGAGAGTTTTGATGTATTCTATGCATTCTGAAACAAAAGTTACTTGAACTCAGCTATTTAAATCAGCATTTTTTTACTTGACTCGATTTGGTATGAATTGGGACTCTTCTATTGTAAGATATTTATCAACATCCTAACTATTAGATTTTTAAATGTACATAAACCAATCATCATGAAATTTTACATATACATTGTAATAATAAGTACAGAAAGGACAACAGGCACCTTTGGTTCAGATAAAAGTACTGTTCTCAAAGGATAAATAAAGTAACACGAGTGAAGCCGCGAGCAAGAGCTGATTTCGTAATAAGATAAATATTAAAACATGTATCATCATCATCATGATCATCATTTCAGCCATAGGACGTCTACTTCTGGACATAAGACTCCCTAAAAGATTTCCAAGAAGACCGGTTTGATGCGGTCTGTACCCACCAGGCGATGTAAAACATGTATTATAGTAAATTGAAATTCGAGTTGTATTTCTTTCCTTACTTTTAATTCTGTGGAATACGGGTCATTACTTTGCATAGTGAAACGGTATGTGGGAGAAATCTACAGGGTCTTCCGCCACAAGTGGGTTTATTGCAAGGGGCCCAGGTATAACCCTAGAAGGAAGTCCAAGAGAACCCCAGCAGACCTTGGTCGCCTCTTGAATGACCGGTGGCCATTTAACTGAGATGTGATTATAGAAATGGCATTTAATAGTCTGGCGACACTACAAAATTTAGTTTATTAATCATTTTTAAAGATGGTAAAAGTTTCAGCAAGACGTAGACGTACCGTCAACGCATTCCACAACTCAATAGATAAAACCGTGAAAAAATTTGCAACACCAATAGCCTTTTCGCGCAGTTTTACCCGCGTTAGTGACCACTGCTACAGTCCTAATTTTCGAAGCGTGATGTTAAATAGCCTCTACGTTAAATAACTTTTATCAAGAAAGGAAGAAAAAAAACATAAGAGACGGAAAATGAGAAACATATTAGCTCACACTATATTTCTATTAAGTATATGAAATAGCCTGTGAATCCAAAACCATTCAATCCCAAGCGTTTTTTCCTGGATATAATCCACTACTGAGTAATAGCCCTTAACTTAACTATACCTATAGTTGTCGTTCGTTTCAAGTACAACAAGTTTATGTTTATTACGTGTATTAAATGAAACCTGAAAATAAAGAATTGGTTTACATAAATATATTTCGTTGTATGTTATAGTTGGTAATATGGAAAAGTTACTTACTATCTCTCGCCTTATTACTGCCTATTTTAGGCGGAATTCTTAACAGTGGGTTGAACAATAATACTCTGGAACAAAACAGTACACCTATTAATAAAGATACTACAATAATATTGAAGTTTTTATAATCGCATCGACTTTTAATTTGTGCAATTACTTAAACAACCTTTCAATAATTTTACAAAATATTTGTATAGGTGTCTTCCTTCATATTTAACTGTATGCATATATAACATTTTTTATTACAATTATTATAAACAAACAACCCACCCCGGCTTCGCACGGGTACAAATTATATACCTAAACCTTCTTCATGAATCATTCTATCTATTAGTGCAAACCGCAGGAAAATACGTTCAGTAGTTTTTCAGTTTATCGCGAACAGACAGACAGACGATGTAGTGATTCTTTATAAGAAAACAAAATTTCTATTGCAACAACTGTTTTTACTACAAACTCACCCTTCATACATTTTATTTATTGTGATTCTGCCCATTCAAAAATTGCACGTTAGGTTTTTTTGATAATAACAATAGTAATAGTATTTTTTTTTTTAATTTAGAATCCATATACAATAAAATTACTTGTTAAATATTAGGCAATGTTCCAAAAGAAGAAAATAATATATATACTAGTACGGTGAAGAAAAACATCAATCTTTTAATGTCAATATTTCCTTTCAATTATAAATTAAAATCGATAAGGCTAAACTTTATAAATACATTGCACCTTTATTCATAAACAGAATTAACTTAGAATTTCAATTTTGTGGGAAATCGCATTTAAGCTTCAACACGTTTAGATGAATGATTTCAAAAAATCATAAAAAAATAAATAGATGGGTTAGGTCAATTACAAACACAGATATGTGTAGCGTAATTAATGACGTATTAGAATAAAATAGAAAAGTATACTATTTCAATAAAGAATACACCTTAGAGAAGAGTTAAAAAAACTGTCGGTCGTAGAGTCCTTTTTTTTTTGTTGACCGGGTGGAAAATCCCTTCGGATCTCCTCGTGGACGCAGGAGCCAGGAGTATGTGGTGTTTCCACTAAAAACCACCCTGACAGCCGGTCTCAGGCGCCCTGCTTTGGGGAGGACCCGGACCATGTTATTTCAGGTCCCCAACGGATCGACGCCGCGCCTAGTCAAGCCCTACAACTGACAGTTTTTCTTTTAAACTCAGAAATTAACGCACGTCAGAAGTGAAAACATAAGTGACATCTGTCATCTGAGCGTGGTCACGCAAGTTCTGTGCTTTTTTATCCTTACCAAAAGTGCCCAACGTGCCTAAAGAAGTTTTCACTTATAAAATTGTCAATAAGTAATTGTGAGTTGCCGATCAGAAGTGTTCATTTTTGAAGAAAGTGATGCCATCTACTAGTGATATCCATCAAACATAAACATGAACGCCAATGTACTCGCGAGTTAATCAAAAAGAGAACGACGATCTTTTATCTCTGTCATTTTCTCAGTATCGAGTCGGCTGTTGAATTATAAGTATTTTATTGACGAAGTTAATTCGGTTTTTGTTGACAACTCGAAAAACGTAAATTTTGAATTAATTCAATTTATGATTAAAGGTGCGACATATAGATTATGATATTTACTTTATACTAAGTTTTAAACTATCGCGTTCTATGATATATAAATTATGTTTTTGGGAATTTACTTTGTGATTTCCATAAGCAAATAAATATGGTTTGTTAAGTAAAATGGTATACATTTTACTCACGTGTGTATTTCGAGGATGCTCGATTAGTTTCAGTCAGTGCAGATACGGACACGATAGGGAAGCCGGGAGCACGTTGCGACCCTTCATAAAGGACCAATGTCGGGTCCGAAACTAGTCGGACATCCCCGAAATACACGTAAGGAAAACCGTTTATCATTTATCAATGAATACCGCTCACGAAAGTTTTTATTTAGGTTATAATGACAGAAAGCTTATTTCTGTTCTATTTTATTTTCACAAAAGTGAAGTATGACGACATCAAAAGGCTAGTGGTTTAGAGACTGCTCAAGACCGAGAAAATTGACCTAAACTGAAAGAGGCCTACACCATAGCGGTTGAAAATGGCTAAAAAAGAAATAAAGTCTCAGATAAAAGCTTGAAAGTAAAATAAATATATGTCAGTTCTTACTCCCTGTCGCTCACCAGCTCATGATCCGTACAACATATTAGAGGCATTTTATCAGAAGGACTTGTACAGAGCTGAAAAAAAATAAAAGATGATCACACAAATAAGTAAATTCTCATCATCCATATTATACAGTTGTGATAGTGCCATCTAGCGAAAACAAGCCGAACTAAATGTAGTAACTATTGATTTTGCATCGAGAAATGGCATTTCTAGTGCTGACTTCGACCTCAACCGTCGGGCCGTCTATAGTGTAAGAGAGACGGCACAAAGCATTCCTTATATCTTTAACAACGCATTGCGATTGGTATATCGGCGGCGACAAATCTAACACTGAAAATTATCGCCCAATATCAAAATTATGCCTATTTTCAAAAGTGTTCGAACGTATTGTTTATGATGAGATTTATTATGCTATCCAAAATACATTCGGCCCGGAACAACACGGGTTTCTCCGCGGACGTTCCACTACGTCGAATCTAATTTTGTCTCATGACTTTATCTCTGAAGGTATGGAGCAAGGAGCACAAGTAGATGTAATCTATACTGATTACAGTAAGTGTTTTGACCGCATTGACCATAGAATATTGTTGCAAAAAATTTTAGCTTCCGGGATACATGGTAGTTTGTACCGTTGGTTCTGCTTTTATATTGACAATCGGTCTCAAGCAGTAGTATTGCACGGTTATACCTCTAGTTGGTGTTCAATTCCATCTGGGGTCCCCCAGGGATCACTTTTGGGACCGCTATTATTCACCATATTTATTGCTGACATCAAATCCTGTTTTAACAACTCTTATATACTATTGTATGCAGACGACATGAAAATTCATAAAACTGTACAAAAGTTGTCTGATATTGAGCAGCTTCAAAGTGATTTGGATAGATTTGTAATCTACTGCAAATTAAACAAACTGCAGCTAAACATAGCTAAATGTTGTTACATAAATTTCACACGTCAGAGATTTACAATCGGCTCCGGATACAAACTAAATGACCTATATATTAACAAAGTTGAACACATTAAAGATCTGGGTGTAATTATAATTATTTTAATATTAATTAAATTATAATTATTGATAAGCACGCCAACCACATCATAGATAGGGCATCTAAAGCACTAGGTTTTGTTTTAAGAATGTCTACATGCTTCCGATCTCTTAAGACTGTTAAAGTTTTGTACTGCGCCTACGTACGTAGCCATCTTGAATATTCATCCCAGGTATGGAATCCACAATACGAGGTTTATAAATCTCGTATCGAGGGTATACAGCGAAAGTTTTTGCGGTACTTGGACTATAAAGCTAATCAATATTCAGTTGATTATCTTGAGCGTTGTAAGCGTTACCACTTTTTAACTTTAGAACACAGAAGAACTATCAGTGATATTTGTTATCTAATGAACGTCGCCAATGGTACCTTTGATTGTCCAGAAATTTTGGGTAAAATCACGCTTGGCACCAATCAACTAGTTTTTAGACAACGTCCCCTATTACATGTTCCCTATGCTGCGACTAGATATAGACGAAACTCATATCTTATACGTTGTGCAGAAAGCTATAATACAGTATCGGCAAAATTTAATTTGGATTTATTTTGTAATACGTCAATTGAAGTTAAAAAACTTTTTATTAATGATTTCTTTGACGGCGATAGGCAGCTATAGTTGGACATAAACTAGGCAGGCTATGTATGTCATTTTAATGCTTATTTTTGTTTGTTTTTTCTCCCTTGATTCATTATTTTTGCATTTTATGTTTGGAGATACCTCATATGTTTAAATGTTAATTTACTTAAGCTAAATGGACATTTGTATTCTTTTCTTTTTCCGTTTGATATGCACAACTGGTGTAATTTAACCAATATTTAGTCTTTTATATGTGGAAGTTTGTTATTAGCAGTTTAATTTTTTGACGTGACAACGTCTTATAAATTGGTTTGCCGGGTGACACTTCAAGAAACTGCGTTACGCTCCGCTCACGTTATGCGCTCACAATGAGAGCGAGTGAGAGGCACGCGTCCCTTCCACTCGGGCATGGTTATTATTTTACCACTCAAAGTCGTTGTCACGTAAAACTTTCGCCCGTATACCGACTTTACAGGCAACCAATTTTTTTTAATCAGCTGTACATGTAACAATTAGTCTGTAAGCTTTCCTAAAATAAAAAGAAGTAAATAAAAATAAATGAATAAAATATATGCTGTAACCTTAGCTATGAGAAGGACACTGGCCCCTGTAACACGATTATACATACTAGTACACTGGTCAGAGAATTCTTAACTATGTACACATTTATTATGTCACAGCGTTTTCCGGACCTAAATTAAGCCTAGCTTGGACTAAAATCTAGGACACAGATAGACATACTTAGATACATTTATCAGTAAATGTCTGTCTGAATCTCCGAAAGTATAATAAATGCAAGCAAACAATTTAGCAAGCCCAGTAATAAAATAAGTTAGAAAATTATTGGGTGTTCAAACTCACGGGTGTTTTAGATTTTCCCAGAGTACCTCTCGGTATGGGGGGACATAAACTTGAAGGAACACATCTGCCTTTTCTCCCTTTTATTTCGCAATCGGCCGCTGTAAAATAACCCACCGGTTTAAATAAATACTGTCTGATACAGATGTAGGATATAGCTAATTCTCAGGATCAGTATCATCTCAAATCAGGATCAGCAAGATTTTTTCATAGACACTGCCTACGAAAATGTTGACTTTGAACAGTTTATAAGTTTAGTGGAGGAGAAATTTTATGGGACATAACTCGGAATTGTATCAAGACAAGAAGTTTTGTATGAGATCATCAAAATATAAATATTATCTTTTCGTAGGTCGTTATAAAAAATATGGAATTTAGTACGTTACTCTTTTAAAAACGGCTTTATAAAGCTGTAGGAGTCAAGTATATATTTGAGCTGTCAGGTGATGGTTACACGATGCTGTTAGCATTCTTGTTAATCCTAACTGAAAAGCTTTAAGTACTTAGAATATAGTCACTAGAAATACAAGCTGATGATGAAACTCAGCAGCAATAAATAGGACATAAGGGCAGTAGCAAGTAAAAAATAAGCTACTTACGAACACATTTAGGTAATTTTTGATACCATACTCCATTATTGCAGGAAACTTCTACATCTGGTAATATTAAGCCTTTACTAGGTATAATTATGTTATACCCTTTAGAACAAGAAACTGTCAGAACGAAGGTTTCAAGACGTTGGCCAGGTTTTGCATTAGAGACATTTGCGACTGTATAAGATCCGTGATCAGGATAGGGTGGTAAAATGCAGGCATCTGATGCTTGTGATCTGAAAGGGAAGAAGATTCTGTAATCAAAGCGTTAAAATTATTTGATTGTGTTTTTGGATTAATGGAAATTTTGATGGGTCTGTTGGGTGCCGCAAAATTTGGAATTTTAAATTCTAAATTAACACTCATAAATTCTGCCATCGAATTGTTTCGATCGAAATGTCGAATCAACAATAAATCATTCGTGAAACAGCCATGCTTCGGCACGTTTGGGCCCGCTCGACCGGAGTGATACCACGGCCTCACAGAAAACCGGCAGTGAAGCAATGATTGTATTGCTTTTCGCCGAGTGACTGAGGCTACCGGAGGCCCTAATCCTTCCCTCTCCACTTATTCCCCTATTTCATCCTACCCCTACTCCCACCTTGAAGGCTGGTAACGCCCCTGAAGAAGTTTTCACTTTAAAAAAATAAAATAAATTAAAATCGATAAGGCTAAACTTTATAATTATATAGATCGCTCCTTCACTACATAGTATAAAACAAAGTCACTTCCTGCTGTCCGTCTGTCCCTATGTATGCTTAGAGTTTTAAAACTACGCAACGGAATTATTCATAAACTGAATTGACGAAGAATTTCAATTTTGATGGAAATCTCATTTAAGCTTTAACATGTTCAGATTGATGATTTCAAAAAATCATAAAAAAATAAATAGATGGGTTATGTCAATTACAAAAATAGATATGTGTAGCGTAATTAATGAAGTATTAGAATAAGATAGAAAATTATAATATTTTAATAAAGAATACACCTTAGAGAAGAGTTAAAAAAAACTGTCGGTCGCCCGGTCGTGGAGTCCTACGACTGACAGTTTTTCTTTTAAAATCAGAAGTGAACGCACGTCAGAAGTGAAAACATAACTGACACATCAGTCATCTGAGCGTGGTCACGCAAGTTCTGTGCTTTTTCCCCATACCAAATGTGCCCAACGTGCCTAAAGAAGTTTCCACTTAACAAATTGTTAAAAAGTAATTGGGAGTTGCCGATCAGAAGTGTTCATTTTTGAAGAAAGTGTCATCCATCAAACTGAAGTATTGAGCACTATAGGCGTTATAAATTTTCACCTTAATTACAATTATATTTTTGTTTATTTTACCATATGAATTGCGCCCACAATAAGTACTTTATACTTTAATTATTTAATAATTATATTTTTAAAGATTAATTAATAAGGATCTGACAGTACTCAACGTTTAGATTAGCGCCCCCTAGTGGATCTATATATGTACTATTAGCGTGACGGTGCGAGTTCAGTGCTTTTTCCAAATAGCAAAAGTGCACAACGTGCCTAAAAAGTTTTCACTTCAAAAAAGTTAGTGGTTATTACACTCTTCACTAAAATACGTAATTGATTAATTTTCATGTAAACGGAGTAATTTTACATATTGCAGTTTTATATTAAAATTATCTGGTAAACACAGGTATAAATTTTCAAAGTAATATTCCTAATAATTAATACTTTCTTAATTTTAATTCTATAATATTAAATAACTACCTGATACTAAAATAACAAAAAAAATATTTCACTTTTTTATTATGTACTTAGAGGTCTTGAATAGAAAAGAGTCAGTAAAGGAGCCCTACACGTGGTGGAATAATAAAGCCAAAGTAACCGTGGAAGAAAAGAAACGCCTCTTCAAGATTTGGCAGTCATCTAATAACAACGAAGATAGAGAGAGGTATAGACAGGCCAAAAGGGAAGCTAAGTATTGCTCTTTGGGTGTCGACATGAACGCTAATATACTCGCGAGTTAATTAAAAAGAGAACGACGATCTTTTATCTCCGTCATTTTCATGGTATCGAGTCGGCTGTTGAATTGTACGTATTCCATTTACAAAGTTAATTCGGTTTTTGTTGAAAACTTGAAAAACGTAAATTTTGAATGAATTCAATAAATTTATGATTAATGGTGCGGTACATATATTATGATATTCACTTTGTACTAATTGTTAAACTTTCACGTTCTATGATATATAAATTATAGCAGTGCCCCGTGGTTTCACCCGCGTAAGTCCCGATCTCGTGGGAATATCGAGATAAAAAGTGGCCTATATGTTAATTCAGGTCTCCAGCTATTTACATACCAAGTTTCATTGCAATCGATACAGTAGTTTTGGCGTGAAAGAGTAACAAACATCCATCCATCCAAACTTTCACATTTATAATATTAGTGGGATGTTTTCGGGAGTTTACTTTGTGATTTCCATGTGAGCAAATAATGATGGTTTATTAAAGACTAGCAGCGCCCCGCGGTTTTACCAGCGTAAGTCCCGATCCCGTAAGAATATTGGGATAAAAAGTAGCCTATATCTTAATCCAGGTCTCCAGCTATCTACATACCAAGTTTCATCGCAATCGGTTCAATGGTCTTTGCGTGAAAGAGTAACAAACATCCATACATCCTCACAAACTTTCACGTTTATAATATTAGTAGGATATACCGATTTACTCACGTGTGTATTTCGAGGATGCTCGAATAGTTTCAGTCGGTGCAGCTAAGGATACAGATACGCAAGCACGTTGCAACCCTTGATAAAGGACCAATGTAGGATCCGAAACTAGTCGGATATCCCCGAAAAAAAAGTTAGTAAAATTGTTTATCTCTATCAATGAATACATCTCACGAAAGTATTTATTTAAATTATAATGATGTAAAGCTCATTTCTGCTCTATTTTATTTTCACTAAAGTGAAGTATGACGACATCAAAAGGCTAGTGGGAAGAAAGTAAAAAAAAATAGTTAGGGACTACTCCAGATTGAGAAAATTGGCCTAAACTGAAAGAGGCCTACACCTTAGCGTTGAAAATGGCTAAAGAAGAAAGAAAGTAAAGTGTCAGATAAAAACTTGAAAGTGAAATAAATATATGTCAGTTCTTACTCCCTGTCACTCATCAGCTTATGATCCATGCAACATATTAGAGTCATTTCATCAGAAGGACTTGTACAGAGCTGAAAAAAAAAAAAAAAATATTATATATATATACTAAAATTAGTAAACTCTCGTCATCCATTCATTAAAAATAAAATACAGTTATGATAGCCTTTTTAAACAAAAATATAGTTCAGTGCCATCTAGCGAAAACAATCCGAACTATATGTAGTAACTATTGATTTTGCATCGGGCAATAACATTTCTAGTGCTGATTTCGACCTCAACCGTCGGGCCGTCACCCGCAAGGCACGATGAGACTAGTCTGACCACAGGATCCCTCCATAGTGTAAGAGGGACGTCACACAGCGTCCCATACATTAATATTAACAACACATTGCGATTGGTATACCATTAAATACTAATACCTTTTTAAATTATCAATAATTTTAAAGATTTGTTACACAGCGTTTTCCGGGTCTAAATTAAGCTTAGCTTGGACTAAAATCTAGGACACAGATACACATACTTAGATACATTTTATGAGTAAATGTCTGTCTGAATCTCCAAAAGTCTATTAAATGCAACCAAACAATTTAGCAAGCCCAGTAATAAAATAAGTTAGAAAATTATTGGGTGTTCAAACTCACGAGTGCTTCAGATTTTCCCAGAGTACCTCTCAGTACGGGGGGACAGGAACTTGGAGGAACACATTCGCAATCGGCCGCTGTAAAATAAACCACAGGTTTAAATAAATACTGTTTGAAACAGATGTAGGATATAGCTAATTCTCAGGATCAGTATCATCTCAAATCAGGATCAGCAAGATTTATTCATAGACACTGCCTACGAAAATGTTGACTTTGAACAGTTTATAAGTTGAGTGGAAAAGAAATTTTATGGGACATAACTCGGAATTGTATCAAGACAAGAAGTTTTGTATGAGATCATCAAAATATAAATATTATCTTTTTGTAGGTCGTTCTAAAAAATATGGAATTTACTACGTTGCTCTATTAAAAACGGCTTTATAAAGCTGTAGGAGTCAAATATATATTTAATATGTCATAGTACAAAATTCTAGCATCGACGCATTAGCGTACAGTCTACATGGTTACACGATGCTGTTAGCATTCTTGTTAACTCCAACTGAAAAGCTTTAAGTACTTAGAATATAGTCACTAGAAATACAAGCTGATGATGAAACTTAGCAGCAATAAATTGGACAGTTGCAAGTAAAAAATAAGCTACTTACGAACACATTTAGGTAATTTTTGATACCATACTCCATTATTGCAGGAGACTTCTTGATCTAGTAATGTTATGCCGTTCCGAGTGTTAATTATTTTATACCCTTTAGAACAAGAAACTGTCAGAACGAAGGTTTCAAGACGTTGGCCAGGTTTTGCATTAGAGACATTTGCGACTGTATAAGATCCGTGATTAGGATAGGGTGGTAAAATGCAGGCATCTGATGCTTGTGATCTGAAAGGGAAGAAGATTCTGTAATCAAAGCGTTTGATTGTGTTTTTGGATTAATGGAAATTTTGATGGGTCTGTTAGGTGTCACAAAATTTGGACTTTTAAATTCTAAATTAATACTCATCAACCCTGCGATTGAATTGCTTCGATCGAAATGTATAGTGTATAAATTATTCGTAGGAGAGCCATACTTCGGCACGTTTAGGCCGGCTTGACTGGAGTCCTTTCTTCCTTTCTTCTCCCAATCTTCCCCTATTCCTCCCTTCCCCTACTCCCACGGTAGACATTTACCATCAGACGATGCGTCTGCTCGTTTGACCCCTACACGCTACTGCATAAAGTCCTGATTTATACAATGTTTTGCGAAATGAGTCGCAAAATTTAAAAATAAATCATTGTAGTGCTATTATGTATGCCCACAAGTTAAAGGGTTCGGAAGTCCCGGCAACAGCAAGTTCGAGTTACAGGTAGGTCTGACCTGCTTGAGCTTTACTTCCCAATCCATCCGTATAAACGATATCTTTCTCCTTCCACTACCTTCCCTTCTTACCTACTTTTCATTTTACTGCCATTTTCGCATCTTTAATTCCCAAAGTTCCCGATTGACGACAATAGGCTTGTTTCTTACGTGTGTGGCCAAAAACACTTCTGCCAACTATGTAAGTTTATCTACCCAAGTTGATCGATTTACTAAATCGTGAAGTTTGAAAATGATATTTGAAATCTTACTCTATGTCAGTATCCACTGGAGGTTTACATAGTTCATTAGATTCATCGGATCCGTCCGCACAGTCTTGTTTCTGTTGACAAAACATTGTACATTGTCATCTATGTTCTGTTCATTTTCATCATTTATCATTTTAATTACAAACTGCTGGTGACTGTTAAGTGAAACCAGTTTCTGTATATTTAAAGACAAAACGGTAGCTCCTTTAGAATTTTTGTATGAAATATCAACCAGTGACATCATAAGTTCTTTGCTATCGTCAAATAATTTGCTGTTTATGTTTGATTAGAACCCACCCGGGGTTTGCACGGGTGTAATATAGATACTAATGTGGTGAACGATTATCGTCATATCATTATACAAATTAACACAAAACACTATGAAATAGGTATAGACCTATTGGTGAAACCTACATTAAAATCCGTAGCGTAGTTTAAAAGATCTAAGTGTACAGATGGCAGAAGCGACTTTTTTTTTACTATGCAAAGATTTCATCATATAAGTAATAAAAAATTAAAAAAACTTGAAAATAATAATGTATTTAAAATTTCTAAGTCCTTTTTAATTATATTAATTTCAGGAGGATTGTTAAATAGTTTTATATCAACCATAGTAAAATATCTTAACATCGCTAAACACAAGTCTAACCCAATAAATTGATAGTATTTTTTTTAAACAAGCAATTTTTTAATTTGTATGAAAATACAAATTAAGTTTTATTTGTATGAAAGCTTGTTAAAAAAAAATTGGTATAGATTTGATGTTTAAAAAAATACTCCTCAAGACGAATCAATCGAGCCCAAACTCGATTGGTTTATCTTGTTTCAGAAGTTCCTATGGCCCCCTTTTGACTCCATCATCATATCCTGGATTTCATGGAGCACCAAAGTACTCAACAAGACAAAATAAATGAGCCCAAACTCGATGGGTTTATTCTCTTTAGTTAAGAAGTTAAAATGGCCGTCTTCCGGCTCCATGATCAGAACCTCTCCATGGTACCATATTATTGTATTGTCACCGAAGAAACAAATATGTACACCAAATTTGAGCTCAATCGGACATCGGGAAGTGTAAACATTGCAAGATAAATAAAAGTTTGTAAAAACTCCTACAAAGATAATCTTCTCTTGGATGATAGAATAGAATGAAATAAAGAATAATCATCTGCTTACCCCATCACAATCCGCTCCTTGATCCACACAAGATCCATCAACACATTGGAACGAGTAAAACGGGCACGTTCTGCTGGCACTTTCAGCAAGGGCGCTTAAAAACAAAAGTTATAGTTAAAAAAACTCACCGTAAAATTAAACCGAACTAAATTTTTATAAGTATTTTAAGTGCATTTAAAATATATATATTAATACAATATATATATGTTAAGTGATATTAAGTCCAAAACCAATTGGTAAAAAAAAACTATTAGTGTATGTATCTCGAAATTAGTTTAATTGTCATGATTCTGTCTTAAAGTTAAGGTATTCCAATTAATGACAATGACAATATGCTGAAACATATATCTAGACCCGAACTTCCAAAACGCCATGTGATTTTTTAAGTTTTTTTTTGTTAATAAAAAAGACTACTAGTAACGTGTGTCACACATTACCAGTATTCTTATTAACCCCTCCAGCTAAGCTAAATGCTTGTGTTAGGAGTGGGTTCACGTCGGTAGTGCACTGGGTGGGGTTCGAACCCGCAACCACTCGATCGCAAGTCCGACGCCTTAGCCATTACGCTACCGCCGCTGTTTAGAAAGGCTGTTTTTATTTGATTTAAAATATTTTTTTGAATATATGTTATTTTCCTTAGAGGGCTTTATACGGCAACAGCCAGCTGACCAGCTCCAGGCATTGCTTATACTTCCCAATGTGGATTGGGTGCCGCATAAGATTGCCGTATAAGAACGGGAAGGAATGTGATATATTCCTTCCCTCCTTACCATTCTACCAATTTTCCCATCTTTAATTCCCGATGTGCGCCGTTGACAGCAATAGGCTTACCCCCTTACGTTACTGGTACCAAATTATAGTTGGCTAATAATTGGTATTTAATATGTCTCTGTCTACTCCTTCGGGGATACAGGTGTGGGTTTAAAAAAAGTCTGTATGTACTCATTGATGAATTCCTGGTGTTTCGTGATTTTAGTGAACGTGGTATAAGCATTGTCGTTGCACATTTTCTCATCGTTCCGCGGCGCTGCAGACACGATGCCTCTGAGATAATATCTATCAATGCCCAGTTCTCGGTCTGTAAACGCTAGTCCTCCTCCACTGTCCCCTCTGCACAAAGCGGTACCTGCAATATTATTATTATATAAATTGTTACAAACAATTGGTTTGTTATTATCAAGCTCTCTATTTAAGTTTGATTTTGAGTCTTATGAAATTTTAAACTTTCACGTTTCATGATAATATAATTAGGTTGACTGGCATTAACGCTATCGCGTATGCTCGCATTCGATGCGATGAGTGCAAGCTGGTCGAAACGTCAGACAAATCAAAGGTATGTAATATCTTTTACATACGTGATCGCGTTAATTCTCGTCAATATAATTAAGAAACCTTTAAACTTTGTGGTATTGTTTATGGGGTCTGTTTTAATTTAAAGGATATATACTTTTTGCCAGTGTCCATGGTTTGACAGGAGTTTTATCAGTAAAATGATGTATGAGTATGAGTTGCTTTAAATTCGGCAATTCCTAGGTGATATATCCCAAAGGTGATGCTCATAGTAAGTAGTATTGTATAAACATATCATTACGTATGGTAGGTATTTAGTTTAATATCCTGACTGTTTCGAATCATATAAAAAAATCAGACACATAACAAAATAAGTATTCATATGGCATGTTGCTTGGCACCCAAAACATGCAATAGCATTATCCTAAGAGGGAGTCTGTGCAGGTTTTATTTGAAAATATCTGTCGCACAACAGTTTAAAGCATAATATATGTATGTGTTCTTTTATTCTTTCTTATAATACATTTATATTTTTCTCATCTTTTTGATGTGTTATCCCATGAATTTAAAATTAAAACTTGCTATTTTAACTGCCTGATGCGATGACACCAAAATATAGACGTCATTAAATTGTATTGTAATATCTTTACACTTGACACAAGACAAAAGGTCGCGTTACCTATATATAGGGCCCTCGACGGGTCCAAAACTAGTCGGGCTTAATAAAAATACACACGTGAGTAAAAATTACGCACACTCACAAAATTGTTTATTCTAGTATGGTCTTACCATTGGTGTACCCTGCACAAAATTTGTCTCCTGTTATATATTCCCTAAAGGAAGGTGGGAGAGTTTTGATACAGTTAATTTCATTGATAAATGGCATATCAACAACTTTCAGAATCGGGGAAGCGTTTCCGTTGGCTGTTGTGAGACCCCAGCCTGCAACCTGAAAGTAAACGTGATCCATCCAAATCATCATAAGGTCATCCAGATAGATAAATCACTCAACCTCAGACTTAGCCATTCTCTCGTCCATTGGTAACTGACAGTGGACTATGACTTTCTAGAGTTTGAGATGCCAGAATCTTTAATCTTAAATCTTTATTTGTCTCTAGGGATAGGAAACAAAACACCAGGTACATTTGTTCATAACTATTTCTATGGTCCATGCTCTTAATTCAGAACTCTGAATACAGTAAAACTAGATTTTTACGATCACGCTTAATATGATTCCCCGCATAATACACCATTTCACGTCAGTCCCTGCAACATACCCTGGTTATTTAAGATCCATAAGCTTTGACGGCAGACTGTGTGATTATTGTCTATTTAGAATAATCTGTTTGAAATATTGTCATAATGGAAAATACCATTGCAGCCATCGTACTAATATCAGCATCATTCGAATTCGATTAAATATTATGTTGATGATAAAACTAACCTTGCCAGAATTCCCTTGTTGCAATTGCCATCTTTCAAAGTTAATGTCAAAACTAAGACACACCGGTCTCACATACGTTTGATAGACGAATGGAGTGGTCAGAATCAAAATTGCAATATCTTCTTGAAAGTTGGCAGCCTCCCCTTCGAAGAGACTTGGAATTTTTATTTTTTTTATCTGTAAAATAAATTATAAGTAAATCAATACTAGAAATAATTATACAACAACGCGTTCCATGATATAATTATGTATTTATACGGGAATCACGTTACATGAGAGAGTCATGCTTCGGCACGTATGGGCCAGCTCGACTCCGCTCGATACCACGGCCTCACAGACAACCGGCAGTGAAGCAATGCTTGCATTGCTTTTCGCCGCGTGAGTGAGGTTACCGGAGGCCCTAACCCTTCCCTATTCCCGCCCTTCCCCTCTCCCACCTCTCCTCTCCTCTAATCCCCCTCTTCCCTCTTCCCACTCTTCCCCTACTCTGACCTTAAAGAGCGACAACGCACTTGTGACTCTTTGAGTTACAGGTGCCCATGGGTGGCAGTAGTCATTTACCATCAGGTGACCTGTCTGCTCGTTTGCTCCCCTATACTATAAAAAAAATCAACGGGAGTCAGCCTGTGACCTCGGCCAGTGCATCCTGGTCGAAACTTCAGACAATTCAGAGGTATGTAATACCTTTGTCTTGATCGCGTTAGTTACCGTATAAATACATAAATATAAGACAGTCAGACAAAAAATCAGTAAGCACTGTCACTGTACTGTTGTGATATTCGGGGTAGAGAGCGTCTTCACTTCATGTTCTCCCTGCCCTGTATCTTATATTAAAATTATAGTAGTGGATTCGTGGTTTTAGATAATAGAAAAAAATTTCAGTTTCTTACATCAGATTTCTGCACACCAACGTCTCTTTTGCTGTCCCACGGGCGGTAGAGCTTGCCTATTGCCACTTTATAGTTAGATGCCGGTAGAAGTTTTCTCACGTCGCTCCAAAAACAATGGGCAGCTAGAAAAAAGTTAGGTTTTTGACTTTTAAGAAAAGTTTACCGAGACTATAAATAAAACATTAATATGTTTTGTAGAGCAGATTCTTCGTTTGATATCTTGCAATACTTAAAAAAAACAAAGATAAAATGCGTGCGTTTTACGTGTCTATTTATGTGAATTTAGAAGAGACTTCTTCGGCTTTCCAAGCCGAAGCAAGCAAGTATGTGTATCCGTGTTGTAGAACCCACAGAAAATAGCGATGTGTTAAATAGATATTATGTTGTCCTAAAGTAATATTGTTATTTTATCTCTTTAAATTCACAACTGTAGAACAAATAAGTGCAGTAGGGTAAATTTTGGAAACATGAGGATTTTTGAAGTGAAAACTTCTTTAGAGGCGTTGCGCACTTTTTCGGATGGGTAAAAAATGTTAAACTCGTGTCAGGACAAGTGACCTGATCGAAAATTCGTAAGACGGAACCGCATTTCTTATATTTAAAAAAATATAACATTCGAAATTCAAACATTTATGAGCGGCCAGGAGCGCAGAACTTCCAGTGTACCCTATGTATACATTTAGATATGTTATTACCTACTTTTTATTTTTAACGTAATTATATATATAAAGATGTGTGTGTGTATGTATATGCAAATACATTATGAAGTTATGTTTGCACTTTTGACGTGCAGTCCTACGACTGACTGTTTTTTTAAACTAAGTAGAAAACGAGGGTTATCAGGAATCTTGATTTACCGATTACATTTAGATTATTTTGCACGTTAAAATGTTAAACAATCCATCCAAAAATTAAGAATTTCGTGATGAGGTGGGAAATAAACAAAATAATCTCATTTGAGTGTAGTCTCCAGAAAGAGTGTGATCCCATGAGCTTAAAAATGCAAGGCTTGCTAGAATAAACATAGTTCAACTAAAAAACTAAAGATGCAGAATTTCTTCCATTTACCTGATATAACCACATTATTGGAGACGAGAGATCCGCCACAGATCTGCTCAAGAGTATCTGTTCCTTTCCGGTAAATACCGACGTGCCATGGAAGCTCACCACGCTTTGCTTCTTTCCCGTCAATCACTAGTTGAAAGGCTTCAGGCGACACTCGACCACATTCTGGAAAGAAAACGAATTTATAGAGGGCAAAAGTATCATCAGTGGAATTATTTGCAACTTAATCGCTACACATTATAAAACAACGTCCCCCGCCGCGTTTGTCTGTCTGTCTGTCTGCTTCTGAACGGATTTTCATACGGTTTTCAGTAATAGATAGAGTGATTCATGAGGAAAGCTTTGGTATATACTTTGTACCCGTGCGAAGCCGGGGCGGGTTGCTAGTCAATAAATAGTTACAAAAATCAGTAGCTATGTACAAGGCATTTATTTATGTATCTAGTCTGCGAATGTGAGTTTGTGTTTTGTTACATTTTCACTCTTCAACCACTCAACCAATCATCATGAAATGTTGCATGTACGTTGTCTAGGTACAAAAAAGAAGAAAGGATACCTTTCATTCAATGAGCCCAAACTCGAGAGATTACTAGTAACCATTGAAGAGTACTACTTTTCATCTCCTGATTCCATCATCAGATCAGCTCAATGGAATCAAAAGGATGCCCATTCGTGGTTTCACTTTTAGACGTTCGCGTCATTATTTCAAATGTTAAAAAAATACATTGATTTTAATGTGACTTTTCGACCCTAAATATCTTCTATAGAACTTAGGGTTTGAAATTAAATCTTACAAGGACTAAAACTTGAATCAATGACCGTTTCCATTTTAAGGAAAATGTTGCCATTATATAAAATAAACCATTCATGGTTGAATTCAAATAAACATCGTTTTAAAATAAAATGGTTAAATAATAATATACGTGATAATAATTCGTAATGTTACATTAAAATATATCGCAGTGTAGTAATCTTATTATTTCGTGAATGTAGTCGTAGTTTATGTAGTGAATGTATACTTCAGTGTTAGTTTTGTCTTAATTTATACATGGTATCCCTGTCAAAAACATGATGCCACAAAAATTATTTAAAAAAAAACTCTAACGTCAGTGTCACAATATTTTCTCGTTGTTAACGTTATTATTTTTTAACCTAATATTGGCATTTATTTTTCTCAATAACCCCATGTTATGTTACAATGTACATTTATATTTCACATAATACTCAATGCAGGCTTAATAATGCAGTTTATACATATTTGACGCAGCATAAAAAAGTGTGAAACTGATTTTCATATTGAAATGGGCAATGTCCTTTTTGTATTATCATCGGAAATGCATATATTTACAAAATTCAGTTAAATTTTATATTTTACATCACATAAGTACACGTCGTGGTAACATAAACTCTATTTTCAACCAAACCTGCTTTACACTGAGCAACGTAATTCCAGAAGCCAGTATTACACTTCATCTTTGGGAAACTTTCAGTGGAGTAGTAAAAGGGAGTGTTGCAGACAGGGCTAACCAACGTTCCTGGTGCCACGTAGTTGCCACAAACTTTGAGTCCCACTCCTGGCACGTGGCACATGTACCGGACACTGGGATCCGGTTCCAGTTTGCAGAAACCTGGTAAAATACGGAAAAGAAAAAGTATTAAACATAACATCATAACGGACTAGTAAAGTCTCTTTGAACGCCATTGTCACATATATGTGACAAAAATATCATATGAACGAGCCAAGTCAAATCTTCAGGATTATCTACAGAACTTGGCAACCATTTAGATCTCAATTCTTTTGTCGTCGTAGTCGATAACCTCGTATATTCTTAATATTGAACTTGGCTCCCATTTTCACATTTATGTTTTTGATTATCATTACTTTTTGTAAAGAAATTATTGTTATTCATCATTCAAAAGCGATCTGTAGAATTAACATTTTGCCTGGGTTTACGTTGTATAGTTTTCTTTTTTGTGCTATCTTGTACATTTCCTTGAACATTAGAAATAGTAGAGCGCTTTGCCTATTCATTGATAAATCATTCCGTACGTAATCTACATTTTTGGTAATGATTCTGTACATTTTTGAAGCGTCTGTTGAAAGTTAAAATAAGTTACCTTTGCCGACACATAATTACTCAGCTGGACGCCAAATATCAACTTTCTAGGTCATCGGGAAGTGGGTTAGATTTTTTATACATATTTCAGTCAGTCAGTGATAAAAATCCCGATTTGTAAACGATAATATCTCAATGATTGTTTAAGTTGTATTTATAAAATTTGGGGTTCTAGTAAATCTAGAGGATTTTAATAAATAAACAAAAAATCAAGTATTTAGATTAAATAGATTATGAGTTATTAAGCGGTCAAAAGTTGCTCTAAATGGTTCGTGTAATATACACACAGCTTCTGCGTCGTCAGTTCATTTTTCTTGAACTTATCTTGACACGCTGCCGCGTGTCTAGATGACGTTAAAGAGGTTAAAAAATAAAAATTCCGGGTTCCTAGTTGTTCTAGCCGGCTAAGCCTAGATGCGGTCGATAGCAGTAATTGGTTAAACCTAGGTGTATTATTTTTATTCACGACTAATAGTAGGTGAGAAGCTGTCTGCATTCGGCTAAAATTAGGTCTAGCCTTCTTTCTACTGGCTATAACCAGAAAGGCAATGCCCTGTGATTAAAACTAGAAATAGGATAAGAAGTAAATGTGGGCTTACTCCGTCCTCTGGTAACCAGTTTGGCACTATTACTTAATTGTTTTCTTAAAATCAATTCACTGTATATGAGTAGAAATTATTGGACGTTGACATTGTTTTTCCTGAAACAAAATCATTATGCCAAATAACTAATGCCTAATTTACACCAGGAGGACAACGATACAAATGATGACACTGTAAAAATCTAGATCTCAAGCATAGTTTTAACTACAAGGCATTCGCTATATCTAGATGTAGACAGTAGAAAGAAGGCTAACCTAGTTTTAGCCAAAATTTAACCGATTACAACTTATATTATCCGGGAATAAAAAGGATACACCTAGGTTTAACCAACTGTTTTCGATCGCACCTAGTTTTAGCCGGCTAGAACTAGGTGAAACAGTACTTTGGTTTTTAGCCATTAAATATATGGAAAGTGTTATAGAAAGTAGTTGTCATATTTTATGGTTATTGGGTGTCACCAATAAATAGATGAAGAAGTCTAAAAGTGAAAAAAATTTAACAAGCCAAATCTGGTGTAGGTACATATTTATAAACAACGTGTTTTCAATTTTCAAGATGCTTTGAATATTTTTTATGCGGAGGACTCAGGCATTTCTCAGTTCCAAAATAACGTTTCTATGTATATTAAGAAATCCGATTTTTCTACTTAACTTCAGATTATACGACCATAATATGACCACAACTTTCTGTAACACCTTCTTTATTTAACTAAGTTTTTTAATTAATTTATCACCAACTAGTCGGTCAATAGTTTGTTCTAAGTAGTTATAAACACTCACGGACGCATTGAGGTATATTCTGGTACCACTTTCCATCGACACAGAATACTTCTGTACCGTTCCCATTTGAACCATCCTTGTTCACTACTCCATAACCTCGTCGACAGTGGACTGTCAGTGCCACACTATCAGAGGACTGACCAGGGCGTGCATGGGGGTTGTTTAATACCTTATACGTTCCATGGTTGGGGTATGCTGGCAAAATACAGGCGTTGGATCTTCTTGATCTGAAATGATAATAACATAACATAACCAAGTGGCCAGGATAGTCCACCAGAAACTTGCTTTTAAATAAAACCTTGTGACTGTCGTGTTACCGTACTACGGGAATGTGTCTGACAAAAATTTCTCGAAAGATTCCCGCAATGAAAGTTTTATATAATTGGAATATATACCACTTTCCACTATCAACCGTTGTTACACGGTTCGGGTTTTTTACCCACTAAGCTTAGCGTGGGTCTAGTTAGCAGCGTGTAATAATTCCTCGTATATTTTAATTATTATTAATAAACTTTAAAGTTATTACAGCAGCTTACCTTTTATTCGACAATAGACAAAAAGTCTCGTCACTTGAGTCTGAACAATGCCGGATTCCGTCACACACATGTTCCATTCGTATACAATCAGTCCCTTCCTGGCATTTAAACTGGCTAATATTAACATCTCCATGAAGGAAACTGCACAAAATAAAAAAAGAGTTAAATCGAATCATCCTTAGAAGGAGTTTCAGGTTTGGATCGACTTAATCTAGTCCAATTTAACCCAACGAAGACACAGGTTTGCACGTTCATCGCCAAAAGGAAACCGTTTGTCGTATCACCTCGCTTTGAGAGCACTTCCCTATCTGCCACAGCCAGTATCGGAATCCTTGGTGTCGATATAACGAGTGAAGTCCAGTTTCACGGTCGCTTAGAGGGTAAGGCCAAATTAGCCTCAAAGAAGCTTGGTGTGCTGAACAGATCGAGACAGTATTTCACCTCGGCTAACCGCCTAAAACTTTATAAGGCGCAGGTTAAGCCGCATATGGGATACTGTTCTCATCTCTATGCAGGGGCATCCCAGTACCAGCTTTTCCCTCTGGACCGCATTCAACGGAGAGCGACTCGAATCGTCGATTGCCAGAATGTTTCAGATCTGCTTGGCGTTGCGTAGAGATGTAGCTTCACTCTGCATTCTCTATCGCCTGTATTTTGGGGGGTGCTCCGAGGAATTGTTCGGACTTATACCGGCCGCAGCGTTTCGTCATCGTTCAATGCGACAAAACTATCATCCTCCACTTGGATAATTGGCAATCCACCACTGTGCTGTGCTCTCCAGAAACTTTTTGCCTTGCACAACCAATCTATGGAACAAATTGTCGCCTGCAGTGTTTCCGGATCGATACGACGATTTCAAAGGCCGGCAAAGCACTTGTGACTCTTAAGTTGCAGGTGTCCATGGGCGATGGTAGTCATTTACCATTAGGCGACCCGTCTGCTCGTTTGCCCCCTATAACATAAAAAATGTTTCACTTTGCATGAAGGGTAATATCTCTAAAACCACTGATCCAATTGTGAAAATTATTTTGTTAAGGAGGTCACTCGTAAATGTTAAATTACCTGCAAGGGAATGATCCATTTTCCGGTAAACTTGTAGTCGCTGTTGAAGTAACTGAAATAAATGTAATTTTCTATATTTGAATAATATAACACCCCTTCCTCAACAATATATTTAAGTACTAAAAATTAATTAACATGGCCGACTACAAATTAACAGCCAATTTAAAAATAAGTTATACAATACGGTAGGAGACAGTCAAGTCAAATAATAATAATATGTTCTGTAGAACCTTTTTTAAATAAGGGTTTATGACGTCATACGCCGCTATTGCCAAACCATTTATTAGGTATTTATATTTCATCATCATCATCATCATCAGCCTTTCATTATCCACTGCTGGACATAAGCCTCTCCTAATGAACGCTACTGAGCTCGATCGTCAGCTCTCCTCGTCCAGTTTTTCCCGCCGTTTTGCGCAGATCATCACTCCACCTGGCCGCAGGGCCCGTCATTTACATTTAGTAAAAAATAAAAACTAACTTTAAAATTATATCGAATGTAAGTCGTTAAAGTCTTATTTCCACCATGCATTTATGGCTTCACTCGTAACTAATAACAATAATAACTTCACACATCTCACACACGGCCGTCTGATCCCAAACTAGGCAGAGCCTGTACTATGATAACCAAACTTCTGATAAACATACTTATATATTTCTAAATACATACATATTGTCGCGCCTTTGTGGTATTATTTATTACTGGCTGGTGACAAGCTGTACTGAAGTATTTAGAACTATTTTTGAATTATATAAAATATAGAATAGATTGAAGTCGGATGCGAGCGACCGTCGAGGACAGAACTCTCGAATTATGTTCTATTATCAATGTTAAGTGTGATTACCCTGAGAATTGATTATAACCTTACGAGCTAGTGAGTGTTTCAATTATTCTCCTCTCACAAAATACCCTAAAGTCCTGGTTCCTCAGCTACGTTACTCCGGTCACAGCAATATTATATTTAAATTACACCTAGACACAGAACAAATTATCGTGCTCATCATACAATTATTAATTGTTCTGGGTGGGAATCGAACCCACGACCCCTGGCTTAGCAGTCAGGGTCACTAACCACCAGACCAACAGACCAGATAAGTATGCTCAAATATTGAAAGTCAATTCTAATAATTGACGTATCGAAATGAAACTGTATGTATTGTAGTTTGAATGAGAATTATATAATTTGACATCTTGGAGCTAATATGATAATGGAGCCATGAAGTGGATAGTCCAACTCTGCAGTGGCTACTAGTAAACCTCTCGAATCTGGACCCATATGATTTGTTTTAACAAGTCCAACAGATTGAGCTTCATAATAATGGTCTGGTAAAGAAGCCAGGAGGTATCCACCCCCACGTAGCACTCGTTTTTACTTTTTAATTCAGTTCGCCATTTAAACGTGTTGTTATAGTTTTACTAGCTGTGCCCGCGACTTTGTTCGCGTGGAATAGTGTATTTATATCGAATCAACAGCCTAAAAAATAATTTTCAAGCTTCTAGCTCTAAATATGACGATACTTCCATACAACTTTTCATCCCCACTTTTCAACCCCGTACACCCGTTTTTCGCATTAAAAAGTAGCCTATGTCCTTTCTCAGGCTCTAGACTATTTGTGTACCAAATTTCATTTAAATCGGTTCATTAGTTTTAGCGTGAAAGGGCAGACAGACAGAGTTATTTTCGCATTTATAATATTAGTAAGGATATTGTTATTTAAAAATATTTTTAATAATATTTGATCGTTGTTTATAACTTCAAGTAGCCAGATATATTTATAAAAGTTATACGGTTTTAGTAACGTGTGCATTTCGGGAGTGCCTGAATGGGGTGCTTCATCGAAGAGTGAAGTTACCTTCCGGTCGGTTTCAGGGTCATCGGGTCCCAAACTAGTCTGGGATCTCCGAAATACACACCTGGTATACCTATAGTTCTCTATTTCTCTTGGTCAGGCCATAACTTGAGAACGACTTAACCGATGTCATTCTTTTTTTTTTATGTTTTCTAAAGTGAAGAAATTTCATTTAAATCGGTTTATTAGTTCATTAGAAAACCATATAAGTCTTTTATGGAATGGTTTTTTTAAGTCGTTTTTTTTAAGAATTATTTTTACTGATGTTTACACTGAAAAGAAATCAAAATCGATACAACTCGAGTTGTATTACTTTTCACTGAAGGTACAGAATTAAGTATTTAATATTTAATTTCATGACGACTGTAAAATAATTTATTTTAATCACAGGCAACTACTCTTACTACCTATTACTTGGGGATCAATTTCCATCCGTAGACAAAGGCTGCCCACCGTACCCTATTACTTTTTTTTATGGTATAAGGGGCAAACGAGCAGATGGTAAATGACTACCGCCGCCCATGGGCACCTGTGTAACTCGAGTGTCACAAGTGCATTGCCGCCCTTTAAAGTGGGAGTAGGAAAAGAGGGGGGGGGGGGGGGAGAGTGGGAAGAGGGGGGAGAAGGAAAGGACGGGAATAAGTCTTGTACTGAAAGTACTTTCAGTTTTCCACAAATTCCCCATTTTCCGGGCAACTTTCCATCTTTTCTTTCCCAAAAAACTGTTATTCGGACTATTATTAACTTATAAAAGAAAGTATTAATCAAATCACTCCAGCCATTCCTAACTTATGCGCTTACTAATAGCCTAGATTATATTCTGTTGTTATGCGATGATATGAAAGGTCACTGCTATCGCTAAGCTATACTGGTTACTGACTTGATCAATTTTGTCGTGTTGGAATTACTCGAATGAGGAAAATGCAACTTTTAAATACTTTTAAGTTGTATATTTCCTAGTGGTATTAGTCAACTAGCCGTCCCCGTATTTTCACCTGCGTTTTCGGTCACTGCTCTGCTCCTATTAGTTGTAGCGCGATGTTATATAGCCTATAGCCTTCCTCGATAAATGGGCTATCCAACACTAAAATATTTTTTAATTCGAACCAGTAGTTCCTGAGATTAGCGCGTTCAACCAAACAAACAAACTCTTTAGCTTTATAATATTAGTATTAGTATAGATTAAGAAACAGGGGTACAAAGATTGGGCCTGCTTGATGACCATTTCCCAAAAGTTAAATCAGTAAGTGAACACGAGTGGACCCTACAGCTTGACAAATACTGACCAAGTTCGATCAGTCATCTTACTTTCGCTATAGACGAAATTTACACTAATATTGTCAAGAGGTGTTTGTATGTAAGGTGTCGTCTTCAAAACTTCTGATTTGATTCTTAAATACTAACAAGAAAGCTCTTACATTGCATTGCCGCCGAGAAAATGTGTTCATTGTCAGAAATTTTAAAACCTTCAATTTAAGAACTGGCTATTGAGTTATTTAAACAAAAAACTTCAATACCAAAGCTATAAAACTGTGTTTAATTTACATTTAAGTGTAATAAATATTATATACATAAAACTCACCGATGATGACAAAAACGGACAAACACTTCCACATTTTCAAACTGTTAATAATACTTCACTAAACATAATAGTCTTTATTTTATTGGTGCCGTTAAACTAATAACATTTAGCTATATATTTTATAAACACTAAATTTGAACTAATATGTTACAAACTCGTGATAATTACACAAGAAACACGTCGGGTTGGCAAACATTCTTATAAAACTACGCGTAAGCGTCAGAGGTCATTCAAGTAAAACTGGTTTCCGCGAAGATGTATCAATATTTGGATGTATCCAGATGGATGATTTCATGTGTGAAAAGATATACATACATGCGAAAGTCCC
The DNA here is from genome assembly GCA_963859945.1 of Euplagia quadripunctaria. Taxonomy (NCBI): domain Eukaryota; kingdom Metazoa; phylum Arthropoda; class Insecta; order Lepidoptera; family Erebidae; genus Euplagia; species Euplagia quadripunctaria. The sequence continues at coordinate 3,994,491 of OY982586.1, forward strand.
GCCTGTATCCATAAAGGGGTAGGCACAGGCTTATTAAGTACATATATATTGCTATTTATAATTTTTGGTTCCCCTCGCGTAACAAAAGGGCAAGCCTATTGCCTTCAACTGGGCACTTTGGGAATGAAAAACAGGACAAATGCGAGTCCAACTCGAGCACCGAGGGTTCCGTAAGCAAACAAGCTCGTATACGTCCATCTCGGGAATCAATTATCAAAGACTTTTGCCCGTCTTTTTCGAAAGACAAACTAGATTTGCGGTTGCTATGTACGACAAAGTGAACAATCCAACCGCAAATATAAGGTTTGCAATCACAAAAACCTTTTTTTTATGTGATATAACAACAAATTAACGACTTACGGATTTTTTCCTTCACTTGTGCTGTCAGACCTTGCTTCTCACCAAATTTCATGATTCTAGGTAAATGGGAAGTACCCTATAGGTTTTCGACCCAAAACCTATAGGGTACTTCCGGCTGACCTAGATGTGTCAATTTTGGTTAAAAACAAGGTCTTACAGCACAAGTAAAGGCTGTATATCTGTGGCCGGGATGTATGAACCCTCTGACCATAAAAAAACAATCTTCACATAATATTGTTTAAGTAATAACCATATCGAAGGTATTGCAATTTTATCTATTCTAGATAAATATATTAAAAAAAAGAAAATCAGCCACGGATACATAGTTTACCAGATTTAATTATTAATTTGCTTAAATAATCTAGAAAATTGAAATTTTACAAGAGTGTTTTCAAAATAATTGTGTCGAAATAAATATTTGTTATCTATTCCGTTAATTCCGTCCAAAAAAGAATAGACAAGTATTTTGATGGTGATGATGTCAGCCTGTGACCACGGCCAGTGCAATCTGATCGAAACGTCAGGTAATTAAGAGGTATGTAATACCTTTTCGTGATCGCGTTAATTCCCGTTAACACGTAAATAATAAATTAATATCTCACACTTGGGATATTCCGGAATATTCTTGTCCACAGCGAAATTACAGAGTAACCAAATTTAATCAAATCTTTACTCGACAATGCAAAATTTTCTTAGAATGAAACTGTTTTTATTGATTCGCACCTGAACTTACTCTTAAGCCACTGTTACTTGTCTTTTGCACCACTTACCGGTACGTTTTTTTTATTTTCATGCTTCTTTGCTCTGCAAAAGGTGAAGACTTTTAATTAAAAATGCCGACGTTAACATATATTGCAAAAAAAGTATAAAAAACGGTAAAAAAGAGTGCCATCGTTCAGCGATAAATTAGAGACAAGTTTTGGTGCCTGTATGATTGCTTTACATACGCTAATGTAGTGCTAGCTTGATATCAGGCTGTCCATGTCGATTTATTATTAACTGGCTAGAGCGACTAATTTTTTAGATTTGGTAACAAATTAGCGACAAATTATAGTGCTAATTAGGAATAGGAAACTTAACTTTGTAGTGCTAGCTTGATATACCTGAGTCTCCATTGACATTTTGTGGCAGGTATAACTTGTTCATAGTTGATTGAGGCTCCCCCTCTTCCATTTTTGTATTACACTTCAGTAGTAAACTTCTTCAGTTGCACCTAGATACGATAAAATGGCACATGATTTAAAATGCTTACTTAATCGATTTCCAATCGTGATCTAATTAGAATCAAAACTAGCGTACTGTCTAAGGCAAGGACGTTGTCAACTGGCCAATTTATTCTACGACCCAGTACACTACCCACACAAAGACAATTCAAGTCCTTAACAAGGCACTCATAGTTCGAGCGATCAGTAATGATCCCAACTTTTCAGGCCAATCACCCTAGTTATATTTATGTTGATGACATTATTGTTTTAAGATAAAAATATTAAGAAGAATGCGTTTTTGGTGTAGATATACTTACACCTACACCAGAAACGCTTAACAAGATATTATAAATTTTCAGGTCAATATCAATGATTTTATTATTTTATGCGGACATTCAGGCAATTCCAGACATTCCATCAACGTCCTTGTTATAAAATATTTATAGCTTTATTCATGTCAGCCCTCTCCAAATTCAAGTTCCAAATTTTGTTAAAATTCATTCATTCATTAAAAACATTATATTAAATTGAAAATGTAATTATTATTATTGTCAATTATTACATTGAATTATATATATTAGGAACATATCATTGTTGAAATAAATAAATTATATTAGAGTTAGCAAAATTATAATAATATAAAAATAAGCAAAAAATCTAAATTACAATAGTCTGTAATTTAAAAAATCATTTACATTATAATAGGTAGCATTTATTAACGAGTAGTTGATGTAGTGGTTTCTTTTTCCTGACTTAGTCAAACGATACCATGAACACCAATTACCCCTTAAAAAGGTAAAGTAAGTCAAATTCAATTATTTTTTTTAAATTCTTTAAAAATTGCTTGAAATCGTCTATTCTTTAAAACTAAAAAAATTTAGATCAACACATAATCTCATCGAAACATTAGGTACGAAACCTAAGATTTTTCGGAAAGAACTGACGCAGGTCCTTTCGCGTCCATAGCCCATGGAGGAGTCCCGGCCAACGCGCATGTCGCCTCCGTTGACACGGTGCGTTATCCGCGTATGGTTTTTACCACCATGACCCTCTGAGGGCGCCAGAGGCGCACCCTGTTCTGGACGGTCAGAGCCTCCACCTACACCAATCATAAACGCCCAATACACATCAATGGCAATTAAGAGATGGAAGACCACGACTGATCTGGATACTCGAAAGCCTTAATAAAGGGCTGTGATAACAAAATACCAAAAGAACTCCCAGAGCTCAAAAGATACAAAACCTATGCAGTAACAAGAGTCCTCACCGGACACTGCAAACTGAACAAACATTTGTTCAACCTAAAGCTAGGTTTGCACATCATACAACCGCAGGAAATACAAACAATCACTGCTGATAGGATCTGGAGGTTTCTTGAAGCCATAAGTCTGAGCATTAAACTATTAAACTATAAGCTACAAATGACTAGAAATGGTGGAGGTAGCACTAGGCACTTAAAACAATAATAATAAAACACCCAAAAACGGCTGAACGGATCTGGATGAAATTTGGCACAACAATTTACTGTTTTTTTTTTTTTTTTTTTTTGAAGATTACTAGTAACGTGGGTCACACATTACTAGTAATCTCGTTAACCCCTCCAGCTAAGCTTAACGCTTGTGTTAGGAGTGGGTTCATGACGGTAGTGCACTGGGTGGGGTTCGAACCCGCAACCATTTGATCGCAAGTCCGACGCCTTAGCCATTACGCTACCGCCGCTTTGATGTTTTGTTTTCTGGAATCGGATCGGAATTGTAGTCTGGAATAGTATATGAGCTACTTTTTATCCCGAAAAAATTTACGGTTCTCGTGGAAAAGATTCACCAAAATTTCCACATGAACGAAGTCAAGTAGAGCTGGAATTATAAATGCGTATGTAAGTTTGTTGGTTTACTCCACTTTCACGACCTAACTACTCATCCGATCACCACGAGATTTTGCATACACGTTGTCGGGGATACATAAAAGGATATAGGGTACCTTTTATCCACAAGGAAACTACTGTTCCTGGGGGAAAATAACTTCTACAAGATTTTTTTTTGCCTCGCACAACCAATCTTTGGAACAAATTGTCGCCTGCGGTATTTCCGGACCGATACGACCTTCAAACCTTCAAGAAAAGAGCGTACTCCTATTGTCCTCCACACACTTGTGACTTTTGAGTTGCAGGTGTCCATAGGCGACGGTAGTCACTTACCATCAGGTGACCCGTCTGCTCGTTTGCCCCCTATTATATAAAATAAAAAACAAGAGCGACGCTGCGGGCAAATCTAGTACCTACATACGTAATAAATACCAAGAATGACGTCACAATGCCATTAGTGCAGCAAGTGTCGTAGATACCGGCCCATCTTACCACCAGGTGGGTTTACCAAGTTTCTTTGTTTAAAAAGCAATACTTCTATGAGGTGAGGGAGTACACTAGCTCAGCGGAACAAAAACATTACCACTTACAAAATCTTTAAAGTGGTTGCTGCTTTTTATCCCGATATTAACACGGAATCGGGACTTACGCGGGTGAAACCGCGGGGTGCTGCTAACATTACCACTTACAAAATCTTTAAAGTGGTCACCTGTGTCAATGCTAAAAGCATATGATTTCAAACGCCCCCGTACACTGAGACGTGAGCACAAACCTCTCGTGGTTTTAACGAAAAAAAGCTAAAAAAAAAGTAAGAATTATGCTTTAGTTAATATTGAGATTTTCCTCAAGTAGGTTGTGTGTTTATTAAAATGATTCGTCATTTCGTTATTTTGTTTGGTGTTTCTTATGTGGCGTGTGAAAACTTGATGTTGCCGAAAGGTGAGCAGTTTTTATTGCAATATTGTTATTTAAAAATATTGTCTGATCGTTGTTTTTAACTTCAAGTAGCCAGATATATTTATAAAAGTTATACGGTTTTAGTAACGTGTGTATTTCGGGAGTGCCTGAATGGGGTGCTTCATCAAAGAGTGAAGTTACCTTCCGGTCGGTTTCAGGGTCGTCGGGTCCCAAACTAGTCTGGGATCTCTGAAATATACACTTGAGTAAATCTGTGTACCTATATATATAAATATAAATCTCTATTTCCCTTGATCACGCTATAACTTGAGAACGACTTAACCGATGTCATTCATCTTTCTTTTTATGTTTTATAATACTTCGTAGAAGGTTCTTACGGAACAAAAAATTAAGAACATTGAACAGATAATTAATTACCGTGGGATTAATTTGAATTTCGCGAACGAACTGGCAACAGCTTGTCCCACTAATATTATAAATGTGAAAGTTTGGATGGATGGATGGATGGATGTTTGTTACTCTTTCACGCAAAAACTTGGTGTGTAGATAGCTGGAGACCTGGATTAACGTATAGGCTGCTTTTTATCTCGGTATTCCTACAGGATCCGGTACGGGATCGGGACTTACGCGAGTGAAACCGCGGGGTGCTGCTAGTCTGTAATTAATAAGTGCATGCCTACTTAATATGGTATGGTTCGTGGGAGAGCCATGCTTCTGCACGTATAGGCCGGCTCGACCGGAGTGATACCACGGCCTCACAGAAAACCAGCGGTGAAACAATGCTTGCATTCATTTTCGCCACGTGAGTGAGGTTTCCGGAGGCCCTTACCCTTCCCTCTCCCCTCTTCCCCCCTTTTCCCCAACTCCTCCAATAGCCAGTTCAAATAACAGGTATGCCACTCTGGCCTGCTTGAGCAATTGGTACCCTCCCCGATCCATATTCAATATACTTCCCAATTTTCCTATTTTAATTCCCGAGGTACCCGGTTGACGACGATAGGTTTGTCCCCAATTCCGTGTAGTGGGCCGAAATTATAGTGGTTAAAATGTGTTTCTTTTTAATATTTTTTTAATATTTTAATTCTTTTTTAAAACTCCTCTGTCTATTACCTTTATTACGTATTATTTTATTACGTCTATTATACCTTCGGAAATATATACGTGAGTGTATGTATGACGTACGTGTGAACTTTTATTGAACTGCAATTGAGTAGAATATTTTGTGAGACCCAATGTGATGTCATCGTTGACTTATTTAACGAGGCGAGGCCATTCACCCAAATAAGTTAAAACGACTTACGAGTATGTACGTAGAGCGCTACATGACTTTTGTCGTATGCAAATATATATCATGATAACATAATAATGTGATTTGAAGTCTAAGATCTAAAAAATCTAAGTATTATTTGGAGGCACAGAAAAGTTTGTATGATTTTTAAATTGATTTTCTAAATGAAAATGACGGGCCTATTTTTATAAGTTTAAGCGTGGCTTAAGGTTATACAACAACGTTTCGAGAAAATAAGTACTGTAATGAGGGAAACTTCCCATTCTCCCCCTCTTCCTTCCTTTCCCATACTCCCCTTCCCTTAAAGGCTGGCAACGCAATTGTGACTCTTGAGTTGCAGGTGCCCATGGGCGGGCGGTAGTCACTTACTATTAGGTTAGCCGTCTGCCCGTTTGCCCCCTATCCCATTAAAAAACTTGTGTATCTCTAAGGACCATAAAACGGTGGTATATTCAATTCAATCGCCAAATATTTTAGGAGGATGGGACAAGGTCCGGCAGGCCCATAGGAATCACTACCGATAAGAACATCGAGACTGTACCAAAATTATTGGAGGAAGACCGACGTGTGAAATATCGACAGATCGAGGAAACCCTCAGTTATGAGCATCGACTGTTCATTGGATTCTCCTCCGCTCCGCTCCGCACGCTGCTCCGTCAGCGTATCAGCCATCAAGTGCGGTACCCAGAATGAACAAAGTTGTACTTTCAAGTGGTCGTGAGGAATCCGATGAACAGTGGGTACACTTACCCGAGGGTTTCCCCAATCTGTCGATATGTCACACGTCGGTCTTCCTCCAATATTTTCTCGAAGTTCTTACCAGTAGGTAGGTATCACTTCTATCGGCCTGCCGGACCTCGCATCATTCTCCGTTCTATAGTTCTTACAGTTTTAGAAGGACTAGATTCACTCATTACAGTTCTTTCCTCGAAACATTTTTGTAAAAGTTTAAGCCACGCTTAAACTTATCAAAAATAATGACTCGAATGTCATAACGATAGAAAATCATACAAACTATTCTGGGACATCATACTTAAACGGATATATGTATTTATTTAGTACTATGCGACTTTGCATTCTAAAAAGCACTTAAGGGATGCAAGTTTTCGAGCGATGAGCAGCTTATAGGAGCTTTTGAGGATATATGTGGCTGTGTTCCAGAGGGATACTGGAGCGATGTGTTCAGCACCTGGTTTACACGTATGAAGACCTGTGTTACTGCCAGTGGAGACTACTTCGAAAAAAAATACATTTCACAAAGTACGACAAACCTTATGTAGCGCCCTAGTACGTGGCGCGAAAGTAAAAAAATCGGGTTCGATTCCCGCTCAGTACATAATATTTGAATGCATGAATAAATCTATTTGCATGGATCTAGGTATCTCTTTGTATAATATGTAGGTATTTACAAAATAAAGTATAATAAATTGGTATTTTCTAACCCCCGACGCAAAAAGGGTATAAGTTTGAAGTGTCTGTGTATCTGCGTATTTGTGTATCTGTATGTCTCTGTGTCTGTCTGTGGCATCGTAGCTCCCATAAGGATGAACCGATTAGAGTGCGGTTTTTTTTGTTTTAAAGGCGACTTGTTTGAGAGTGTTCTTAGATATAATTAAAGAAAATCTGTTCAGCCGTTCGAAGATCATCAGGAATTTTCGAGTCGGGGGTATTTTAAATTTTAAATTTATGATTATAACCATGTTCTAGTACCCGTAGTACAAGCTATCCTTAGTTGGGGTCTCGAAATCAAAATGTAATATTATGTCCCAGATATTAATAAATATAAGATTTTTTTTTGTGTTCAGGCTCCATCTGCGTGTGGAATGGGGCGCCCGGTCAGTGTGTAAGTGTGTACAAATGTCTCAGTGCCGTTAAAGACATCGCAAATAAGACATTTCCACCCGTGAGTATTTTTCTTACAATTTATTTTAAATTATACAAAATTACGAGTGATATCATTATGTATTTACGGGAATTAACGCGATCACGAAAAATTATTACCATACCTCTGAATTGCCTGACGTTTCGACTAGTGTTGCCAACATTTCTTCGGCGAAATAGAGAGGTAGAGAGGAAATGAGTTACTTTTAGGACCTCTCAATGGGCATGATCCAATTTCAATATTATTTGTAGGTAGTTATAGCATTACCTCCCCAAGTTGTGATGCAATACATCAATATAAATTGGCAAAGTGCGAAGTAAGTCATTTTTATCCCCCTACGCAAAAAGAAGTTTATTTATAAGTAGCAGCGAACCGCGGTTTCACCCGCGTAAGTCCCGATCCCGTGGGAATATCGGGATAAAAAGTAGCCTATGTGTTAATCCAGGTTTCCAGCTATATACTAAGTTTTATCACAATCGGTTCAGTAGTTTTGGCGTGAAAGGGTAACAAACATCCATCCATCCATTACACGGGTGAAACCGCGGTTCGCTGCTACTTATAAATAAACAGGCAGTCATGGGACTGCCGACAGAAATGAAAACTTAAACGAAACGACGAACTTAAAACGTCACATTAGCAGGTTGGTGTCATTAATTAATAAGGAGCTGACAGAACTCGATGTTTAGATTAGTGCCCTAGCGATCTATATGTATTATTAGCGTGACGGTCAGGAGTCCAGTGCTTTTTCCCCATGGCAAAAATGCACAAATGTGACTAAAGAAGTTTTCACTTCAAATAAACTGACTAAGGTTTTAGTGGGCTTCGTTGTAACAATTCAAACAGTAACTTCGTGTTCACTTGAGGGGGGTTCCTTTCGCATTATTATTCGTGTAGCAAGTGACACACCGTTTTGGTATAATTTTTCCACCCCTCCGAGGTATCTCGGTCAGAATCATATAAGATTCATGGGACTTATCAATGCAATTATGTGACCAACACGCTCGTGGATCATATACGCGTCACGTTTTATTTTTGTTTTTTTTACTTTAAAAATGTGTTAACGTGCTTCTAAAAATATACATCTACCTCCAGATAACAAATAGTAGCCGAATTGGGAGAGCCATGCGCCGGCTCGATAGGAGTGATACCACAGCCTCACAGAAAACCGACAGTGAAGCAATGCTTGCATTGCTTTTCGCCACGTGATTGAGGTTACCGGAGGCCCTAATCCTTCCCCCCTCCCTCTCCCCCCTTCCCCTACTCCCACCTTAAAGGTCGGCAATACACTTGTGACTCTTGGGTTGCAGGTGCCCATGGGTGGTGGTAGTTATTTACCATCAGGTGACCCGTCTGCTCAATTGATCCCTACACCATAAAAAAAAGATTTGGACATTACTGAATGAAATTCCTATGTTGTATGGGAACAGGGAACCTGTTAAATATGCAAACTTTTTTATATTCATATCATAATTTTTTCTTGTTTTAGGTCTGTTCGTTTGAAGGCAAAACATCTATCATATGTTGTACCGATTGTGACTTAGTCGAAGACACGAGGTAAGAATGTATTGCTACGAGCTGACTTTCGGGATTAGAAAATTACACCAATTTATTACCAAAATAGACACAATTTATTTTAATAATTCACAAAATACACAATAATTATTCGTGGGAGAGCCATGCTTCGGCACGTATGGGCCGGCTCGACAGGAGTGATACCACGTCCTCCCAGCATAGATTGCATTATTTTTCGCCGAGTGAGTGAGGTTACTAAAGGCCCTAATCCTTCCCCCTCTCCCTCACTCCCTCTCTCCCTCCCCCCCCTTCCCCTACTCCCACCTTAAAGGCCGGCAACGCACTTGTGACTCAAATTCTGCGACGGTTCTCTTTCCGCACAGACTCTATTAAACTTCTAAATTCACTTGCAACTAGAAAACTTGACAACTCTGTCTAATACCTGTTTTGTGACTACAAACTTATATTTTGCGGTTGGTAAGTTGACTTTCTCGCACATCGATGCATGGGAGAGTATTTTCAGAACCACAAAGTTAAGTTTGCCTTTCGGGAAAGGCTGACGAGAATTGATTCCGCAGATGGTTGTACTATCTAAATACAAGTTTTTTTGCTTACGGAACCCTCGGTGTGCGAGTCAGACTCGCAATTGTTCGGTCTTAATCTTTCGTTAAAATGTTCTTGTTATGTTACAGACTATTGTTGTTCAACCCACTGTTGGGAATCTTGACTAAAACTGGCACGAGCAAGGCTAAAGACAGTAAGTAACTTTCCTAAATTAGTAAGTACTTCGTGACCAACTTAAAAAAAGGAGGAGGTTCTCAGTACGTCGGAATCTTCTTTTTTTAAATCAAATCAAATCAAATCAAAAATGTATTTGCTGAAATATGGTAGGTATACAGTAGATAGGCTTACAATAAATTAATGATCACACATATTCTGTCTTAAAGGGGAGTGCAAACATCTTTTGTGCCATTAGCTAGGTATGGTCAATAAAACAGATAGACGGCGCGTCCGTAAACTAACCACTTTTATTAAGTGAAGCATTGCTGAAAGTTGTGTGCGTGACCTTGTGTTGCACACATCTGCTATGCATGTGTGTGCTAAGCCTGGAATGTTGCCACCATCAAACTATTTACCCTATTTCAGCATCCTTACTAATATTATAAATAAGAAAGTGAGTTTACTTGTTTGTTCAAAAGGATAGTAAAAAAGTTTTATGACACTGTTTAAATCTAGTAGGTATTAGTTAATTTTAAATTATTTTAGTGATAAAAATAGTAGTAGGTAAACGGTGAATAATATAAATAATAATAGTAAATAGTAGTAATAATAATAATGTTATTATTATAATTATGGTATTATAATTCGTGGGAAAGCAATGCTTCGGCATGTATGGGCCGGCTCGACCGGAGTGATACCACGGCCTCACAGAAAACCATTTCTCATATTCAGCTTACTATACTCGGCTTCACTGTGGAAGCGCGGCACTCAGTCTATTTTTTTATTGGTCTGAGGATTTAGTATAATCAGTATTAAATTTTTATACACGCACGCACACACGAGTTCAGTGCTTTTTTCCGAAACCAAAAGTGCCCAACTTGCCTAAAGAAGTTTTCACTTCAAAAATTAACACTTGCATGTTTAAAATGTTGCCAGCTTTTTGCGACTGCCCAAGAAACTCCCTAGCAGAAACAATACTGAAAGTAATGTATTCTGCTGATATCCCAGACCAGTAGTTGCAAATTTCCTCACTGTTTGGATTGTAAACCTTAATACTGTTTGTAATAACATTATCTACCCCAGTGAGCCACAGGACCACAAGATACTCCTAAAGCGACGTGCGAGGTGCATTGTACTTTATTACTCAGTAATGAGAGTCGATATTTGCTTGTCTTATGTAGGTTGACTTAACCACAAAAGATGATTTAAGTTAAACTCTTGTTTCAGAATGCCTAGATTATGTTCATACTCTAGACTATCGATGCAAAAAAGAATTAAAACCTGTAAGTACCACGAAGACACTGGATTCTATTAGAAATTGTACGTACGAGGCTGCTCCCCAAAACGGCGGCGGCGCTGGTTTCGCGGCCGGTGGTCGTAATGCTTTAAGGGAAGAGTTTCCACATATGGTGAGATTTAAAAGATACATATATAAATTTATAACTTTCTCATTATCACAGATCCTGGGGGCCACAAATCCCCCAAAACCATTTAAAAATGTCACCGAAAATATGCATGCGCACGCGCTCATATTTTCAGATTTATGGCTCCTGGGATTGGCCTGGCTACTTATAAATAGCATTTAAATAGTTCTCTAAACATCAGATATCAAAATCAAGACTTGACAAGAAGAAGAAACTGACTTTTTAGAACTCAAAATTTAAGAAAAGTGCCCTATGATTTTATGTAACATTATCACCTGGTTTCTGAATTGGCTCCGGTCCAAGCTAGCACATGTGTGATACATTGACTCTAAGATTTTGACCTTTGAAAATTGTATAGCTCAGGATTTTTATTTATTTTTAGTATTATTGTTTATGTGCTTAATGCCACCTCGACCATTTCTGATCTTTTGTAGCGCCAGCTCAGGCTTGCGATAAGTAGTTGCGGGCTTGAACACTACCGCTTTAGCTTAGCTGGTTAACAAGAATACTGGTGATGTGTAGTCCATGTCACAGCAGTGTTTTCTACGTTTAAAATTTGCCAGGCTTTTGCTACTCACCAAGAAACTCCCTAGCAGTAACAATACTAAAGGCAGTGTATTCTGCTGATATTCGAGACCAGTAGTTGTAAATTTCCTCACTGTTTGGATTGTAAACCTTAATACTATTTGCCATAACATTATCTACCCCAGTGAGCCACAAAATACTCTTAAAGCGACGTGCGAGCTGCATTCTTCTTTATTACTCAGCAATGAGAGTCGATATTAGCTTGTCTTATGTAGGTAGACTTAGTAAATACTTGATTTTTTTTTCAGGCATTACTTGGGTTCGGGGATACTATTGACACAGCAGACTGGCTGTGCGGAGGAACAGTGATCAGTGAACGGTTCATCCTCACTGCAGCTCACTGCTTGTCTAATCTTAGAGTGTTAGTAAGGAATTACAACCTGGAGTAGGTTGATAAATTTTGGACAATTTTGGCTAAAAAAGATCAAAGACTGGTTCTGGAGCAATAAAAGACCAAAAGACCGTGTACAGGGAATCAGTTACATAAATCATGTGTCAAATCTCTTTAATGAAATAAGAAAAAAATATATTTGAAAGTTTTGAAAGCAATGTTATTTGATTCTCAGAGGTTCAGTGAAGTATATCGCCCTGGGTATACTGCAGCGGTCAGATCCTTCCAATCTATGGCAGAGGTACAACGTGAAGAGGGCCATTCTTCACCCAGGGTACAAACCACCCTCCAAGTACCATGATATCGCGCTACTGGAAACTGATAGGGAGTAAGTAAAATCACAACTCTGAGAACCGGTTCATAATAAACTAAAATAAACAACTATCAAAAAATTAACTAAAATGGTGCCGCAGCCATATTGATTTTTAAACAGTTTTATTTAGCTTGCTTTGTTCCTTGTGTTGTTCAAATCTATGTAGCAGTTCAAATTTTATCTTCTTCCTTGTGACCGATTGATCTAACATTTGGTACACACCATTAGTTCGGATGACTATACAATGATGTGTAATTAGTATTATTGTAAATCGAAGATGGCCGCCGTCACAAAATTTGGGTTACATCTATATGTACATATAATAATTTCGTTTCACATTGTTTGTTCGAGATGGACTTCTAAACCAAGTAACCAATTTTAATGAAATTTTTTACTATGTGTACCTACAGTTTGTTCCAACTTGAGAGATACGATAGGTTTTTTTTTTTGCAAGTTAAAAGTTAAAAAACAAAAAAATTTGGAAATAAAAAACTAAAAAAATGTGTTTAAACGGTTTTATTCTAAAAGAACATACTTATGTACTAAAAGCTAAAAAAAAATCGGAAATAAATTCTAAGGGCATGTAATTTTTTTTGGCTTGTAAATCCCCACGGGTTTTCACCTCACCATGGCTACTGGTATATCGGAATAGAACCGACTAAAACTATACGGTGTTCCGTCATAAGTGAGTCTTTTGTATTAGTTTTTGTATAGGTATCGCTCAAGATGATGTAAGGATTCTAACGATACATTCAAATCAGTTCAGGCATTTAGGAGTAATAATAATAGTAATAAAGAAACTCGTATATACATGCATAGCAGTCGTGTGAAAAGCCCAAATACCTACGTTACAGAAACTCGTAGGTCCTAATGGTGCAAAATGCATAGTTAGTGCCTCATTGAGGTCTATAACAATCTGGTCTATAGGAAATCTATAGCATAAAATAAGCTTAAGCGTAAAAACATAACTTTAATTCGGCAGTCGGTTAATAAATGTATGCATTTGTTATAAAGGTTATATTTTGGGTGTCGAAAACACGGTGTAATATGGTCCCGAATATTATTATTGTACAAATTCTTCTGCCTCAGAATCTCATTCAGCTCTCAAGTCCTCCCAGCATGTCTCCATATTGATGATAAGATGGATAGATACGCGCACGCTACCGGCTGGGGAGCCCTTGGACACAAGAAAAGTGTAGCTGACGTCCTACAATCAGTGAGTACCAATAAACATAATGTAATCCAAAGAAGAAACACTAAGATGAAGTTATAGGTACTTCGAATGTTAATAAGTCATCTTCTTTCTGCCATTTTCCCAATTTTGAAAAGAATTTTGAATGGTTTCTTGTTTGGCCAGCTGCCTGCCTGACGCCAACGCTTTTTGGTAATGTAATCGTTTTCAGATGGGATAAAGAAAAAGGTAAATTAGGGTAAGCAAAACGGATAGGGCGAGGGAGCTAGGGTAAGGGATACCACAAGCCTTGGATAGTTAAACGGGACTGAGACTGCAGTAGCTCGAAGAAGCTGTCCTGTGATTGGAGACGCCATTAGAACAGAGACATGAACTTGCCAAACTTTCAAAATGTTAATAAGTATAAATTAATAACACCCCCGATTCAAAAATCCCTTCAACGATTAGGAAAGAGCTGATGATCTTCAAACGCCTGAAAGGATTTTTTTGAATTATAACTAAAACCACTCTCGATGAAGTCGTCTTTCAAACCAATCAAACTAAATCAATATCGTTTGACAGACATAATAATTATACATTAAAACATCCTATAAAATGTTTTGCATCGGGGTTGAAAATTGGATAAATTTTTGGAAGAAAATTGTGTATGGATATTGTATGGCAATTCACATGTACGATAAACTATTCGATCTCATTAAAACTCTAAATCTTAAAACATTCAAAGTAAACTCTATGAATGTCTTTTAAAGAAATATGATAGTACTTAATATATTTAACAAAAGACTTTCGAATTTTTCTGAAAGACTTTCGGCTTGAGCCAAAATTGCACTAGACTTTTAAGTGTGCGTTATTATTTGGCTAAATTCATTATATTAATCCTAGGTTTCCTTCTTGTTTATCGTATTTTAATTTAACATTTGTAATAATTCGTTTTTTCTAGTTTTTATTGGCGTAGGTGCACATTTCTGAACAACTCATTTTCTATTTTCATATTAATTTCAATGATTTTTTCTTTTTCTTATGGTGACATTTTCTGATATTCTATCCACATACTTGGTATTACAATTACCGATAACTCTATTCATATCGGCCTTCTAACTTGAAAAATATTAACGTTTAATTTTAAAGCTAAATTTATCAGTTTCAATACCATATACCATATACCAGCAGCTGTAGCGTAATGGCTAAGGCGTCGGACTTGTGCACCCCACCCAGTGCACTACCGTCGTGAACCCACTCCTAATACAAACGTTAAGCTTAGCTGAAGGGGTTAATGAGATTACTAATAATGTGTGACCCACGTTACTCGTAATCTTTTTAAGAAAAAAAAAAACTTGAAGATTTTTCATGAAAGATTTGTTCCTAACATTTTTAGCTCTGGTCTTTACGTCATTCACGGGGACTACTGTAGTCTACCTTTCCATGTAGATATCTATGATTTATAGGATGTTTAAAAAAAGGTGTGATCAAATTTTAGAGGCGTTATGTGTAGCCGGAAAAAGTTGATAGAGCTAAAAAAAGTTGATTTTGAAAATAAAAATAAATCTTTATGAAATGCTTTTTCCAGTGTAAAATATGCACATAAATTTCTAAACAACATATGAATTTTCATGACATTTTCACCAATTTTGTTTTTTTATTTCTTTATGGTGTCATTTTCAGAAAAATGCGCACATTCCATCACCATCCTTGTTATTAAATACAAATAGTTTAATTCATGTCAAAGATTTCTGTATAAAAAATTACGAATTTTCCAAAATATTTAGGGTTTTAAGTTATTCACCTATAACTATATACGCCCCTAAAAATATGGCCACACTTTTCTGTAACACCCTGTATATATATGCATAGAAAAAAAAAACAGTCAGTCGTAGAACTGCACCTCAGAAGTGAAAACATATTAACAGAAGTTAAAAAATATAACAAAAAGATAATAACATATCTAAATGTATTCATAGGGTACGTGTACCCTATGTATACATTTAGATATGTTATTACCTTTTTTTATTTTTAACCTAATTATATATATACAGATGTGTGTGCAACATTTATGAGCGGCCAGGAGTGCAGAACTTCCAATGGGAAGTTCTGCGCTCCTGGCCGCTCATAAATGTTTGAATTTCGAATGTTATATATTTTTTTTAAATATAAGAAACTCGGCTTAGTCTCACGAATTTTCGATCAGGTCACCTGTCCTGACGCGAGTTTAACATTTTTTACCCATCCCAAAAAGTGCATCCCGCTAAAGAAGTTTTCACTTCAAAAACAGTTTAGTACCTTTTCCACTTTTTTATTTAGTAGCTATTGATGGAGCTTTATAGTTAACAATAATTTACTAATAATGACGGTCGACCTTCAGACGGATACTAGTAAATACATTAAACCGATTGGAATAAAACTCATAAAGTGGTTTTACAGGTGTTGCTGCGCATGTTTACTGAAGAAGAATGTTCAGAACACTACCCAAAACACAGACACCTGGTCAACGGCTACGATACGTCTACACAATTGTGTTATGGAGACGTGGAATCTCAGCTGGTACCTACAGACACTTGCGAGGTAATGTTTGGACTATCAAGACTATGTAAGCATTAACTACTAGTTGTTGACGACGTCAGACTACTTCTTATGATGTTAGGGAGCTCATAGTTGTTTGAGACCAGCTATGGCTTACACTTGGGGAGTGTGAGCATTATCCCTTGTCGTCCATTGCCTTCCTATCTTCAATTTCCAAAGTGTCCGGTTGATGGGAGTATATTGCGTATCGATGTATGGTGTATCGGAGGAGTATGGCGTGCCCTTATTATAGGGGGCAAAATGTGGTGTTTAATAAGCTTCTGCCAACTTCCTTTGTATTCGAGGGACATAACAACGTTTTCTCCATAAGATACTCAGCTTTCCTCCGCGAGGACCATGTGCTTTTTGAGGATTTATTTATAAAAGAACAAGATACCAAAGAGCCTCAAATTCGTTTCGTATATGAAGTGGAGTTGCTTTGAAATGAGTAAAACCTATCATCAAATACGTTTGTGCTTTATAATATTAATTAATGATTTCGTATTTTTCAGGGAGATAGCGGTGGTCCTCTGCAGTCTCAGGATCATGAGGTGTGTGTGTTCACGATTCTGGGAGTGACATCGTATGGAAGACAATGTGGGACTGCCGGCGGGGCCGGTATATATACCCGCGTCAAATACTACGTGCCTTGGATTGAAGATATTGTGTGGCCTTGATCTCATAAATCTTTAAAGACTGTTTTATATTTTTTTCTATTTTTGATAATGAAAATTAAACATATCTTACTTTTGTTTGTATGAAATCTTACGGATTTGTTGACTAACTATAAAGTTTCGTAGAAATCGCAGTCAACTCATAGAAGTCGTGTTGTAAGGAGAATATTCAACAGCGGAGGCCTCATGGACTGCGATTTCTATGAAACTTTGATTGTATGTTGTACACCAAAGCTGTTCCACAAGGTATTTTTTTGTTATCAAAACATAAAATAAAAAGCCAGCTGTTTTTTAATGGAAAAAAACTGCTGATAACTGAAACAAATTGCACAAAAAAAAATCCTAGAATTAATTACAGGAAGCTCACTTACTTTCTTTATTTTGGTATTATTATCTTTTCAAAAAGACTTACGATTTGATTTTCATTTTGTAGATATTCCTATAACTTAATCTTTTTAGGGACCTCTTTCTTAGGGTATATCCGGGTCCCTTACAGTACTCACTTGTAATGGAAGACGGTGTCGTTTTAGTTGAATCATTTCCAACGCCGTTAGCTTTTGTGAGGTGACCCTTAGAGGGATTTCACACGAAAAATATGTGGTTTTGAAATGAATTTTGGTGTCTGTTCTAGTAAAAAATGTTATGTTTTGTATATTTCGATTTCATTGCTTTCTTAACATGTATGATCTCTTTTGTATTTCTCTATTCCTAGTTCTCTGTTTTAATGTGTGCCTACACGATACACAGGTAGAAGTAAAAGTAAGTTTCACAATCGATTTACAGATCTTGCATATACGAATAGTCTGCAACTCATTACAGATAATCTAGAGAGTATAGGGCATAGAATAACACCCTGGGGTAAACCAACAAATATATTACATCAAAAGGAAGAAGTCTTATCAACGCGTATACATTTTCAGTCTCCACATAGCTACCGTCGGAGCTAATCAATGATCAGAGACGTATATTTTAAGTAAACAGAATATATAAAGCCAAATATCTAAGTTGACCGAGTCTAAGGCCTTAGATAAAAACTACTAGTTTCCAGTGAGACACGAGAGTTATATTTAGTTCGTAATAAAAAGCGGATGAAAATTTGAATTTGCAACTTTTGAAAGTTTTATCGTACTTAAGAGATCTTATTTTAAAAATAACGTGTAAACTCTTTTTTGCAAAACTTGCAATTTTTATAAACTGCCTTACTCATAGGGTGTAATCATAGTAATAGTTTATTTTAGAAGATCTTACCAAAATGTTTTACAGGAATGCTATTATCTCGCATATGGATTTTGGACATAGCATACGAAATATGCGAATGTGAGTTTGTCTGATGGTATGTTACGCTTACACAGCTTAGTTACGCTTCAAAGCTAGTGTTAAAAAAATTAATGAGACTACCAATAAAATTTAATTTCTTTATTTACGACATTTAATACAATTTATGAAGGCCACACGATGCTCTCGATCCAAGAGGTGTAGTGCTTCACGTTGGTAAACACAGTTGGAGCACAATTGTGTCCACCGTGAGCGATCATTCCTATCACCGTATTCATACAGCGAGAGTATTGGGTTGTCACTGCGATGGGAACTCCAATGAGATACTGTAATGAGATAAAAGACAAATGGGACGATGAGAAAGACATTTTACGATCTATAATTTGGTTCTTTTTACGTAATAGGGGCAAGCTTTTTGAGATATGTCGGGCACTTTAGGTAGTAAAGATGGGATCTGATTATTTTTAAAATTAAGATTATATTTATTGCATAACTGTGTACAAAGTTGTTATTGTATGAAATCCTAGGCCTTCTAGGCCCAACAGTATACCCATATCGGATATGCAATAATTGATTAATTCTTAAAACTAATTATTTTTTACAGAAATATTCATGCAGATTATAAAATACATTTTCAGTTGACCATTTTTTTAATGCTACTTTAAATATTTTACCATTTAATTTTTTAATAGTTGGTGGTAACTGGTTGTACACACTATACACGACTAGCAGTAATATCTGTAGGTTTATAATAAAGAAGGTAGCATAATATTATATTTATTTTGTTCTCGAATATTTCAGATTTTAAATTGAAGTATTGCGTATTGTTTCTCATGAATAAACATAACTGTAAAATATAAATTCCGTACTATGCATGATATAAATCATCCTAATGCAATTTTTTCTTTAGAATGAAGGTGGATTTCATTTGT
Organism: Euplagia quadripunctaria; assembly: GCA_963859945.1. Lineage (NCBI taxonomy): Eukaryota > Metazoa > Arthropoda > Insecta > Lepidoptera > Erebidae > Euplagia > Euplagia quadripunctaria. The sequence goes on from OY982586.1 coordinate 4,013,582, forward strand.
AGAGTTTCCCCAGTATATAATTCCGTACGTTAAAAGTGGATAGACGTTTGCAAAATAAGCACTTCTTGTGACAGGCACTTGAATTTTTTTATATACTTTTTCAATATGAGCCTTTCAGTTTAGATGTTGATCAACTGTTATACCTCGGAAATGTGTGTATTTTTCTTCTTTTATGTTTATACCGCTTATATTGTCATTTAATATTGCAGGCTTACTTTTATAATTGGAGAACTGGACAATATTGGTTTTCGACAGATTAACTTCTAAATTTATTTATTGTTTTCAGTGTAAATATTCATTTCGTTTTGAATGTATAACATTTTCGTTCGAGATAAAAATAGTTGCATCGTCGCGTACATTACACATAGATGTAAATGATTTAATGTGTGAATAATTTTCTACTAATTTTAATACTATGCCACGTATATCTATGCTTTCTAGCTTATTTAACAGAATATCGTATTTTCAGTCAAAAGCTTTTGATAAATCAATATAAAGAGCAGCACATTGCTTGTTATTGTTGATACTTTGCCAAATGTTGTTATTTTTTTTAAAGTCACATTGGTCGACATGTAAAATAGTATTAATATCCATAAATTTTGTGATCCTGTTAAATATTACCTTTTCAAATAATTTTCGAAAAAATTGGTAGCAGTGCAATAATGGTCTGTAATTATTTATTTCGTGTCGCGATCCTTTCTTGTATATAGGTTTTATGAGAGCTTTTTTTACTGGGAAATACACCCGTTTCAAACATTACATTTATGATATACACAAGCGGGTCAACGATGTAATTAAACTTGTTTTCTTTAATTATTTTGATGGGTATAGAGTCGTGTCCGTAGCGAGTTTTATTTTTAAACTTTTAAACTATATTAAGTACTTCACATTTATATACAAGGTAGAAGAAAATGCTTTTTGTATTGGAGATAGATTGGAGAGATGATTTACTATCGTATGCCGTTGTTACGCTATTGTTTTGATTTATACATATAGTTTTTGAAGGAAATGTTACGACGTAATTATGTAATAGAGAGACTAGACTGGGTTGTATGACATTTTTACTTTGGGTTTGTCGTTTGATTATGATCCAAGTGACCTTAGTTTCATTTGAATTACATGTAATAAAGCATGCATTTGCAATTCTCTTTGATGTTTTCAGACACGCTTCAGTTTGCAATAATGGTTAAACTTTATTTTATTCTCTTTAGAATGCCCTTTTGTGTGATAATACATTTTTCGTTTAATGTTACTTGAGATCCTTTCACCTTTAGCTTTCAAGGACGTGTTTTATTTTTTGATTTTATTTTTGAGTATATTGAAAACGATAAGGTAAGAAGGTTAGGATGGAAGGTGGCCTTAAGGATTAGGTCTTTATGTTGGTAAGCGAGCAGACCTTTGCTTATGGTTCCTTGCAGTATTAGGGGTTCAATAATAGGCATGTTGCAATAATTGGCTTGCCCCTGTTACGTGAATGGGACCAAAGTATAGTTGGTGAAATATGGGTGTTTAATAAACCTTTGCCTATCCCGAAGATACAGCCTATTCTGGGATACAATCTTAAAGAAGAAAGTGGTGCAGTTACGCAATATAAATTTGAACATTTAGTAAAGATCGATAGCACAGATAAAAAGTATAACGTAGATTGTTATACTCAATTAGAAATTGTTGTATCAAAACTGTTTCGGCAGAAAAAAAAATAAGATCTTTATGTTCTGAATCTTCCCAAATACAATAATGAGAGTATTAGCAAAGATTTGAAAGGAAAATATATTACCATGCATTGGTCCGTTCCGTAGCAAACTTGCGAGTCCCCATTGACATTCTGTGGCAGGTATAACTTGTTAGTAGTTGATTGAGGGTCCACCTCTTCCATTTTTACATTACACTCTTCAGTAGTAAACTTCTTCAGTTGCACCTAGATATGATAAAATAGTACATCATTTAAAATGCTTACTTAATCGATTTCCAATCGTGATCTAATTGGAATAAAAAATAGCGTATAGTCTAAGGTAAGTGCGTTGTCAACTGGCCAATTTATTCTACGACCCAGTACACACAATTCAAATCCTCAACAAGGTAAGCATAGTCCGAACAATCAGTGATGAGACCAATTTTTTCAAGCCAATCACTCGAGTTATATTTATGTTGATGATATTTTTGATTGTTTTAAGTAAAAATCCTTTAGAAGAATGCGTTTTAGAAACGAGATTATTATCAATTTTCTCTCCAAAATTCAAGTTCAATTTGTTTCAAAATAAGATTTATGTATTACTTAATTACCAGCATACCTAGGATAGGCAACTAGCTTCACGACTTACTTATTCTGACTGTATCCTACTCCTTACAATTAAAAAATACCCATAAATAGTTTAATTAAAATAAATAATGTTGATTTGATATTAAAATGCCACAAATTTTTCATACAACACTATTTACTCCAACATTATTCAGTCTTTATTTCGCTGTTGTAGTTCGGGAAGCGTCAGACAATTTTTCTGCAGACATTGACATACGATTTCGGACTAATGGCGGTTTATTTAACTTGGCTAGTCTAAAAGCAAGTGCTAAAGTGTCCTATGAAGTAATTTCAGAGGTCATATACGCGGATGATCCTTGTTGCGTGGCTGATTCTGTTTGTTGAAATTTTGGTCTCAAAATAATATAAACAAAGCCGAAGTTATGGCAATGGACATGCACGGTGTGATGGAACCTCTACAGATTCCAATTAACAATCTAAATCAAATAGATAAGTTCAAATACTTAGGTATAGTAGGTAGGTAGGTAGGTATAGTAGTACACTATTAGTGCGGCAGCCGCAGCGTTTGGCAGACTGCGATCGAAGATCCTACAATCACAAAGATCTAAAGCTCTCTAGCAAGGCCTCCGTGTACATGTCTATTGTTCTCAAAAATGTATTAAACTCCCCCGAGGCATGGGTCGAGATAGATTCCACATAAAATGTCTTTGTGACTTTATTAAACATTAAGTGGTCGGATCGGGTAAGAAACACCGATGTACTTAGACGAGCAAATGTATGTGGCATTGAAGCATACCTGATGCTGCGGCAGCTCCGATGGAGCGGTCGGTCATCTTTTGCGTCTGTGCGAAGATAGGCTAAAAGCGCATATTCTTTTCTGAACTTCAGAACGGAAAATGGAAACAAGGCGGTTAGTTGCTACAATATAAATATGATAAGGAAAAACATGATGCGATGCCAAATCGATCCTGAGGCACATGATACGTGAGAAAATACGTATTTCAAGAACAGAGAAAGATGACTTAGATATAAAGCGAATTTTAATTGCCCTTAAAACCAGACCACCAACGACTATATTTTACAACTAATTTAATGGTGTCCTAATATGTTGCAAATGTTGCGTAAATTCACTAATAAAATTGGCCACTGCAGTTAAGTGCATATGACAAAGCTAAATCATCGCAGCCCCTCACCGTCGCCAAAATCGGTTAAGGAAGATATATTTACGTCTTTCATGGTCTACTACGGTCTACTATACGACCCTGCAATATTACTACACCTTTCTATAATACCTTGTATAAAATAAGTTGTTGAACAAACTCACAATATGTGGTGAATCATAGGGTCCTGTTATATTCGGGTTTGTGTCATCCCTCAACCAGTTAGTGAATTTAGCTTTCGAAGTATCAAACTCTTCAGCTGGTTCGGGAAGGCACGCTGGTAGGATGTCACGATTAAATGTAATCCTGTCAATAAATACTTCGTTATCCTAATTAATTTTACGCATGCGAACGTGACTTTGTTTGTTACGCTTGCCTGACTTAACTCCTCAACTGATCGTTATGAAATTTAACATACACGTGGTTGAAGGCACAGCAAAATATTTTTTTGTAAAGAACCAAATATCTAAATTGAATGACAAAACTACATTACCGCGAGCGTAGCCGTGATTTTTAGCCATGGGTAGTAACAACGTATATAATGAATTGTAACCAGTAACACTGTGAACCCAACATTCGTCCAATTCATGAATATTATTACTATGGTCCTTAAATTCTTCTCACAGTTTACTGGTCAAAAAAGGAACTATCACATCCATAGTTTTAGACTCATTACAAGTGTAAAAAAGATCTGACTGATGAAAATATCAATATGGATTCTATAATATCGTATACGTAATAACATTGTTGTAGATTCCATTTAGAAAATTTACAAATTATGAAATTTATGGTTTTTCTCGTAGCATATTTTCAGCTTTGAAGTAGAATAAAACAACAATGGAACTTAAGTCCTCTCAGACATGCTAATAATAATTATTTTTACAATTTCTTTGGGTAGGTCTGGCCACCCCATTGGAAGATGATTAGAATGCAAAAATAACGTTTAATGCAAGTTTTTCAATTCGTTAAAACGTATTTCATATGTTATTATTGTGTTAGACGGCTCCGACTTCCCGGCAACAGCCAGATCGAGTTAGAGATGTGCGACCCTAACTGGCTTGAGCTATCGCTTCTCCTATCGCACTCCCCAATCCATCCATATAAGTAATATGCCTTTCCTTCCATTGCCTTTCCTTCTTACCCTTCTACCTTTCATTTTCAATTCATACCTTAATTCCTAAAGTGCCCGGTTGACGGAATTAGGCATGCCCCCTATTGCTTGACTGTAAGGTGGTCCCAACCACCTTATAGTTGGCAAAATGTGGGTGTTTCACACGCCTCTGCCTACCCCTTTGGGGATACAAGCAAAATTTACAATAATTTAACATAGAAAAATATTCAAATCCATACATAAACAGTAAAGGTGAAGAGATTGGTTTTTGTTTGAACGCTATAATCTCTGGAACTTACAGTCGGGTTTGAAAACCATTCTTGAGGAAGGTTATAGTAGAAAAACCACTCTATGACCTTTAAAAGCGTAGTAGTGACCATTAAAGCAGATGAATCTACAATTAACAAATGAGTCAAAAAAAAAAAAATATTTTTCTCAAACTTACGATGTTTCAAGTTCGAGTAATGCGATATCGTTGTATCTAGTTGGACCACCATTGTACTCTGGATGTGGATAGATCTTCTCTATATTGTGAAACTGCCAGTTTTGCTTGTCCATATTCCTCACGCCTAAAGCGACGTACCTTAAAGGACGACGTGATTTTGACCTGCCAATGACAAGTATTGCAATCATTTGTGTGGAGTAACAAAAAATATACATTTAATTACAAGTCTAAATATAGTTGAAAGTAATAGTTGAAAACATCAATACAATATATATAGAATACGATAGATAAACTGTCGTTTAAAGCTTTGACACATAACACTTACGCGAGCTGAAATATTTCTTTTCATTGAGGATACTTTATCATTTTTCTAGGATTTACTACTTAATAATATACTTATTAAAGTCGCTATTGGCTTAATGGTCTTCTAGGAGTAGGACTGCTGTACAAACAAAAATGGTATTGTGGGTTCTAGAACATGGATACATAGGACGGATACGGATACACGTCATTTCATAGATACACACAGAAATCCTGCCGACCGTGGCGTATGTATCGGGTAGTTCGATTCCCTTTAATATGGTTGAGATTGACAGTCGCTGAAGCGTTTGTCATGCTCGTGAACGAGTCATGGTCATCTCCGAACTGCTATAACTTAAATTTAGTAGTAATTTGCGGCAATATTTATATTAGAATAATTAATCTGCCCTTATAAGCTATGTAACAAAAAACTTTACAAACACGTTAAATAAGAGTGTCGTTGGTATTTGTGTGTTCTTCTCCACAATATGATCTATATACGTATTGAAACTTTTTCTGACTCGACTCCTACTCTTGACAATTCAAAAATACCTATAATTGGTTTAATTGAAATAAATGATTTTGATTTAACTTAATTTGATCATAGAAACACCCAGTCCAATGTCAATAGATGTACTCATTCAAGCATGATACATAATGAACTACCACACCACATAGAATGTAGGAGATAAAATTAAATGAACACTTACAAGTTTAGCACGTGAGCGGAGGTAAGAATAAACTTTTCATGGATAATTGATCCAGCTGACATCCAAATCGCTGTATCTTGGTTACGCCCGAATCCTACCACAGCCTAAGAAAAATAATGTAATGATAATAATAATTACAGATGAAGTTGTTATGACAAACAACTATCGGAGACATATCCTGAAAGACGGCACAATTGACATTTGCCGGGCATGTCATCGTCCCAGAGAAAGCCTCAGGCATATAATTTCTGGTTTTTCTCGTCTTGCCAACGGCGAGTACTTGCATAAACTAAGTGGCCAGGATAGTCCAAATGTTTTTTTTTTTTAAACTATCCATTTACAAGTTATGACCATTTGAATTTCCAGCTACTTTTACCTCCGTTCCTCATAAAAGTACTTGAAATGTGTAAAGTTAAAGATTTTAAATCGTATATTTTTTTTTATTTCGGAACTATTTGCTCGTTATTGAGAAAATCCATAAAAATTTACTTAAAAAGTTTTCGGAGTAAGCTTTTATGAATTGTCTTAGAGCGACTAAATCGCTGAAAGGGCATGACTCTTGCATTTAGGCGTTTTTGTTAAATTTTTCATTTCGTTAATGAAAAGATTAACAAAAACGCCAAGATGCAAAAGTCATGCCCTTTCAGCGATTTTATCGTAAGTTAGTGTTCTATTGTCATATATACCTTGTTTAACACAGATATACTTACTTAGATATTTTTTTCTGTAAAAACATCTATATTATACATAAACATCTCCTCCTTGTATCGGTTTTTGGTTGTGCACTTACATAGAGACTTATACTTGTTACATATACACTTAAAACAATACGGATCACTTCTCGTAATCTCTCCACTTTTTTAGGGTTCCGTACCCAAAGCGTAAGCCACCGCTGTCCGTTTGTCTGTCAGGGTCTGTATCTCATGTACCGTAATAAGCAGACAGTTAACATTTTCATAGAGTATGTATTTATATTGTCGCTATTACAACAAATAATAAAAATGAAATAAAGTTAAGTACAACACTTGATTTTTTCGGCGTTTTTTTTTTTTATTTTGTACTATGGCACGGAACCCTTCGTGTGCGAGTCTGATTCGAACTTGGCTGGTTTTTATTAAATTTCTTACCTCGTAAGGGTTTTCACTGGGAATTCTCGCGCCTGGTCCAGGAGCTCCTCCTATAGCCCAGAGAGAAAAAGTATGACACTTCCTCTCTTCGTCTAGACGCCTGGAAAGTCCAGCGTAATAGCCCTCCTGGCGACATTTGTGCGGCAACTCTTTCAGATACTGGAGACACGCTGTAACATAATAGGTTAGATTTCTATTATCAAAATAAATTATCTGGGGGCACAGCATTGCCCCCGCCAGGTCATGAAAAAAGAAATAATGACACAGCCGTACCATCCTTTTCTCGAAGCCATTCAGGACGACTTCGACCCTCCAGTAACTTCGTTGTGGATAAAGCTAGAAGCCTGAACTTTCAGTGAACAATAGAACATAATGATTATAACAATGTCGAATTCCAAATTTCATTCAATTTGAACCTGTAGTTTTAATAAACTATTGCACGTCAAAGTTCCTTAAATTTTTCACTGACTTCCTCACTCACCGGTCATCAAAATTCTAAGGTACTTCTTGCAGACACACAAGCTTCAAATATACCTAAACATTTTTAAGTCTTTAGCACATAAAGCTAGAAAAAAACTCAAATATACCGCTGTTTCAGTCCCGTTTCCTGGATATACAAACTGCGTAAGTAACCTTATAATTAATATGTAATTACAAACTTGCTTTTACAGGTTATAAAATTTCGTGTCTTATACTAAGACAGGTAGTAGGTAGGTACCTACCTAGTCACAGATGAACTATCAGGTCAATCTATTTAATTTAAAACATAAAAGATTTTCAAAATTGAAATGGTCACTATAAGATGTTGTTAGGTTAGCTAATTACGTAATAACTTAAGACAAAAGGTCCCTTAAGTACTGAATAAATTAACCGACTTGGTATTACATGGATCTCACAACTTTTTACGGTAAAAGAGCTGAGTTGCGAGACTTGGTTTTTTTTACAAGTTTTGTTTTTGATAGCATTTTTTATCCCCTGACGCAAAAAGAGGTAAATTATAAGTTTGACGTGTTTGTGTGTCTGTATGTCTGTGTGTCTGACTGTGGCATCGTAGCTTCCAAACGAATGGACCGATTTAAGTGCATTTTTTTAATTGAGAATTTATTTAATGGAGGCTGGGTGTATTTTAAATTTTGAAAGTTTTAAAAGTTTTTCTAATCTCATTATTGTCATGTAACTTTTGTCTTCATAAATAAATACTAACCGTCTCTTGATTTTCTTCCATCTTTCCAAAACACGCCAGAAGACGGACTCATTATGAAGTTACTGAAACAAATATAAAGGATGCTATTTTAAAAGTAAAAAAACAGTCAGTCGTAGGACTGCACGTTATATACATACACACACTGTATATATATAATTGGGTTAAAAATAAAAAGTGGGTAATAACATATCTAAATGTATACATAGGGTAGACTGGAAGTTCTGCGCTCCTGGCCGCTCATAAATGTTTGAATTTCGAATGTTATCTTTTTTTTTAAAATACGAAACACGGCTCCGTCTTACGAATATTCGATCAGCCAGCCCTGGACTATGTTGACCGAAGAGCCAGAAGGCTTATAAATGACGATGTGCTCATGAATAGGGAACTACATAACCGATACATGAGCATCGTCATAAAGTCACCATCGGTTTTTTGTAGGATTCACTTTGTTGAGTGTGCGAAAGCTCTCTTCGAATTTGTTGAACCCTCACCGTTTCTTATCGGACTACTAGACGCAGACAGAAGTTTCATCAACACCAAAAAGTGGAGCTAACCGCGTTGACAGTTCCTTTTTGGTTCAAGTAGCCAAGGTGTGAATGAACTGCCTGCGTCTATTTTTCCAGTCAAATATAATCCTGGAACGTTCAAGTGTAGAGTGAATAAGTTTCTCCTGTATAGGCGTATACCATCTTCGTCTTCATCATCACTTTTCATCAGGTGGGCCTGAAAACAAATGCCTATTCTATTACATAATGAAAAAAAAACTGGCAGTCATGGGACTGCCGCCAGAAGTGAAACCTTAAACGAAACGACGAACTTAAAACATCACATTAACAGGTTGGTGACATCTCTCTCCCTTTCCCTTTGCTTTTCTCTTTCCCTTTCCCTTTCCCTGTCCCTGTACCTGCCCCTGCCCCTGTCCCTGCCCCTGTCCCTGTCCCTGTCACTCTCTCCCTCCCTCTCCATGTCTCTCTGACGCTGTACATGTAAATATAAGAAATTCACCTCCGTCTTACGAATTTTCAATCTCGTCATAAAAAATATTTTTTAAATATAGGACATATTTTCCATACATTTTCGATCAGGGTCCACGTGACCCTGAAATCTGACGCGAGTTTAACATTTTTTACCCATCTTAAAAAGGGCCCAGGGGCGCTAAAGAAGTTTTCACTTCAAAAAAAAATAATACTCTTGTTTTGGGCAAGTAATTGAGGTATGGTGTCATCCACATACAACAAAAACATATTTCAGCATTATCTAGCGATTACAACCCGAACTACATAGTTATTACTGATCCTGTATCGCGTAATGAAAGTTCTCTCGCCGATCTTCACTTTTCTCCTAATTAATCCCTGATCTAAAGCGATTCTTCTGTCGAAGTATCTCTTCCTGTTTCGCCTCTGCACGAGACGTCCTTTCTGTACGCTCTTCGCTTTTTTGCTATCCAATCCTCACTCTACGCTTTGCTGAACAACAAGTACTAAGAAGGGTATTTTTTGCTCCAGATGCTCTGACGATCTTATCCAAAGTTCATTGATATAGAAGGAGTGTGTAGATGAAAATTATATTAAGAGTTTTACCTGGTATCATTAACAAGCTCGCAGTCAGTACAGCAAATGATATTCTCCTCGCCTTTGTGAGAGCATACCTGCAAAAGGAGTATAAATTTCACTAAAGGTGAACCCCTTGAAGTTTGTATGTAGAAGAAGTGCATAAAGCTAAAATTTTGAAACAATATCAGCTACACTTGATAGCTTGTTTGGTTGAACACACTAATCTCAGGAACTACTTGTTCGAATTGAAAAATTCTTTTAGCGTTAGATAGCCCATTTATCGATGAAGGCTATAGGTTATATAACATCACGCTTAAATCAATAGGAGCGGAGCATCAATAAAAATGTTGCTAAAACGGGGAAAATTTACAAACGCGGATGAAGTTGCGCGGGTCAGCTAGTGTACTATAAAGTTAAACATTATGTAAAAACGGCTACATAAAGCTATAGGGGTCTAGTATATATTTAGACATGTCATTGTACAAAGTCTCTACAATGACAGTCCAAGTTATACTGGGCAATGAAATAAAACAAGACATGTTGTCGTGGAAGACCACAGCGATACCACGGCCTCACAGAAAACCGGCAGTGAAGCAATGCTTGCATTGCTTTTCGCCGAGTGAGTAAGGTTACCAGAGGCCCTAACCCATCCCTCCCTCTCCCCCTCTTCCACCCTACCCCTACTCCCACCTTAAAGGCCAGAAACGCACTTGTGTCTCTTGAGTTGTAGGTGCTCATGGGTGGCGGTAGTTATTTACCATCAGGTGACCCGTCTGCTCGTTTGCCTCCTATACCATAAAAAAAAATTCAAACGGTTGAATTTCGACCGTTTACATTACACCCAGACAGAACAAATGATCATGCTCATCACACAATTATTTGTTCTGGGTGGAAATCGAACTCACGATCTCTGGCTCAGCAGTCAGGATCACTAACCATAGGCCAGTCGAATATTATAAACGTGAATGTTAGTTTGTTAAGCTGTCACGTATTTAATACTCAACCGATAATCATGAAATTTTGCATACCTTTCGTCCAGAACAAAGGACTGTTCATAGTTATTCAAACGAAGACGCAGACAAAAGCTGGTGACACTTGAAAGCTGATAGATGTATCTACTTACAGGTTGTTTAGCAGCACGCCTGGCAAGGCTGGTGAGACAGACTCGTGGATGGACGCACTTGCCCTTAACTCCATCCCACTCACAGTCTGCTCCTGAAACAAAAAACATATTATAACGTCACTATGGCAATTCAATCAAACTTGAGCTTGGTAGGTCAGAAGGCACGGCAAGGACACACTTATCTGTAGCATACAATTCTCAAACACAGACGAGAATTGTTTAACATTTAACCCACAGCGTGTTTACACCTTCCTTTTTGTGCGTGTGGAATCCCCGGTGTTTCAGAATTGAACCGACTAAAACCATGGGCGGCGGTAGTCATTTACCATCAGGTGACCCGTCTGCTCGTTTGCCCCCTATACCTTAAAAAAAAACAAAACCAAACGTTGTGCCGTACTGCGCCTAAAACAGGAGAGATCTGGGGTTAGCTTTTATTAAGACATCCGGACTGATCCTAGCGCCTGCCCGCAAAAGCGCCTTCGGGTTAAAACCTCAAAACCTCTCAATTGGGCAAAGCGGACGCCGCTTCCTCGCAGCTGACCACTAAAGCGGTTGGAGGGGAAAACTCTTCCTATCCACCCGCGGCCCAGTGTGGCCCAGGGCGGCATGAGACGTTGAAAAGCGCTCCTCTGTTGGTTGGTCGGCGGCGATTTAGGTGGAGATCGTCCTTCCAGGCTCTCTCCACCGCCCCCTTCTGCGAGATGACATCCTCGCAGAAGGATGTGACCACAATTAAAACTTCTTTCACCACCGGCTATAGAGCGTAACGCTGTTTACACCTTAACTTAGCATAACTTACGAAAACAATGTATCTCAACATAGATCAAATATACCATAGATACACGATCTCCTATAAATATTGCCTCAAATACTGACAGTTGATAGGTCCACATTACTTCACGTTCATGTATTTAATATACCATCGTAATGTTAGGGAGAGGGAGCCTCCAGGAAATTGTAAACTCCAGTCGTGCGTCGGAGCTGACACACACCTTTTTTTAATTATGATTTGTTACAGAATACTTTAAAAAATTAAAGCTATGACAAAAAAATATTCTTATCGAAAGTACGACATTTCATGCCTTCTTTGCATTTCTGAAGCATATTTTTAGCATTTATCGGCTACACCTAAACGTCACACCGCTATCGCGGGCGCGAAGTGTCTGATAGCTCAACTGTGCACTTAAGCACAGATTGGTTGGTGACATTTTTTAGCGCCGATCAAACATCTGTGGTATTAAAGGTCGAAGTATCTGAATATAATGTTTAATTATTAGAACTTATAGTACAAAAACGTTGTGTTTAGATACCGCTATGTAATATGTCCCAAAGTTTTATTTTTAATAATATTTGATAAGAATTAAGAATTAATTACTTCAAGAGAAGATAATAGAAAACCTGCATTTCAAGAGAAAACATATAACATAATATTATTAATATTCATTATTGTATGCGTCATCCGAGGGGTCATCTGATAAATGGTGTTTGTGTTGTATCCTGTTTATCTTTTTATTGACAGCGGTCACTCAGAGGTCGACATTAGATTGCAATTCATTAAAATACTAGGTGAGAAAAAAAACTACATATTTACAATTATTTTTTTATTATCCTTACGCAATACACCAAAACATCGGACATCGGGAAGTAGTTAATTTTTCTTTTTTTTTATGATATAGGGGGCAAACGAGCAGACGGGTCACCTGATGGTAAATGACTACCGCCGCCCATAGGCACCTGCAACTCGAGAGTCACAAGTGCGTTGCCGCCTTTTAAGGTGGGAGTAGGAGAAGAGGGGGAGGGGGCGAAGAGTAGAAGAAGCGGGAGAGGGGAAGGACGGGAATAAGGAAGAGGGAAGGGTTAGGGCCTCCGGTAACCTCACTCACGCGGCGAAATGCAATGCAATCATTGCTTCACGGCCGGTTTTCTGTGAGACCGTGGTAACGAGCGGAGTCGAGCCGGCCCATACGTGCCGAAGCATGGCTCTCCCACATAAAAGCTTTAGCTTCCAAGATTCGTGCCGAACATACATACAAACATTGCAAGTTAAATAAATGCTTGTAATATTCTGGTTGTATTTACTTCTGTATTTCAGGGTTGCCAGTCTAGCTTAATTCCCGACTTTTTTTTTATGTTGAAACCCCCACGGGTCATTACCTCATCGGGGCTACTGGTGAAGTGGTATGTCGGAATCGAACCGACTAAAGCCACATGGTGTTCCATCACAAGTGAGTCTATTGCCCCTTTCAACTTGGGTATACCATAGGAAGAAAGTCAGGCACCACACAGACAACATACAGGCGCGAATACAACTATTTATCTTAAATATACATTAATATTTTTAAGTCATTTGAAAATAAACATCCAATTGCATTTTAGGTACATACCTTCCTCCTTATTCAGATCACATGTTACGAACGACAGACACACAGACAAACACACACTAAATATTACAACTTTGTACATTTTTTTTATCATTTATTTTAATAAGCGACCTTGCGCTTGGCCGCTTACTCGTCAACTAAAACTACATTTGATGATGATAAACTATGACACCCTAGGGCCTATACTTGAAACAAATTGGATATGGAATCTTTGTAAACAAATGATATGTCATCATGTTTAGGGTTGTCATAATTAGAATGCTGAAATATTGTAATTTTATAAATATTTCCTAGTTATGGTTCCTATTGGATTCAATTAAAACATAAAATACGTAAAACTTAAAAAAATAAAGAGGGCTGGGAGAAGAGTGAGGGAGGGAGGGAGGGAGTAAGGGAGAAAAGGAGGGAGAGAGGGAGAGAGAGAGAGAGACAGAGACTCCAGTCGTGCGTCGGAGCTGACACACTTTCTTTTAAGTGTAAACTTCTTTAGCCACGTTTGTGCACTTTTGCTGATTGCTGAAGTCGTGACCGTCACGCTAATCTAATCTAGAGGGCGCTATTCTAATATTGAGTTCTGTCAGCTTTTTATTAATTAATGTCACCAACCTGTTGAATGTGACGTTTTAAGTTCGTCGTTTCGTTTAAGTTTTCACTTCTGTCGGCAGTCCCATGACTGCCTATTTTTTTTTGTTTTAAGCTTTAACTTTGGCTAGGGTACCACCACACACATCGATCGTTGATAGTGTAGTTCAGTATTCATCGATCATAAGTTATTATTACTACTCAAATCGGTCTGAAAAAGCCACACTAATCAATCAAAGTCAATCGATGGCGTTGCCATTTTGATCGATTGGTGTGGCACCCTTAATGTTATTAAATTTATTTTTATAAATCAGTAATTAAAGTGACAGATTTCAAGACATTAAACCATTACAAGAAACATCATTTCAGTTGATAAATGATCATGTCCAATACTTGAATGAATGAATAGAATACGTTCATTTTAAAGAAGCGTTCGGGATTTTGGCACCTTTCATCCTCGCAATTGTCATCAAAATTACATTTACTTTTCTCTGAAGATCTCTCGGAAGTGCAAGACTGATGGACCATTTTTATAACAGACTTTAAAATGACTTCTCAATTCGACTGAATTTTGTGTGTGTATATGAAATTGGCGCGTTTAACCAAACAAACAAACAAATTCTTCAGCTTTATAATATTCAGCTAGTAGGTATAAATATATATATATATATATATATAGGCATTAGAATAGAAACTCCATTAGAATACGTTCAAGAGTATATATACCTAGGCAAACAAATATCATTCAAAAAATCTAGACATAGAGATGAACTAGCTAGACGTGTAAACATGGCCTGGAAAAAAATTTGGAGAGGAGGAGGAAACTTTGAAGAAGTTCTAAAGTCAAATATACCTGTAAGACTGAAGAAAAAAGCTCTGGACTCGTGTGTCTTACCAACACTTGCTTATGGATCGCAAACCTTTATATTCAATAAATATACCGAAAATAAAATATCAACAACTCAAAGAGCCATGGAGCGGAGCGCCTTGCATCTGACATTAAAGCATAGAAAGACAAATACCGACATAAGAAATACAACAAAAGTTATTGACGCTCTACAACATTGTAAGAAATTGAAGTGGAAGTGGGCAGGCCATGTTGCACGTATGAGCGATGAAAAATGGACAAAAAGGTAACCACATGGAAAGGCCCATCGGGCCGGGGAGGCAGAGGTAGACCAGTGGAGAGATGGCTCGATGAATTATTAAAAGTTGCAGGTAATGACTGGATGAAAAAACCTAACTATAGGGATAAATGGAGGACGCCTTTACTCACTAAAGAGGTCCTTAATAATGAAATTGCATGCAATAAATACATAATATCTATTTAGATATCTAATAATGAAATAAAATAATAAAAATTGTAATTATTATCGTAAATCGTATTATCCAAAATGTAATTGAAATTGTTATTATTAAGGAATAAATAAAAAGTTATAATAATAATAATAATATATGGTAGAAGATGAATAAAGAAAATAATAATAAATAGGCAATCAACTTACCTCCACGTTGTTCCTCCACCTCGCCTAATTCCAGACACTTCTACCCAATTTTTTCTTATTTTCACCCTATTTTTTATATAGTGGATGTTCTGTCGTCCATAACTCAGGTCGGTCTTGAATTGTGGTAGTCAAAAACTCGGTTTGTTCGTCTTCCATTTTAAAACGTACAATACATTGACATACCTCTAATGGCCAATTATCCACTATCGCCAGCTATTCTTTTGTTAGTATTGAGATTTTCCTCAAGTAGGTTGTGTGTTTATTAAAATGATTCGTCATTTCGTTATTTTGTTTGGGGTTTCTTATGTGGCGTGTGAAAACTTGATGTTGCCGAAAGGTGAGCAGTTTTTATAGTTTGATCATTGTTTTTACTTCAAGTAGACAGAACAGACATATATTTTAAAGTTATACGGTTTTATTTACGTGAGTGGCCGACTGGGGTCCTGCATCTCTAAAATACACACTTGAGTAACACTGTATTTCTTTAATAAGTAATTGTGTGTCTATTTAATATATACATGGGTAAATTAAAAAAGTAATAGATTAGGGGCTCGGAAATCCTGGAAATAGAAAGTTGGAGTTACAGGTACGGAACCCTGACCTTTTAGACTTAATGCTTAGCCTCCCCGATCCATCCGTATAAGCCATTTTTTTCCCCATTGCCTTCCCTTCTGCTTACTTTTTATGGTATAGGAGGCAAACGAGCAGACGGGTCACCTGATGGTAAATGACTACCGCCGCCCATGGGCACCTGCAACTCGAGAGTCACAAGTGCGTTGCCGCCCTTTAAGGTGGGATGTGAGAAGAGGGGAAGGGGGGAAGAGGGGGGAGAGGTGAAGGACGGGAATAAGGGAGAGGGAAGGGTTAGGGCCTCCGGTAACTTCACTCACGCGGCGAAATGCAATGCAAGCATTGCTTCACGGCCGGTTTTCTGTGAGGCCGTGGTAACGAGCGGAGTTGAGCTGGCCCATACGTGCCGAAGCATGGCTCTCCCACAACAAGATAGGCTTGCCCCCAATTCCGTGATTGGCATCAAATTATAGTTTTTTTTGTTGGCGAAATGTGTGTGTTTAAAACGCTCCTGTCTACACCTTCATAGATATTATGTGCGTGAGTGTGACGTATGTGAACAATAACTTATATTGAACTGCAATTAAGTAGAATATTATGTAACACACAATATGATGTCATCTTTAACTGCTGAACGAGGTCAGGCTATATTGACAAAACAGGTTATAACGACTGACGAGTATGTACGTACGTACATTTGTTTTGTCGTATTCATTCAAACTAGATATCATAATAATATATTGTGATTTGAAGTCCTATCTAAAAAAATTATTGGTTGTCTGTAAAGTCGGTTTACGGACAATAATTTTACGCGGTAACGTCATAAGAAAACACAATATTTTTAAAACTCTGGTTATAAACATAACCTAATTTATAATTTTCAAATATTATTTACAGTTTTTGCAAATTTAATTTCATAATTTGTTTAAATATAATCACGAACAATTAGTTATAGAAATAGACTGCAATCAAATCAATGTCAATAAATGAACGCTTAGGCCGATCGTATCTCTCTATCGCTTGTTCCGCTCCGCGCTCTCGCTTGCACGGTCGGCTCAGGCGGAACGTGACAATTTTTTCGTACAGCCGGCGTTCATCGATTTATAAGACGTTATCACGTCATAAACTCAACAAATCTGGCGGCACAGTACAGTTTGTTCGATTTTGCGAATAAAAAAATTCTTAGCGACTAATGTCGTGCAGTAAGATTTCACCAATTTTTTTAACTGCGTATATTGCTGAGTGATATTATGTACTAGATATTACTGAATAAGTATAAGAACTTTTTGTGTCTTCAGGGTCCTCCTGTGCCTGGAATGGGACGGTCGGTCGGTGTGTAAGTGTGTACAAGTGTCTGAGTGCCGTGCAAGACATTGCAAATAAGACATTCCCACCCGTGAGTATTTCTCTTACAAACTATTTTAATTTATAAAAAAAACTGGGGTTCCGCTAGCAAACAAACGTGTATACGTCCATCTTGGGAATCAATTCTCATTCTCCAGTGTTTTCGAAAGACAAACTTCACTTTGCGGTTAAGATGTACGACAAAGTGGACAATCCAACCACAAAGTATAAGTTTGTAATAACAAAAACTTTTATTTTTTATTTGATATAACAACAAATTAACGACTTTCGGATTTTTTCTTTCACTTGTGCTGTCAGACCTAGCTTCTTACCAAATTTCATGATTCTAGATAAATGGGAAGTACCCTATAGGTTTTCAACCCAAAACCTATAGGGTACTTCCGGTTGACCTAGAATTGCCAATGTTGGTTAAAAGCAAGGTCTTATAGTACAAGTAAAGGGACAAAAAAGTTAAAAATTCCGAAAAAGAAAAAGTTGAAAATGAAGGTAAATTTTGGTACTTATAAGTTTTTGCGAAAATTAATTTTTCCCATATCTTTTTATCGTATTGACCCAAGACCTTGGTTTTTATACACTCAATAGGGACTATAGGCCTCAGTACCTGGTATATATTTCAACTTACTAGGTCCACCCGTTCTTGAAAAATCGGTGGCACACGAGGACAGGTAGACGGAAAAGAGAGTGATATTATAAGGGTTCCTTTTTTTACCTTTTGAGGTACGGAACCCTAAAAACACGTAGGGTGTCTTTGGGACACCCGTTTGGAACGAAGATCCTTTTGCTAAATATTAATATATTTAATGGATTTAATTAATTGTATCAAAATACGGTAAATTGATTTAATTTGACTGGCCTGTTGGCCTAGTAGTTAGTGACCCTGACTGTAATGCCATAGGTCGTGAGTTCGATTCCCACCCGAGTCTGGGTGTTCTTTGTGTCCGTTGTTTGTATGTTTGTAAAGCCCCCCGCGACACAGGAGGCATTCCTAATGCGGGAGTGGTCTTTAAAAAAAAACAAACGAAAATACAGTAAATATTGTAAAAACTCGAAATTAAAATTGCGCCATATTTGGAAGTTGCCCTAATTAATATATGGATAATTAAGTAGTATACAACAACATCAAAGTACAGTAGTAGTATTGCGCAGAATCCGCAGATGGCGTTAATAAAATAAATCAACTCGCGGTCACAATTTTTATTTGCGCTAACGATTTTTTTCACCTAACTGCCATCTGCCGAGCTATAGTGTTACGTGCGATAAAGGAACATTTTTCCGTTTACCATTGATAAAAATCTTAGTAGTCGAGCTCACATAGATTTAATGACATCTAGATCGAGAAAATGAAAAATGTTACACCAGCAGAAGCAAGCCTGAAAAAGTGGCGCGACGTGTTCCACGTGCGCCTCTCTTAACCGGAGGGCGCAAGGCCCTGAGGCGGCAAATATCTGCAGGGGTTCCCGGAGGCTTCCCATAGACCCTCTTGAGGCGGAACACCGTGTGGTTTTAGCCGGTTCGATTCTGACATACCACTTCACCGTTAACTCCGGTGAGGTGATGATCAATTGGTGGTCTCCGCACGAAATATTCGCACTATGCCAATTTATATTGATGTATTGCATCACAACCTGGGGAAGTGCCAACTACATTTAATATTGAAACTGGATCGTGGCCAGAGCCTACCCAAAAGTCGCTCTTTTTTAACCTATTGATTTTTGGGATAAGGGTATTGATTCGACAAAGGGATGTCTTTATTCAGAGGAGAACAATTATAACAGCTGCAAGGTGAAATAAAGGCTCGTTATATTGAAAACTGATCAATATCACAGTTTACAACTATTATCGCTTCATATCAGATTCAGATCTTCCTGAAGTTTTTTAAGAAGCCTCGCTTCTTGAAAGACGGTTTGCATTCTCTGCCGTCTGCGACGCGAGTCTTCCCTATTCTGACAATTATACATTTTAAAAATAGTTCGAATATGATTCAGTGCAGACTTCTCACACGTCAGTATCAACGTATGTCACAGAGGTGTGACACTATCTTGTATCCTATGGCTGAAGTATGTAGAGAATACCAAAGTTTAAAATTCCTTACAGTTATTGTTCGTTTAGTACTCAAATCACTCGGTCACGATCAAAATACGATCCTTAAATAAATGATTAATACAATATATAGAACACCTGTATCGCATAGATTCTATCTGTTTTTGGAGCCGTATTTATGCAGAGTGCATTTGAAAAAGGAACACTTACTTAAATCACTGAAAGGGCATGACTCTAGCATGCACTTACAATGACAATTAAAAAAAAAAACTATTCGTTTACAAGTTACGACCATTTGAATTTTCAGGTATTTTGCCTTCGTTTTTTCATAAAAGTAGGTAGAATGTGTAAAGTTAAAGATTTTAAATCGTACAATTTTTTTTTTATTTTAGAATTTTTCATTCCATTACTAAGCAAGTCTTTTTTGTTTTAGCTGTGTTCATATGAAGACGAAACGGCAATTATATGTTGCACCGATTGTTACTTGTTCGAAGACACGAGGTAACAATATAATCTTTTTTATATTCATTACAAAAATTTGGTGTCACTTTGTTTATCCGCGATGAACTTCTAAACTAATGAACCGATTTTAATGAAATTTTGCCCACTGTATGCAGTTTGGTCCAACTTGAGAGATACTTAGTTTCACCTATCCCATTGTCTGCCTGTAATGAAATATTGCAAGTTAAATTTGTTCCACTTCCCGGTTTCCAATTGACCTGAAATTTTGCATGCAAATGTATATAGGATTTTATGCGCAGTCGGGTGAACACCAGAATAGGGACACATCGCTTTGCTTAGAGAATAGGGACACTGTTAGTATAGCATGTGACGGTACATGGCGAAATCAAAATATTAAAAATATCGAAAATGTGCGGGTGGATGAAGAACCTTCTACCTCACGATCTCGACGACGGAGGGCGTGCACCGCTGAGCCAGTCAGCCTGTGACCACGGCCAGTGCAACCTGGTCGAAACGTCAGGCAATTCAGAGGTATGTAATACCTTTTCGTGATCGCGTTAATTCCCGTATAAGTACATAATTATACATAATTGTATGTAGGATGACAATATAATTTTATTATGACATGGAACTCATCTGATGGTGAAGCCGGATGGTGTCTATGGGAACTCAGTAATAAACCGACGCAACTCCGTTAAGTTTGGGCTCGTTAGTCGTTGAATTTGTTTTGACAATGACTCTGGTTCTAGGTGATATCCATAATGGAGTTCAAAGGTGGCCATGGGAACTTTTCAACCACTTAATGCAATATATCACCCGCCTATGTTTGTATAGAAAAACTATCGATAAGAACACTATTCATGTGTTTTGTTACAGACTGTTGGTGTTCAACCCACAGTTAGGTTATTTGATTAAAACTGGCACGAGCAAGGCTAAAGACAGTAAGTAAATTTTCTATGTTAGTAAGTACCTACTTTAGACATATTCTCTACAACTGTATTTTAAAACAACTACTAGATAATGCGTACTTATGCATTTTCTTTGCAATGTACTAGCTACCCGGCCTCGCATTGCTGTGGCTAGGTAATTTGCAATAAAAATATTATTGTGATACAAATTGAGATATGCAAAATTTCATTTAAATAATAGCGTTGATTCAATTAAACTCAAGGATATAATTCCGGCCGTGTTTTCTTGACTTCTTGAGTCTCATCAGTTGTTGGCAGTAGAGACCCGAATCGATGATTTTGCCCGGCAGTAAAAGCTCATAATGAACGGTGCCCTTCCAATCTCACTATACACACAGTATCACCTTATTGCGTGTTAATCCGGGTTTCGCTACAGTCTGTGGACCTTGATTACCCTTTGACTATGATCTTCTTTGCACGTTCTTGTCATAGGTGATCCACTTTTCATCACCAGTGATCAATCTTTTCAAAAATGGATCGGTTTCATTATGTTTCAATAGAGAATTGTAAATTAGTACACGATTCATTAGGTTTCTTTCAGTGAGCTCGCGTGGCACCCAAATGTCGAACTTTTTTGTATAGCCAGACTTTTTCAAAGGGGTCAAAATTGTTTGTGGTAAATCCTCAGTTCCTCGGCTATGTTGTAACTACTAATATGCCAATCTTGCTATACTTTTTCAAAAACGGCATCGACTTTATCCGTATGAGGGCGACCAGAGCGAGCTGCATCAGCTGACATCAAAATTCCCGGACTGAAAATGCTTGAACCAACTTTATGCATAAACGTCACAATTTAAATTAGAAAATTAGATTCACTCATTTTGGCGGACAGAAAAACAATTGAGCAATGGCGGGAAAGTGTTTTTTTACTTTTTAGTTTTCTTTTTCTGATTGTTCTATATTTATTGATATTAAAACCAGCCAGATACAAGCAGTAGGTACAACCAAAGAGATTGTGCTTCAATTTTATACGTACAAAATACGAAAATACTTTTACCCAGAACTATTATATCTATATATATAAATCAATGTATGTTTGTTTGTCCTCTCTGCGTTCCGAAACCATTGATCAGATTGTGATGAAACTTTTTTAGTGTGTTCTGGGGGATTTCCTTTCTTTTTTGTCGGTTAAAAAAATATGTCTTGAATTTGCATATAAAATACGAAGAAACTTTTTCTCCGGCTTCTCCGGAGCTACTGTGGGTGACATATCATGCCCACCCACCTCTCGACATAGGTGAAGAGTTCAAGTATTTCAGATTCATCGTACCTCCAAAAGCTTGTGTTGAGAGAGACATACCTACACAATAGAATCTAGATAGCCTGGCTGAAATGGAGATCGTTATCTAGCATCCTATGCGATCCCCGTATAACGAATAAAGTGAAGGGTATAGAAAAGAGCAGCCTCACTATAAATATGGATCTGAGTGCTAGCCGATAAGTAAGACGGATGAACAGAAAGTTCACACCACAAAGGTGAAAAATGGCAGTGTTTCAAAAATATATTAAATAAGAAACGAATATATCCGTGGTCCTTTAAAGTCACTGAGATTTATTAAAAACTTTGGGCAAACCGCCGACGCTGGTACGAACTTATGATGTGGCGAGATGATAACCATGTGACTTAAAAAAGTCATGAATATAGAAGAAGGAACAAAAAGCCGGTGATAACCACCTGGCCTGTTGGTCTAGTGGTTAGCGACCCTGACGGCTAAGCCAGAGGTCGTGGGTTCGATTCCCACCCATGACAAATAATTGTGTGATGAGCACGATCATTTCGACGGTCCCTACGTATATAAAGATATCATCGATATCATCGATATAATAAAGATATATATATGGTTTACAGGAGAGCGTTCTTAAGTTTCAAACTGACCTGGACTATATCGTAAGTAATAACTTCTATATTTTATTATTGATCTGTAATTCTCAATGTAGGCCGGTTGTAATAGTGTAACGATTATTTTGTATATTCTCCATTTTCCTGTAAAAATTGCAAGATGACCGTTTTTACGTCAACTGTGAAAAAGGTCCTAAACGTTTAAGTATTATATGTCCCTTTGTACGTGGGAAAAATTAAAAAATCAATTTATGAATTTAACAAAATATACGTTAAAGAAAACATCGAGTATTATTGCCATGAATAACTTAGTAATGTTCAAGTAGATGAGATTCATGTTCAAGTGTAAAAAATGACAATCAGACAGACATATCCTTTTATACGTGGCCATTGAAAAGAGGTGTATGATTGTTATTATTCAACGAAAAAACAGACATCTTCTTAATTCATAGGTATATAATGGGAAATAACGGTTAAAACGTTGCGTGTTTATTGTAAATTGTTTATTTTTATTAAAATTTATATTTGGCATGTTATAACTGCGTAATATAACTTAGTAATTACAGTGACTTTTTTATTCTAGTCAGACTTCGGTACTTAAGTAATTATACTTAATTCACTTAACACTAAAGGTTACAAACAATCATAAAATTAAAAAAAAAACAATAAAAACTAAAAAAAAATAGGGCCGTATCTATTTTTTAATTCTTAATTATTTTAATCAGTCTCTCACATTGCTCACTCAAGTATTAAATCAGAGGTTTATTAGGATTAACTTGACTTTAAGTTATTGAAAAGTATGAAGTATAACAAATTTTTATAGTTAGACACATTACAAAAAAAAGCTTCTGACATAGCTATTAAAATAGTAGGTATACGTAGTTAAGCGTGATTTAGACGTGCAACAGAATCGAAGCAATACTAGGTAATAATTAAAATAAAGAAAAATGTAAAAAAAAAACAATCAGTCTTCTTCATCTTCAATTTGTGTATCGTTACTATGCTTTAGATTTTTGTAATAATTATGATATTTGTGCGGAATGATCTTGGTGTCACATAAGTTAATCAAATCTTTATATTTAGCTTCAGGTATAGCAATGGGCTCTGTGTACAACTTTTCTATAGTTAATATTTCCTGCTCTATTATCTTACTTTTTCTAGTAACTTTTCTGTTTAAGGTACAATTAAGCTTTCGGTATTCTTCTTCAAATAAATCGTATTTAAACTCTACAAAGTCTGGTTGATTTGCATGAACTTTTATCTCTCTTATTCTATTCCAGCAAATTTTTTCTTCATTTGTGTCTTTAAGCCAATATTTAGTACTGAGCAAAGCTTTGAAGTTTAACACAAAATCATGATCAACTTCTATCACTTCATATGGAGGACCGTGTTGTTTTGCCCAACGAACCAAAGTGTACCATTCGTCAGGTACGTATATTAATTTATTCTTGGCTGTTCGTTCTATTAACGCGTGAACACTATCGGCTTCATTCTGCGTATGGCCTTTTTCTAGGAAACGATGGCGAAAGGTTTTGCTTGCATACAAGTACATAAAAAAGACGATACGATTGCGATTTTGGCCCGCACAATTGTCGGACCAAAAACGAAAATCTTTGATACCAGCTTGAACCCTGTTTGTGATAAAAGAAAATAAACAACTTGCCACTTCGTTCGCACCCCGCTTTGCTTGTGATTCGTCCCACATATAACATACACCTTTTTTTGGTCCAGCATCAAATACAGTAAAATTGTAAACGGATAGTTTCCTTTTATAATATAGCACACTAATTTCACCGTGTGGAGTGTTATTTATCTTTTGGAAATCAAACATCGCAGTGCAGACATGGGCAGAATCAGACTGAGCTTCAATTTTATCGATGGTTTTTAATTTTCGAGCAACTTTCTTGTTGTTAATATGAACACTGTATTTAATTTTGTCAGCTTCAGATGGCGAAGTATTGTTCTTATTAGCATGGCATACATCACATTGATCCTTCTTTGGCAAATGGAAGGCAATATTCAGCTCATTGTTTATTATATCTTTATATTGCCGTACAGAAGAAGCAATATTTTCCGTCACATTAAGGTCCTTACACCACTGTAAATATAAATCGTACATTTTTTTGAAATTCAGCTCACTGTCTAAATATAGTTTATTGGAGTCTTTCCGTGTGTAATGACTTTCCACAGGTACAAAACTTTTAGCATGTTGGATCACGCTCTCTTTCATTGCAGAAGTTACAATTTTTGGATGGTTCTGGTGGTAACCTCTCATGTCTTTTGAACACATACCTACCTCATTATCATATTTATCTATGGCAGATTGGATAAAAGTGTTGCTTATAGCGAGTGTGTTCTTAAACATGGTCTTACATACCATAACCTTTTCTTTAGAATTACTAGACAAATGATATGGCAAAAAAAACTTAAATACATTTAACCTTTTCGAATTCTGAGTCCATTGCTTCTTCGTTATTTTTTTCATATTAGAAGCAATAAAAGTCCACTGACGAGAATGATCACCTAAGTCCCAAAATTTATGAAAGATTTTTTCTCGGCTCGACGTATCGAACTTTTCATAACATTTTAATCGGCAGTTAGTGTTACAAGTAGGTTTCATTTTTTTATCCATTTGCTCTTTACCCGACCGAGAAATGTGACTTTTACCTAAATTTACAAGCAATTTTCTTTTTACATCTAACCAATTAGATTTATTAGTAGTTCTGTTCTTGATTATTGCTTTTTTCACATACATGCGTTTTTTTTTCCTTGAATGTGGTGTTGAGGAGCCAGAGAATTCGCTAGATGCTAAGGCACTAGACCTGATTGAGTTATCCGATAAAATTGGAGTACTCTCACGATGTGAGTCACTCTCATCAACAATATCTCCAAATGAACTATATGGGCTCGGTACTGGTGTTTTAATTAAGGTATCAGGCGTGTTGTGGAAGGAATTGTCCAAACTAGAGTCTCCATCAACGTCTAAAGATGTAAAGTGGTTTTGCTGCGTATTTAAATTAGAGGAAACGTTTACATTGTCACCACCATCAAATGCATTGCTACAAATATCACCTACAGTGTCGGTTATATAATTCAAATCACTTTGAGATAGCAAATTAATTGTAGTTGATAGTTGTTCACTATAAAATGAAGCTTCAGCATCAGGCGCGACGAGTGCTTCCCCTTGCGGTTTGTTCCGTACATCCACAGGCTGAACTGAACTTTGAGGCAGGTGTTTCGCTAAAAAAAACATATAAAAATTATTGAAAACTTAACGTAAATGGGGACAACTATGTAAATTAATCGCAAAAATAAACGTATAAACGGACATGTAAGACTTGACTTCATTTAGTTTGTTAAGTTATGTATAAATGTAAAGAATTATTTAATGTAATTAAAATAATGTATACTAATATTATTTACAGACAGTTTATAAAAAACGTCGATAATTAAATCGTTATAAATATATCGAAGTATATGAAGTCATGCCTGACTTGTCCGTATTTATACTGATTTGAAGTATTATTAGGTTAAAATTAGTTCGTTCAGTAAAACAATGATTTATAGGTACATTAATATTACTAACACTACTACTACACACAAAAAAAACATTGTAAATATGTGTGACTTACCTTCAACAACTTCATCGAAATAGTTTATTAATTCTTGAGCTTCAGAAACATGTAATGCAGTATTCTTTGTATTAGCAACATAGCTTAATAACTTACATCTATTATTACTCATATTGCACAGTTATATAGGAACAGTTCCTACACAGTTTACGAAACACAGTGTCTATTAAAATATAAATAATCTTGCACGACAACAGGAATAAACGCGCTCACGTCTAATACCCGCGCGCCGTGTAAATGACATTAAGTTTGACATGTCCGCGTTCGCGCGCCATGGCGCGCAATTTCAAATACGGTAAAAGACTTTACGTATAGATGTCCGCAAATACGGCAACAAAATCATTAGACCGTTGATGTTTGTCTTCATATACGTTTTCATTTCTTTTGAATAAAATGCTTAGTAAAAAAAAGAAAAATGTGGGAATATGCGTATCAATTAACCAAAGTAAATAATGGAATAAAAAAAAATGCTATTTTAGACATGTCTTTATATACGTAGGGACCGTCGATTTGTTCTGTGTCTGGGTGTAATTTATAAGTATGTTTATCAGCAGTCAGATTGCCATAGTACAGGCTCTGCTAAATTTGGGATCAGACGGCCGTGTGTGAGATGTGTGAAGTTATTATTATTATTACCAATAACCTGGCTACAAATAATAAAAAATATATATATGATAGCGAGCAATACAACAAAAGATACAACCCAGAACCGTGCTTTGTCGCGCAGGAGTAATTGGAGAATTTAAAGGATCATTTCCACGAGAAGGAAGAAAGACATAAAATGGCGAATGCGATCAGTTTAGCGGCTGAGTGGTCATCAGTAGGCTTCTAACTTAACTTCTCACAATAATTTGCAGAAACAACTACACTTTACTTTTTTTTTTATGTTATAGGGGGCCAACGAGCAGACGGGTCACCTGATGGTAAATGACTACCGCCGCCCATGGGCAGTAGCATAGGCATTTAAGGTGGGAGTAGGAGAAGAAGGGGAGGGGGGGGGGAAGAGTGGGAAGAGGGGGGAGATTGGAAGGACGGGAATAAGGGAGAGAGAAGGGTGAGGGGGTCCGGTAACCTCACTCACGCGGCAAAATGCAATGCAAGCATTGCTTCACGGCTGGTTTTCTGTGAGGCCGTGGTACGATTTACGATGACGATGATTTACTTTAAACCTTTGTTTCAGAATGCCTAGACTACATCCATAGTCTGGAGTATCCATGCAAAAACGATTTATCTCCTATAAGCACCAGGAAGAAACTGGATCCTTTTAGAAATTGTACGTACGAGGCGATTGGTAATTGGAGGTCTAAAGGGGCGGCAGGTAGTGGTGGTCACGATGCTTTAAGGGAAGAGTTTCCACATATGGTGAGTTTTTAATACATACATACATAAACTTACAACTTTCTACCTTCTGTCTTTACGTAATTCACATGCTTCCTCTACTGGCATTATAGATGTCATAAACTTGCAACTTTCTACCTTCTGTCTTTACGTAATTCACATGCTTCCTCTACTGGCATTATAGATGTCATAAACTTGCAACTTTCTACCTTCTGTCTTTACGTAATTCACATGCTTCCTCTACTGGTATTATAGATGTCATAAACTTGCAACTTTCTACCTTCTGTCTTTACGTAATTCACATGCTTCCTCTACTGGCATTATAGATGTCATAAACTTACAACTTTCTACCTTCTGTCTTTACGTAATTCTCATGCTTCCGGTATTGTCATTAAAAATGTCATAAAGATGTCTTGACATTTCAGTCTAAATTTATTTTAATTCCTTTCCGCCCCGCGTTTTTGTCACTACTCCTCTCGTAGGGGTCGTAGCGTGATGGTAAATAGCTTTTAAACTTTCTGCAGAATTGTGCTGTCAAATGCTATAATAATTTTGAAAATCCTGTTCCTGAAATTGTAGTTTCAAAGATTAGCGCATTTAACCAAAGTAAAAAACTCTACAGCTTTATTATGGCGTAATGGTTAAGTTGGCGGACTTGCGCTCAAGCTGTTATGGGTTTGAACCCCACCGAGTAAGCTATTAATGTGAATCCACTCCTAACGCAAGCGCTTATCTCAACTGGAGGGGTTAACAAGAACACTATTGATGTTAATATAATATACAGGGAGTACTTAAAAGAGGAACACTTACTTAAATCACTGAAAAGGCATGACTCTAGCGTACAGTTACAATTAGAATTAAAAAAAAAACTGTCCGTTTACAAGTTGTGACCGTTTGAGTTTTCAGGTATTTTTGCCTCCTATTTAAGGCGGAGTACGGCACACCGTGTGGTTTTATTAGGTTCGATTACGACACACCGTCCCACCGAAAACCCCGGTGGGGTGACGGCCCGAGGGGGTTTCCACACGCACAAAAAAAAAGAAGTATATATGTAATTAAAATATTTTACATTTTTACAGGCATTACTTGGGTTCGGAAACACTACTGACACAGCGGACTGGCTATGTGGAGGAACGGTGATCAATGAAAGATTCATCCTCACTGCAGCTCACTGCTTGTCTAATCTTAGAGTGTAAGTAAGGAATTACTAATAACCAACTCCATCAATTTTGAACTAATACAAAGAACCAAAAACTGGTTAATAAAGCAAGCAATGGGTGTGTAATATATGACATAATAGCAGATAGTATAATATCACTTGAAATAAGGTTCACATGATAATGCTACTAAAACAAATAACCTAATTTCATGTGATCCAATGTTATATGTTAATTAACCTTCATTTGCTCTAATAACATTTAGTATAACGTTCATTTCATATAATTTTCAATCCGTATAATGCTCTTTTTATATAACGTTCATTTGACCTAATTTTTATCACTACATATTATAAAACAAAGTCCCCCACCGCGTCTATCTGTCTGTCTGTCTGTCTGTTCGCGATAAACGGAAAAACTACTGAACGGATTTTCATGCGGTTGGCACTAATAGACAGAGTGATTCATGAGGAAGGTACTCAACCTTCCGTTCATCGTGAAATTTTACATTTACGTTGTCAGGGATACACAAAGGTACCTAACATTTAGAAAAACTGTAGAAAAAAGTACTCCGTAAGTGCGAGGGACGTCGCGAGCACATACAAGACGAAACAGTTTTTTGCCCTCCTGAAAATTTGTCGATTGTGACATTCGTGGTGTTAGAACTTAAGCGACGATATTTTAAATCTTTTAACTAAAATAAAAGAATTTCACAGATTAATCTTTTACAGAAAGGACACCAACATTATAAAAGTGCAAAAGAGAACAGCGCTCTGAAAGGAATGTTATTAATCCTCAGAGGTTCAGTGAAGTATATCGCCTTGGGTATACTGCAGCGGTCAGATCCTTCCAGTCTATGGCAGAGGTACAACGTGAAGAGGGCCATTGCTCACCCTGGATACAAACCACCCTCCAAGTACCATGATATCGCGCTACTGGAAACTGACAGGGAGTAAGTAAAATCACAACCCAAAGAATCCTTATCCTTACCCATAAGCACGCAAGATAATAATTAAATGAAACAAAAATAAAATCACAACTGTCCTGCCGAAAGCAAACTAAAATGATGCGATACAGCTGCCATATTGTTTTTTAAACGGTTTTATTTAGCTTGCCTTGTTTCTGTCTTGTGTGGGTCAAATCTAATAATTCAAATTTTACATGACCTTTCCTGTTGACCGATTGATCTAAAATGTGGTACACACCTTTAGCTGTGATGACAATATAATTATGTGTATTCAGTCTAAATCCAAGATGGCTGCCGCCACAAATTGTCGGATTACATAATTATTTTTTAAAACCCCCTCAATATGGATATCAGCTGGTACATAACGTCTACATAATTTTTACGTTGTCCGTCGGCCATACTTTTGTCCGCAGAGTGGGTAAGTGTCAGTAGGAAATAAAGTGAACACGAAAATAAAGTCAAATCAGTAAGTCATAGTCCTGAGTAATTACGCAACAAAGCAACTAGGGAGGTATTTAAGTAACGACGGAACGCGAGTCAGTTTCTACGGAGAGTGTTACTCGACTGCTGCAACAAGGCTCTGTCGAGCGCCAACGGGTGGCGCTTGCGTCCCGCGTTGACATTAAATGTCCATGTTGGCTACTAATTATTGCTGGTTCCGACGTAAATAATATAATTATGTACATATATGTTGCAATGGAAACTCTTAATCAATCAAAAGTACATCTAACCAACAAAATCAGTCACAAGTACTTTTGACCGATTAAGAGTTACATACGGTCAAAAACATAACGTTCGTTCGGCAGTCGGTTAATTAAATGTATGCGATTGTCATAAAGGTTCTAGTTCGGGTGTAGACAACACAGTGTAACATGTGTATGCAAGAACATATGTTCCTGCATATTATTATTAAACAAATTCTTCTGCCTCAGAATCTCATTC
Source organism: Euplagia quadripunctaria (assembly GCA_963859945.1). NCBI lineage: Eukaryota > Metazoa > Arthropoda > Insecta > Lepidoptera > Erebidae > Euplagia > Euplagia quadripunctaria. Next base: position 4,044,324 of record OY982586.1, read on the forward strand.
AGCTCTCAAGTCCTCCCAGCATGTCTTCATACTGATGATCAGATGGATTATTACGCGCAAGCCACCGGTTGGGGAGCTCTTGGATACAAGAAAAGTTTGGCTGACGTCCTACAATCTGTGAGTACCATTAATGACATTGAAAAACAATTGAATCATAAGAAGAAGTTTTCCAAATTATAATAAATCATCATCTTACTGTCCTTTTTCCAATGATATTTTGGGTCGGCGCAATGTGTGACATGGCAAAGAGTTGTGACTGGTTTATTATATGGCCGGCTGGCCTGACGCCTACCTTTCTTGGGAATCCTTTACAGACGGGACAAAGGAAGAAGGTAAATTGGGGTAAGGAAAACAAATAGAGCGAGGGAGCTAGGGTTAGGGACACCGCACATCTCGGATGCGGAAGCGGGACTGAGATGCAGTAGCTCGAAGACGTTCGGGTCTCGGACCCGTATGTCCGTCCTGTGATTGACGAGACAACAAGGACAGGGACATCAACAGGCCAAATTGACAAACTGTTAATGAGTATAAATTAATATTACCCCCGACTCAAAATCCCTTCAACGGTTAGAAAAGAGCTGATGATTTTGGAACGGCTGAACAGATTTTCTTGAAGTATTGCTAAGAACACTTTCGATTAAGCCTTCTCACAAATCAATAAAATGAAATCGAAATCGGTTCATCCGTTTAGGAGCCTCTAGATTATTCTGGGAGTGACATCGTATTATTATTTGACCAAATTATTTATATAACCTAGGCTTCCTTCTTATTTATTGTGTCTCGTATTTTAGTTTCATATTTGTGAGAATTGGTTTTTTCTAGTTTTTCTTGGCGTAGGTGCATTTCTAAGCAACTCTTTTTTTTTTCAATTTACTTGTCAATTACAATGATTTTATTTTCTAATTGTGACATTTTCGGCCATTCCGTCAACATCCTTAGTATTACAAAATCTATAATCGTATTCATATCGAACCTTTAACCTTAAATTGATATCGGCCTTTTCACTTCTAAAATATCAACGTAATAGCAAAATTTTTCAGTTTCAATACATATCGTGAAGATTTTCAAAGAAAGATTTTTGTGCTAGAACTTTAAGCTAAATTTTTAGCTCTGTTCTACTCGTCATTCATTGGGACTACTGTACTGTACCTTTATTTGTAGATATCTATGGTCAAATAGATGAAATTTTAGGAGCGTTATGTGTAGCCGGCAAAATATTGGCAAATTCTTTTTTCTTCGGGAAATGCGTTTTCCAGTGTATATGTACATTTTTAAATAACATTTTATGAATTTTCTCTTTTACCAATTCTGTTCTTTTTATGGCAACATTTTCAGAAAAATGCGCACATTCCATCGCCATCCTTTGTTATTAATAATAGTTTCATTCGTGTCAGCCCTCTCATGTATTAGCTTTTAGCTTTATCGGTCAATTTATCACTTTCAAAGATATAATTAATAATAAGATTTCTGTATTAAAAATTACGAATTTTCCTAAAGTTATTAGCGCTTTATGTTATTCAAGGGGTCAACTATACAACCCTAAAATACGATCACTCTTTTCTGTAACATCCTGTATAAATAGCCAAAAAAAACAATTTATGGTTAACAATAATTTTACTAGTTACGGTCGACCTTCAGACGAGCACTAGTAAACATAATAAATCGAATAGAATTAAACTGGTGAAGTCCTTTAACAGGTGCTGCTGCGCAAGTTTACTGAAGAACAATGTTCAGTACACTACCCAAAACACAGGCACCTGGTCAACGGCTACGATACATCTACACAATTGTGTTATGGAGATGTGGAATCCCAAATGGTACCTACAGACACTTGCGAGGTAATGTTTGGACTATCAAGACTACGTGAGCATAAACGACTGGTTTCTGATGACTTCATACTACTTATCATTAATATTAGGGAGCTCAGAGTTGTTTGGGAGCTCGGACTCCCGGCAACAGCTAGAACGAGTCACAGCTATGTGACCCTGACCTGCTCCAGCTGTGGCTTACACTTGGGGAGTGTGAGCATTATCCCTTGTCGTCCATTGCCCTTCCATCTTCAATTCCTAAAGTCTGGTTGATGGGAGTAGGCGTGCCCTTATCATAGTTGGTAAAATGTGGGTGTTCAATAAGCCTCTGCCAACTTCTTTGGGGATACAAGCTTGAGTGTATAATTACGTTTCTGATAACTAGTAGCTAGCCTGGTTGGATAATACTCCAACTATTGTTATGGCCTTCCAATATAAAGGAAGGACCTTTATATTGGAAGGCCATAACAATAGTTTTTCCACAAGATACCCAGCTTTCCTCCGAGAGGACCATGTGCTTTTTTGAGGACTTAATTATAAAAGAAAAAGATACCAAAGAGCCTGAAATTCGTTTCGTATCTGAAGTTGAATTTCAACTGACGAATTTCTGGGATGACGTGAATTAAACAAAACCCATCCTAGCCTACCAACTATGTTGGTGCTTTATAATACTAATTCATGATATCGTATTTTTCAGGGAGATAGCGGTGGTCCCCTGCAGTCTCGGAGTCATGAGAGATGTGTGTATACGATTCTGGGAGTGACATCGTATGGAAGACCATGTGGAGGCGCCGGTGGGGCTGGAATATATACCCGCGTCAAATACTACGTGCCTTGGATTGAAGATATTGTGTGGCCTTGATATTATAAATCTTTATGGGATTCTATATACTTTGTAATATATGTATTTTTTCTATTCTTGGTAATGAAAAATAAAGAACTCGTGTCTTAAAGTAGCTTTTGTAGCTTTGAATGCCTTAAAATGACCATTAAGTGTCATAGAAATTGCAGTACATATTATTGTACTCTCTACTGTATAACATATTGTTCAATCCCCTTACTCCCTCTTATCTCAAAGAACGTTTTAGTTTCTTACGTGACACACATTCGAAGCTGTTGCGATCATCGGAAAACTTAAAACTTCAAATACCAGTGCATTCCACGAAGTTTATTGATAAATCTTTTACAGTTGAAGCAGCGCGTCTCTGGAATGCCCTACCAGTTTCTATCAGGCAAGCACAATCGTTAGGATCTTTCAAAAACATGTTAAAAGAATAGGTACTGGAAGAATACTGGAACTGCAAAGTTATGTCTAAGATAATCTATATATAATCTAAGATGCATAATTATAATGTATGTATTTAGGTGTATGTGTATATATATGTATTTGTGCATGTATATATATATGTAATTGTGTTAATATGTGTGAGAGCATAATTTCGTTGTAGTAGGTACATATATATATTTGATACCATAACCACCCACACTAAATCATTACAGTCCTGTCCATAAAAGGGTTGCCTGGAGGATATTGCTTGTTGTGAAAAGGCCGCCCATTCTACATTTTATGTTTGTTGTTTTTTAACTGCCTTCAAAAAAGGAGGAGGTCCTCAATTCGTCGGAATCTTTTTTTTATGTATGTTCACCGATTACTCGAAGACGCCAGAACCAATTTGGAAAATTCTTTTTTGTTTCAAATGGTTATACTTACTTCCCAGGTGATCTCATTTAAATTTTATCGAAATCAGTCGAGCGGTTTTTGAAAAGTCAACAAATATCTAAAAATTGTATAACTACATCGAAGATGTTTTCGTTTGCTCCGAAACATCGCTCTCTCATTAGAGCAGTGCGTTTAGATGGCCTACCCATATTATATTTAAACAAAATACATCTACTTTCCACTAAAAAGCACATTGAAGTCGGTGATACTTTTTTTTTAAGATAATTATTACGTATTTGGTGTACAAAAAGAGTACTTACTTACTTACTTAAGTAACGGTAAGTACTATTTAACTCGTGTCTGTTTTCAGGTAAAAATCTGCAATTTTCGAGAGCTGTGTTCGTTTTTCGACGCAGACATTTGGCTATAATCGTGGCAGATGTGCTTTAGAGATAAAGACAAACCTAAAGATACATGTGATGTAAGGCAATGTTCTCTGTGGATTATTTTTATTCATGTTCTTTATTTCCGAAGATCATCTCCTTGAACGTGTTTCGTGACGTTGTCAGTTACTTTCCTCCAACATGTTCTCGGCTTCTCTCAGAGACCAGTTAAAGCGGTTACTTGGTCACACCAGCGGCCCTAATATGACCAGCTTGTCAGGTTGTCTGATAGGTGACGGCTAATATCTATGGCAGAAATAGCTGAGAATTCTCTTTCCTTGTTTTTTTTTTAATTTAAGAGATTCCAGAGCTGCCATTTTTAGGGTTGCGTTTCTCAAAAAGAAAGGAACCCTTGTAGGATCACTTTGTTGTCCGTCTGTCTGTCTGTCGATCTGTCAAGACCCTTTTCTTCAGGAACCCGTGAAGGTATCAAGTTAAAATTAACATCAAATGCTTATCATGTCAGCAATTTCTTGAAGCTATAAAAAATCAAGCTTCTAGGTCAACGCAATCAAAAGATACGGCCATTAAGCCTTAGATTTTTAACAAATTTGAACATTTCAGAGGTAAAACAAAGCCTATAGCGTCCCATTGACCTAGCATCATAAAATTTGGCACTGACATAAGTATTCGCGAACTTGTTTCTTACCAAATTTCATGATTCTAGGTCAACGGGAAGTACCCTATAGGGTTTGATTTACCTGCGAAATGTTCAAATTTGTTAAAATCTAAGCCTTAATGGCCGTATCTTTTAATTGCGTTGATTTAAAAGCTTGACTTTTTTACAACTTTAAGGGACCGTAAACTTATGTATTAGGTATCAATGTCAACTTGATGCGTCTACGGGTTCCTGAGTAAAAGGTCTTGACATACAGACAGACAGACGGATAACAAAGTGATCCTTTAAGGGTTCCTTTTTTCCTTTTGAGGAATGGAACCCTTAAAAGAACATCAGAAACAAGAGCGAAACCGCGTGCAAAAGCGAGTTCTTTATAATTCTTCTGTCTCCAGGCCTCACAAGTAACAACACTTATGTTAAAGTCAATGTCTATGTCAATTCTAAAAGCATTCGATTTAAAACACCCCGTTAACTGAGATGCGAGCATAAACCTCTCGAAAAAAATAGGCTTATAGAACAAGAACTTTATAATATTTTAGTTAGTATTGAGATTTTCCTCAAGTAGGTTGTGTGTTCATTAAAATGATTCGTCATTTCGTTATTTTGTTTGTTGTTTCCTATGCGGTGTGTCAAAACTTGATGTTGCCGGAAGGTGAGAAATTTTATTAAGTGATATTTATATATATATATATATATCCACGATGTGATATAAAACGCTTGAGTGCCAACAAAAAAGCCTCGGCAGTAAGGTCGGATACCAACTCTAAATGTATGGCGCGTGTAGCAAGACATAAATAAACAAATATAACCTTAACAGGTCTTAGCCCTACCCTTGCGGTTGAGTATTCACACGGGGCCGGCATGGTCGACACCGCAGATTTAAAATGGAAAACTAGTAGTAATTCTTTCTACCAAATTACCCATAATTAGAGAAAAGGTTTTGCCTTTAAATCGAGTATTCTCTCTATTCTTCGTTCTAAATTTCTACCTCTAAGCGGCTACCGTGTTTCTCTTAAATGAAAAAGAAGTGTCTGGGATCCTACGTGCAACATTTTTTTATGTTGGTAACGGAATAGTAAAATAGTAAATGCATGTTTACCCGACAGCAATATGGGGAATATTTTGTTAAATGTAAAACACTCAGAATTTTAAAGATACATTACATTCCTAGTGACAATGGCTGATGAACCTTACGAGCTCGCTATGCAAGTTCTTTAAGCAATGATTTTAATCAGAATTTGCTACTGGCTTATATAGCCGTGGGGTATATATAATTCGGCAGCCGGCGTTACAAGCTCACATCTTTGTTCCATGGGGCTGTGATTTGTTTAATTTAAGTCAACACAAATAGGCACACTAGGCGCTTTTATTTTATTTTATACCAAACATATACTTTATGAGCACTTGAAAGCTTTCATTCCAGAAACGTTTGTATAAATATCGGTTGGAAGAATTATGATAATTAGTATACAATCACGATATTTTTTTTTTTATGGTATAGGGGGCAAACGAGCAGACGGGTCACCTGATGGTAAATGAGTACCGCCGCCCATGGGCACCTGTAACTCGAGAGTCACAAGTGCGTTTCCTCTCTTTAAGGTGGGAGTAGAAGAAGAGGGGCGGGGGAAGAGTGGGAAGAGGGGAGAGGGGAAGGACGGGAATAGGGGAGAGGGAAGGATTAGGGCCTCCGGTAACTCACGCGGCGAAATGCAATGCAAACATTGCTTCACTGCCGGTTTTCTGTAAGGCCGTGGTATCGAGCGGAGTCGAGCCGGCCTATGTGCCGAAGTGCGTGTTATTTATGAGACATAGTATAGCCCGTTAACAACAATGTTCACTTTATTTGTTCTATACAAACGAGCTCAATATGTTAGGTTGTGTGCTTATGTATGTAAACTGTATCGAGGGGCTATTTAGAATTATGTGGGCAATAATGTGCAATAATGAAACGTCAATTGATCTAAAGGTACAATTTTCCACAATGACAATAATCTCTGCAGTGAAATATATATATTATTTAAAGTGTTTTGTTGTAGAAAGTGTCGGCATACGATGTAAGCATTCCAATGCTGCAAATAAATGATATGATATGAAATTACACATGCGGCCTCCCACACGAATTATGTTATCATCGTTTATTGTTTAAGTAGCCAATAGTTATAATTCTTTTATTCACTTGGAAAAGAGTCTAATTGACTGACTTTACCTAAAACTAATTCTTACTGTATCAACTCGCCTACAGTGAGAACACCACTACGCTCATTGTGTTTATTGCGTATATTATAGATAAAATGGCGTACAGATGCGCATGCACGTTTTATGCGCTGGAATTGAGAAAATCTGTGAAATGGAAACAACTCATTCCCTAAACGGTTTTCACATATAAATGCGTGTGTTTTTTCCGGTTTTAATTCGGGTTACTCATTTCCAATTTTTTATCCTGAGTTTACGTAGGAGCTACTTCAAATTGGACATCCATGAGAAAGGGTGGCCCTTGCCGCCATAAATCACAGGACATAAAATTTTATAAACTGACACCCCGTGAAACCAAGTCAGCGGGGTTCTTCTTACCCTTGACATGACGCCATGGTATACCGTAAGTCAGTTCCTGTATTTCAAGGACACGATTTTGGACAAAAGTTTGTAAGAGACTAGGAGCCATTTGTAACCATCCCAGGAAAATAGTTGAGCCTGTCCAAAAGATAATTGACTTGAACTTACAACGCAGTGACTCATTAACCTTGTGGAACAATTTGGCACCTAATAATGCACCACACAACTCTAATCGGTGTACGCTCACGGGTTTGAGTGGTGCCACCTTACCTTTCGAACATAGTAACCTAACCGATATAATTTCATTGTCGCTCAGTGTGCGTATATAAACACAGGTACTATATGCTGTTTGTGACGCATCCGTAACTACATGCAATTCTACATACTTAGGGTTGGGCGGTATAACGTGTCGCTCCACACGGAGAGTATTATGTAAAGCTAACTCATTGACGAACTTATACCAAATTTTAACAACTTCTTGCGACACTTCATCATCCCATCCCAATTTTAATAACCATAATTTCTGTTTAACTATTTTGACAATCATTACAAAAGGGCTCAGTAATCCTAATGGGTCGTATCTTTGCGAAACCGACCACAATATAAGTCGCTTTGTCATAACTTGATTATTATCAATTGCTAATCGAGTTCTAAAATACAACTCACCAGTTAAATTATACCAATTTAAACCTAATGTTTTACTGTGACTGTTTTCAGTAAGTGCTAATGATTTTGAACAGTCTAAGGAAAAAGCCTTGAAATTAAAAAGCCATTTTCACAATAGCAAGCAGCCCCCCTGCAAGACGTCAGAAACCCTACTACATATTATGTAACTGCAATAATTCCTGTTTATTATCACACCCGGGTATATAATCATCGACATACATGTCTATATATATAGATTGTCTCGCCTCAATATCGTCACACTCGTCAACGAGTGGTCGAAGACATCTCACGCTTAGAAATGGCGCTGACGCTCTCTCGTAAGTAACGGTATTGAGTCAATACATGCCTAGGGGATGAGAGGGATCCTCACGTCAGAGAATCATTTGTAAGCCACGAAGATCGGGGCTAATGAACGCCTCCCTATACATTTTTCGATGTCACCACAGGCTATATACCTATACTGTCTGAAGCGTAGGAGTATCGAAAAGAGATCCCCTTGAATGTCATTATTTGATTTTCCAGACGTTGTGGGCGCACTGGCATCAAAGACCACACGCAGTTTTGTGATTGTGCTTTGTTCACAGTAAACACCGTGATGCAGCATAAAATAATGAGAGTTAGAATAGGTATGCACGCGAGACATGTGGCCTAAGTGACAATATACTCGCATAAATTCGCAATATAATTACTTGAACATAAGATCGCCTTGTAATCGTTTTTCTAAACCGTTAAACCGACGCTCAACTTGCTCGCGACTGGTCCCCAAACCTTGAGAAGTTCCCTTGAAGGGTATGCCTACGATAAACCTTCCGTTGAGGTCGCGTTTTGTATTTTCTACGAAATGTTTCTCGCAGGTCCTCTCCTCTTCCGTGCGTGAGTAGTGGATTTTAGTTACCTATTTCTCCTAGTTCCCAAAACTGACGTAGTTGTGCGTCTGTATACTGGGTAAAATTGCAATGGATAATGCTATTATCTCTGAGCGCCTCTTGGTGGAGGTCCTGAAATTATCCATCCCAACTTAGTGTCTAGTAAGAAAAGTCCATTTCACAACCGCACTTTATCTTTTTTAAGTAAATCCCAAAATATATCTGCGCCTAATAATATATCTATGGATTGGTCTGGGTTAAAATATGAGGGATCTGCTAATCTACATTCTTTAGGAATGAGAACTTGATCGTGATTTAATGGCACAATCGGGAATTCTGACGTAATATTTGGCAAAACAATACACAATAAATGGAAGTTGTAATTTTTTGCATGAAGAATTTGTAATAACGCAACGACTACCGTTATCTAGGAGCGCACGTGCATCATGAAACCCTTGAAACCGGTCCGCTATCTCAACCAATGCCGTAGATAATAAAATAGAATGTGAGAATTCACAACCCTTGTTTTTTTTTAATGCTATTAACAGTAACCGAATGTAAAGGTGTGTTCATATAACCACCGCTAGCGGCCGGCTGATCTGCAATAATAGATGCGCTCAAACTGGTTTCTCGGTGGCTTATGTTTGTGACAAGACTCGTAATACTATCATTAGTTATATTTTTGTCTGTATGCAACAAAGAGTTGTGATTTTGTTACACAATCTACAAGTACCGAATCTACACTCCTCGATCGAATGACCCAATCACAAACAATCTTCGCATAATTTTTTACTGTGTACAAATTGGAGTTTATTTTTAATTGATGCGTGTAAAAATTGTTGATTGTATAAAGTGCGTGATTAGCCTTACACATTAAACACTGCTTATTTCGTGGTAATTGCCGATCAAATTTATTTGTTGAAATATTCCAAAGTACTTTATTATTGTTTGTAATTATGTGTTATTGATTTGTTGTAGCCTAAACTTAAGCAAATCATCCACTTATACGAGTCATTGTTTGTTTCCAAAATTGTGTTGTTATATTGTTCCCACTGTCTTGCTGTAATTTCGTCAAGTTTAGAAACAATATAAAATTAATGAGTGTATCCCATGTTTCCGTCGGTTCTCCTAATATTTTTAAAGCGCGTAAGTTTTTTAGAATACAATCATTCGTAATAAGATAGGCGACTCCTTTGTTAATTTTTGAATAGTAAATAATGCTTTAACGTGATTATGTATTAATAAGTTATTGTTGTTATATATATTTTGAAGCAATTCTAGGGCAATTTCATAATTATTCGATGAGAATTCTAATTGTGCTATAACTAAACCGGCACTACCGTGTAATAACGAGTTCAAAAAGTTAAATTTTTGTATGTTTGTCAAATCCTTGGATTCGTGAATCAGCGATATAAAGATGTCTCTGTACTCCAGCCAATCTTCGCATGAACCGTCAAATGAAGGGAGGGTACTTGTTGGTAATTTTACTGGTTGGATATTTGAACTATGACTACTAGAACCTTCCGTGGCATTTAATAAGCACTCAGCCTGAGTAGATGAAGAATAGGGCATCTAGATCAGACGAGATCTAGATGCACCTATTTTTCACCTAAATAATCTCTATTCAAAAATTTAATCAAATCCAACTAGATTATTCCAAAACTTTCAATCAATCAATCAATTAGCCTATTCTAGTTTACTGCTGGACATAGGCCTCTCCCAATGTGCGCCATAGTACCCGGTCCTCCGCCTTCCGCATCCAGTCCCTCCCAGCTACCAAAACTCTCTATCCAGAACAAAATATTATGAATGGCAGCTATAAACGTTCTTCTACTACAACAACAAAATTATTGTCGATTCTTATTATCCGAGCCCATAACCTGAGCCCTTCAAAGTGAAATTTAAAGTTTCTACTATTTTCTCTGTGGCAAGGTACTAAGATGACTTTACGTGGGAGAGCCATGCTTCGGCACGTATGGGCCAGCTCGACTCCGCTCGCTACCACGGCCTCACAGAAAACCGGCGGTGAAGCAATGCTTGCATTGCATTTGAGCATTGGAGGCCCTAACCCTTCCCTCTCCCCTATTCCCGTCCTTCTCTCCCCCCTATCCCTTTTTCCCACTCTTTCCCTCCCCTCCCCCTCTTCTCCTACTCCCATCTTAAAGGGCGGCAACGCACTTGTGACTCTCGAGTTACAGCTGCCCATGGGCGGCGGTAGTCATTTACCATCAGGTAACCCGTCTGCTCGTTGGCCCCCTATACCATAAAAAAATAAAATTTTTGCAATATGAAGTCCAGTGAATCCACATAATCTCTTTTCTAATATTGTCAATCGATCTCCAATATTCAAAGTCATGATAACTACCTACTAGTAAGCGGTGTTGGTAATGATAACAAAATTTCTTGAAAACTATTTAAATACTATGAGTTACATAGTTCCTTACTTTACCAATGACATGTTTAAAAAACAGCTATTTTTATAGAACCTGTTGAGTTAAACCACTTTTTATTCATGTAAACAGCGTCTGTTCCAGCAAACAGTATCTGTACATGTTAACCACTTACAATATCAGAGCTTCGTAACTTGTTAAGAACAAAAAAATATTTTGTCCTCATAGGAAACCAGTTACGTGGAAAGACGTCATTTTCCTCACCTTTACCTTTCCCATACCTTTGTTTCTTTCTATCCAGTCTACTTGTAAACGTTCCTTTTTCGACAAACTATAAAACGGATATGATGACTTCATCAATAGTACTTGAATTCGCCCTTTACACATAATTCCTATTTCCTTCAGAATAAATTCATTTTCATCATTCTTAAACCCTTGTATATCCACAATAACATTCATGATAGTTTTCTCAGAATATTGCTTAAAGGTTTGTATTCGAAAAAACGATTATCAGACAATAGGCAGATGTATTGTTAGGGATATCAGTAGAACATTCAACTTCTAAACGCACATCAATAGAACCTGTTTTAAGTGAATCGGTTTGTCTTGAGCAATCTATTATAAATATTGGAGCATTTTCTTTAAATTGTTTGAAATCAAGCAAGGGATCAATGCACAAGTCATAATATGACTGACGAAAATTAGTATATATTTCATATAATATACTGTATTTATCTTGATCAAATTTCAGATTAAGTGAGTCATATGGACGGTATTGCGAATTTAAAAAAACTTTAAGATCGCTGACGTTGCAATAATCGAAACAGGATAAACTTTTGGATTTATAATTTTTTCTATTAATTCTTAGTTTTTTTTTTTTTTTTTTCGTGTGGAAACCCCCACGGGTCATCACCTCACCATGGCTATTGGTGAGGTGGTATGTCGGAATCGAACCGACTAAAACCACACGGTGTTCCGTAACAAGTGAGTCTATCGCAAGGGACTCGGGTAAACCCTAGGAAGGAAGTCCCCGAGAACCCTAGCAAAATTTGGCCGCCACACCATTGGTAGCGGAGGGCCTTGCCCTCCTTCCAATTTAGAGAGGCGCACGCGGAACACGTCGCGCCACCATCTCAGGCCTGCTTCTGCTAGAGTAACGGGCAGCCTCACCCGTTACCCACAGGCCAGCGCTCATGGAGGCCGGAGATCATTCTGCGCTCTCCGGCGCCTGGTGCCTCTTCTTCGGCTATTAGTTTGCATACCAAATATAATAAACCTTGGTTTCGCTAACTGGGAGGCGGTTTTAATAGACCATGAATGTTTTGTTGTTTTCGGTAATAACGGAAATTCATACAAACCCCAATTTCTAAACGCTATATGTATAGAACGGTCCCGCTCTAAACTCTTAAGCAATAATTATAATAGTTTGCTACGATCACTAACTTTTATTTGCGGCATGCGCCATTGTATTTTTTGTACATCGATTTCTACCTTATCAGATGCCTCCATAAGTACACAGTTTAATGAAGAACAGTTTCGTTGTAGTATAAGTTCATGTCTACAATTAATAAAAAAATATATAATTTTCGGCAAATCCCAGTATTTTATTTAATGGAACAATAACGTTAAAATAACTATTATTTTTTTATCAATTTAAGTTCCATCCCCAAACTGCTGCAGTTTCACTCACCTGCGCTCATGGATGCGTTGGATTTTAAGGTTGTTGTAATACCTACATTGTTAATTCGATCGATTTTAACTCCATTTAATTCATATCTAATATCTTGAAATAAATATAAAATAGGGTTGTTAATAAATTTGACTTCTTTTTTCATTTTTTTACCTGCTATGTCTGTTGAATATACATTTGCATAACCTTCTATTAGAATTGAACTACGTGATGGTAGCATATACAAATCTTGGACTGGCCTGTTGGTCTAGTGGTTAGTGACCCTGACCGCTATGCTTATAGGTCGTGGGTTCAATTCTCACCTTAGTCTGGGTGTTCTTTGTGTCCGTTGTTTCTGTGTTTGTAAAGTCCCCCGCGACGCAGGAGTAATTCCTAATGCGGGAGTTGTCTTTTTAAAAAAAAAACCAAAAATTGTTGGTGAATAAGTATTCTTATTTCATCATTATCTTCAAAGCTGTTATTGTAAGGATTATTGCTATGGATCTCGTAACTCTCAATTGAGTTGTCTTTTTGAGGTAAATCCGTGATTTGAAGCATATTTTACATTGAATCCAATATCTTTCAGGATTTTTTTTTTTCTTTAGTATTTTTTTTTTTGCTTTTCGCACACGCTCACGTCTTTCCTCTTTGGTTATAGGAAGTGAAATATTACATTTGACCCCCTCATGTTGTATTTTATTGAAACCAATCATTTTAATATAATCCAAGCGATACTAAGACTACTAGTGATTATAATCAATAATAAGTATAGAATGCTAATATACTGTGGTGTGTCAAACATTTATAATATTATAACTTAAAAAAACTTCACAATTACAATTTATTTCTTTTCCAAAATAATTTGAGAAACTTTAAGCATAAGTGCCCACAACTGTACAAATTATTTTTTTTTTTTTTTTTTTTTTAAAGACTACTAGTAACGTGGGTCGCACATTACTAGTATTCTTATTAACCCCTCCAGCTAAGCTAAATGCTTGTGTTAGGAGTGGGTTCACGTCGGTAGTGCACTGGGTGGGGTTCGAACCCGCAACCACTCGATCGCAAGTCCGACGCCTTAGCCATTACGCTACCGCCGCTATAATTATGTTGTATGTTATCAAATTATAATTAATATATGAAGTTTCTTCATCATAGCATAGCCATAGAGATTATTACAATCAAGATATATTAAATAGCTGGTTTGATCTAATTCATTAAATTGTGTTAAGTATTTATTATTAGCAACAGCATGGCGTAGAGAACACTGTGCCAGCCCACCACGAATTCCTTTTTCCATAAATTCATATATTTGTCACTTATTAACTCAAGTTCAGTGCCTGTGTATAGAAGCATTGCATCCCAACTTAAGCTCGGTGAAGTTACATAATAAGCTGGATCCAGCTTATAATAATGGAAACTCATATATGTCGAGTGTAGTATGTGTACTCATATACTCATATACTCGAATATGTCACATAGTAAAAGTACGTCACATTTCATGTATAAATCTGTATATACACCAAGGGATTTAACATTGAAAACATTCTAGACTGTTTGAGCATGTAAATGCTCTTTCTGTGTAATATGTGTTTTTGAGCAAAACTGTTGTAAAATTGACACTTTTGGGGAAGTTCTATCTCGTCGAATTTGGACCAAGAATCTATATAATCATATGGATAAATACCTTTTTTTTGCATTAAGTAATTTTTTTGCTGGTCATTAAACTCTCTTGAAAGGTTTAAAAAATCGTTTCCTGATAGGCTTCTAGTGCCAATGGTTTCTGATAGGCTTTTAGTGCCAATGATAGTGCACATGGACACATTCTTAACTTTGTAAGTTTTTAGCAAATTAAGGTAAATTTAAATTACTTATTAGCCTCAAGGTCTAGATTGTAGAGTAACCGTTTAATTACGAGCACATCATGATGAAAAATAAAAATATACATACATAAACACCGGTTGCATTTTCCTTATGACTAAGTTATACTCTTATCTTTGGATTCTTTTTTCAAAAAAATGTTTATTTTTTAGGGTTCCGTACCTCAAAAGGTAAAAAAAGGAACCCTTCTAAGATCACTCTCTTGTCCGTCTGTCCGTGTGTCACCACCGATTTTCTCAGCAACAGGTGGACCTACTTAGCAAGTTGAAATTTATACCAGATACTGAGGCCTATAGTCCCTATTATCCTTATTATTATATATTATAGTCCTGAGTTAACACGATAAAAAGATATGGGCAAATTAAAATTTGACTTGCTAAGTACCAAAATTTACCTTAATTTTTAACTTTTTTTATTATTCGAAATGTTCCCTTTACTTGTGCTGTAAGACCTTGTTTTTAACCAAAATTGACAATTCTAGGTCAACCGGAAGTACCCTATAGGTTTTGGGTCAAAAACCTATAGGGTACTTCCGATTTACCTAGAATCATGAAATTTGGTAAGAAGCAAGGTCTGACAGAACAAGTAAAGTAAAAAATCTTAAAGTCGTTAATTTGTTGTTATATCACATAAAAAAATTGTTTTTGTGATTACAAACTTATATTTTGGGGTTGGATTGTTCACCTTGTCGTACATCGCAACCGCAAAGTTAAGTTTGTCTCTTGAAAAAGACGGACAAAAGTCTTTGAGAATTGATTCCCGAGATGGACGTATACAAGTTGTTTGCTTACGGAACCCTCGGTGCGCGAGTCAGACTCGCACTTGCCCGGTTTTATTTTCAAATCCAAACCTAAAACTTGATGTTGACTGGAAGGTCAACGAGTTTTTTTTTCAATCCTAACTATTAATATTATAAATGCGAAACTGCGTATGTTTGTAACGCTTTAACTACTCAACAGATCATCATAAAATTAGACATACATATTGTCAGGAGTGCAGAAAGGGCCGGCTGGATCGGAGTGATACATCGGCCTCACAGAAAATGGCAGTGGCCCTAACCCTTCCCTCTCCCCCCCTTTCCCCTACTCCCATCTTAAAGGTCGGCAACGCACTTGTGACTTTCGAGTTGCTGGTGCCCATGTTCGGCGGTAGTCACAAAAAAAAAAAAACCGGACAAGTGCAAGTCTGACTCGCGCACCGAGGGTTCTGTAAGCAAACAAACTTGTATTTAGATAGTATGTTCATCTCGGGAATCTATTCTCGAAGATTTGTCCGTCTTTTTCGAAAGATAAACTTAACTTTGCGGTTGCGATGTACGACAAAGTCAACAATCCAACCGCAAAATATAAGTTTGTAATCACAAAAACAATTTTTTATGTGATATAACAACAAATTAACTTTTCCTTTTTTCCTACAGAAACGAGAGCGAAACCGCGTCCAAAAGCGAGTTCTTCATAATTCTTCTGTCTCCATCTCCAGGCCTCACAAGTAACAACACTTATGTTAAAGTCAATGTCTATGTCAAAGCATTCGATTTAAAACACCCCGTTCACTGAGATGCGAGCTTAAGCCTCTCGAAAAAAATAAACTTCTAAAAAGCAAGAATTTTAGAATATTTTAGTTTTATTGAGATTTTCCTTGAGTAGGTTGTGTGTTTATTAAAATGATTCGTCATTTCGTTATTTTGTCTGTTGTCTTTTATCTGTCGTATCAAAACTTGATGTTGCCGGAAGGTAAGAAGTTTTTATTAATATTATTAATGTATCTTACTTCAAGTAGACACACATATTTATTAAAGTTCTACGGTTTTATTAACGTGTGTATTTCGGGAGTGGCCGACTGGGGTCCTTCATCAAAGAGTGAAGTTACCTCCGTCAGGTGTAAGGTCAGGTCGGTGTCAGGTGAATGGGCCCCCGTTTAAGACATTTTGCACGAAACTAGGCGAGTATCTCTGAAATACACATTTGAATTTAATCTTCTATACATATAAAATACTTTATCCTGAATGACTGACTGACGGATCATCGCACAGCCTAAACCGTAGGTCGTAGAGACGTGAAATTGGAAGACATTTTCCTTATACGACGTAGGCATCCGATAAGAAAGGATTTTTGAAAATTCTACCCCCAAGGGGTTGAAAAGGGGTGGCAAAGTTAGTATAGGAACACGTGTTTGCTTGGTTCAAGTTGACAACAAAAGTCAAGACGTCAATCACGCGACAAGTGAGGTACATGGCGTTAAAATATAAGACTTTCCTAATAGATGGCGTTATAAGAAACTATACTACTATATACTTATACATATATAATTTCATGACTGTACATTTCACAATTTTTTGAAAAATATTGCAAGATAGCAAAAAAACAATGATTATACCCATTGCTTTACAGCATAAAAAACAATTTAATATTTAAAACACAATAAAGGAAATTAAAAAAAATATTGTCAAAACTGCAAAGGTCAAAAATTATAAATGCAGGTAAGATACAATGCCATAATAGATGGCGTTATAATAAATAAAATAAAAAGTTTGAGAGTTTTATATTATTTTATTGTCTTCAGTTTTTCGTAAAAATAAATAAGTATTATTTACGTATACAGGTAATAATACTTTGGAGGACGTATTTCTTACATGATGAAGACGTTCTATAAGAAAGGAATTTGAGCAAATTCAGCCCTTAAAGAGTCAAAACAGGGGATGAAAGTTTGCATGAAACTTTGCCATGAGTTTACTGCATCATGTTTTTTTTTTTAGAAATTTACCCCTTAAAGGGTTAAAATAGGGCGTGAAAGTTTGTAATAAACTTACACTTTGATTGCATCACGCATCAATTTTTACCCAACTTGGGATTATTCGGCAGCAATGTAAAATATGTCTATGGCAATTCGTTGAGGTTTATTCTCGGCTGTGGTCATCGTTTTGGTCTACGAACCGAAAGTGGGTTTTCCCTCCTCAATTACTATTTAACCCCCGCGGGTCATCACCTCAGCGGGGCCAAACAACAAGGTCGGAATCGATCCAACTAAAACCACACAGTGTTCTGTCACCGGGTCTTACGGTCAGAGCCTCTGGGGTACTCTAAATTAGATTACCTACACTCTACGATGTCTGATGTCCGCCACTATGCGGACGAAGTCGCGGGCAAAAGCTAGTAAATAATATAAATCTACTTAAAATACACATCAAAAGTGTCTAGGGATCGAGTACATTTTAGAGTATCGCCGCAATCGAGGATTATTATTTTAACTTTTTTGGATCGTCATTCTTTTTTTTTTAATGAATTTCACAATTTGAATCAAGAATTTACTTTAAATTTTGATTAAAAATAGAAAATGAAGTGTCAATCAGGATTCTTATAAAAGTTTGTAATAATTTTAATATTGTATTGATAGTGTATTAAAGAAATAAAATATCGTTTGTTACTTAAATTCAATTATTATTTTTATTATTTGATCGATTATATTATTTATTATTATTTGAATAGTCATTGTTCTGATTACTTTATTTATAATAATAGATCTGTGAATTTACTTTTTTAAATGTATTATCTATCTTCTAAATATTCTTTTACGCTGTAGTAGCATTTGCTAATTAATAGGAATTTTAATTTATTAACAAAAGTATTAAATTTAGTCTTGTTTTTTATGTAATTTGGTAGTTTATTATAGACTTTTATAGACATGACCAAAGGACCACAAGAATGCATTATTAGTCTAGAAGGTGGTAGATTTAATCTATTTTTTGTGTCTAAAGGAAAAATTTGTTTCTTTGTCTTCCCGTTTACTATACAGTTCCGGATATTTTCGGACAAATTTACTTATTTCTAAGATGTATATACTGGGTAATGTTAGGTTGCCTAGATTCCGGAAGTGAGGTTTACATGTGTCTGTTTCATCTATATTAGTTAATACTATAAGATTTAATACTATAAGATTTAATACTATAAGCAAAAAAAATATCTCTCGAACCTTTGGACGTCAAGAACGTTTGAAATTTTATTAGGAAGTTCATTAAAATGGAAGGGAAACAATAATGGTTTGGGCCGGTTTTTGGATCGGTGGAAGAACCGATCTCATTTGCATCAGGGGCAACCTCAATGCTCAGATTTATGCGGAGAGGATTGTTTCAGACGTGATCATCCCTTTGCGAAGTCGGTTGGGTGGTTCGTTTCGACTAATGCACGTCCACACACGGCTAGAGTCACACGCACTCTTGTCGATGCCCACATCAACACCTACCGTGGCTTGCTCAATTGCCAGACCTCAAACCAATTGGGCAAGCATGGGATTTGGTCCAAAGAAGCGCACTGCCGAGTATGGATGCCGTGCATACCGCACAACACCTTTTTGACTTGTTAGAAAGAACGTGGGCGGCCATTCCTCAAAGTGTTTTTGATGAACTGATTTTGAAGAACTGACAAAAGAAATTAAAAGTCCTCGGTTTTGCTATTTGTGCCATTTAATTGACGACATTAACTTAGGTTAATTTCCCACAATTTGCAAAATTTGCAATTTTTCTTAATTTTTACAAAATATAGAAATAAGTTGTTAACTTAAACATTAGGAATTAAAGTAAGAAGCCAGTCTGGAAGACTAGATTTGGTAAATATTAATTAGATAATTTGTTATAGTTACAAATGTTCTTGATCCCTAGACACTTTTTGGGTAAATTTAAAAAGTAATATATGGGGGCTCGGACCTCCCCGCAATAGCCAGTTCGAGTTACAGCACTGCGACCCTGACCTTTTAGACTTAATGCTTACCCTCTCCGATCATTCCGTATAAGCCATATGCTTATACTTACGTTGCCATCTCTTCTGCGTACTTTTCCCTTTCAACATACTCCCAATTTTCCAATCTTTACTTCCCAAAGTACCCGCTTGACGGCAATAGGCTTGCAAATTGGCAAAATGTTTTTTGAAGTGAAAACTTCTTTAGCGGCGTTGTGCACTTTTTGGGATGGGTAAATAATGTTAAACTCGCGTCAGGACACATGACCTGATCGAAAATTCGTAAGACGGAGCCGAGTTTCTTATATTTAAAAAATATAACATTCGAAACATTTATGAGCGGCCAGGAGCGCAGTACTTCCAGTGTAGCCTATGTATACATTTAGATATGTTATTACCTACTTTTTATTTTTACCCTAATTATATATATACAGATGTGTGTGCGCGTGTGTGTATGTATATGCAAACACATTGTGAAGTTATGTTTTTGCTTCTGTTTAAGCGTGGATTAACTAAATAAAAATGTTTCAAAGAAATAAGTGTCGTAATGAGAGAAATTTTACCATAGAACGGTGGTATTTAATTTGATTGTGGAAATTTTAACTTTTAGGATAATGCAAGGTTCGGCAGGCCGATAGTATTGACTACCGTTAAGAATATCGGGACTGTACGAAACTGATTGGAGGAAGGCCGACGTATGACATATCGACAGATCAAGGAAACCCTCAAGGGCACCAACTGTTCATCGGATTTTTCATAACAATTTAAAAGTACGGACACTTTGTTCACTCTGAATACCGCACTTAATGACTGATGCGCTGAGGGAGTAGCGTGTGACTTGGTCTCGTGATATGTTAAAAAAATTTGAACATTTCCGATCTAACTACGTGAACTCGATTATTACATATGATGAAACCAGGCTGTATTACAACAGTCCTACAAAATCTCCGAGCAAAGTGTTTTGTGTGTCTGTGTTGAAAAACCGCCGACATCTGTGAAAATGTACCGAACCGTAACCAACAGAATGGTTGCTGTACTTTTTACTAAGAGAGGAATATTGGGTACGGTTGTGCTTGACAACGGTCAGACAATTACTGCTACTGTACTACTGCTATTTGTACCAAGCAAGTTCACATTGCTTGAAAACACTCCTTATAGTCCGGATGTAGCGCCTATGAATTTCCACTATTCCCGTATGTAAAAATCTACGTTCTAGAGCCAAGCGTTCTAGATCGTAGTACAAGCTATGTCGTTTAACAAAAGTTTCATCCACATCACCTGGATAATTAGCAATCCACCACTGTGCGGTTCTCAAGAAATATTTTGCCTCATACAACCAATCTCTGGAATAAATTATCGCCTGCGGTATTTCAGGACCAATACGACTTTTAAACCTTCAAGACAAAGAGCTTACTCCCATCTCAAAGGCCGGCAACGCACTTGTGACTCTTGAGTTGCAGGTGTCCATGGGCGACGGAAGTCACTTACCATCAGGTGACCCGTGATCTGCTCGTTAGCCCCTTATAATATAAAAATGATAGCAAGTTGTAAATTCCAAATTTAAATTTAAATTCAAAATATTTATTTCATAAAACTGATCACCAATTATTCGAAACCGTCAATTTATAATTATAGATCAACACACACAGAGTCACCGCAACAATAGGTTGCTATGTCAAATGTAAAATTATTAAAAAAAATGGGTAATATAATATCATATCTGCCTGTGTTGATCTAAAATCATTTTATTATTTGGCGCCGACTCAAAATAAGTTTATATAAAATTTGATAGTTTATGTAAATAAGCTCAAGACTTAAGAGGTTTATTTATTAATTGCTTTTTAGTTACTTGTTTTGTTATGTTTAATTTTTTGTTAAAAAGATTTTTATTTGATGATTTTTTTTCATCATCAGCTCAGCTACATGATACTTATGATGATTTCTGAACGCAAATACCTGATAAAGCAATGAAATTTATAAAAATTGCGAAATTGAAAGAGTAAATGAGGCCAAGTTCTTGGATATAACAGTCGCTCGTCAACTCAATTGGAAAGCTCATGTTGAACAAGTGTGTAAACGGCTTAGTAAATCTGCTTATGCACTATCACAGCTGTCGAAGAAAGTTAATAATGAAGTGTTGTTAACTGCGTATCATGGAATGATAGCTTCAATTTTAAGATTTGGTGTTATCTTTTGGGGCCATTCAACGGAGCGAGAGCTTGTTTTTAAAATGCAAAAAAAGTGTTATAGAGCTATTTGTGGATTAAAGTCAACAGACAGTTGTGTACCATATTTTAAATCGCTAAAAATATTGACATTTCCTTCTTTATATATATTCGAGACTATTGCGTTTGTTTAAAACTAATATACAGTTATTTGAAAAACTGTCGAACATTCGAAGAGGTCCTGTGCGTGCTCAATATACTAATAAATTATGTCAAATAAAATGTAGGACAGCACTTATGCAAAAAAGTTTTTATTTTATGGCCCCAAAAATCTTCAATAAATTACCTGACCGTCTAAAAAACTTAGACTTGATCCAATTAAAGAAAGATACATGAACTGCTCATTAATAAATGCTATTATAATATAAATGACTTTTTAAATGACAGATTATTGTAATTGTTAATTATTATTAATTATTTAATTTTTGACTTTTGCTTATTTTCATATTATTATTATTTTGTTAACTCTAATATAATTTATTTATTTAAAAAATGATATGTTCCTAATATATAATATATTTTCAATTTAACATAATGCACAATATTTTAAAGTAAAATTATAATTATTTCCATTGTAACATGTAATAAATTAATTAACAATATTTCTATGTCTTGATGGCAAAACATAGCGCAATAAGACCCATTTATAAGACCACATTGATTGTATCTACCTATGTTTTACAAATAAATGATTTGATTGATTGATTGATTGATTGAAAAATAAACAGAAACATTATTTGTTCCTCCAAGTTTCGAGGGTTTCTCTCAATTTTATCAGGATCCCATCATCAGAACCTGACTTCCTTGACATGGGACCACCTTTGAGGTATACCCTATCTAACAAAAAAATCAAAATCAAAATCGGTTCAAAAATAACGGAGAGAGGGCTGAACAAACCTAAAAAAATATATATATATATACGGTCAAATTGAGAACCTCCTTTTTTTTCCGTCGGTTAAAAAGATCTGTTATGATCCACAAAGTACCTTTTATTTCTTGTATAAGTACATTTAAGTTCACTTTACAATAATAAAATATAAAATATCATAAATTCTAACAAACACACTGGTTAATTCTGAAGTGTCCTGCAAGACCGATGCCATAAATGCTTGGCAGATAGCTTGTCCCAATACTCTTTTACCTGTTAATCCATTCTCTCAGAGACAATGGGACGCGCCGTTATGCACCTTAAGAAGGAATTATTTAATTGACACCGCATCCAATGTTGCAGAGCGCGCTCGCTTGTTGGCTGTGGGAGAATGGGAATCAGGCCCATGGATTCAGGCACTTCCATCGCCCAACATAGGCACCTTGTTGGACGATAACACATTCCGCGTTGCCACTTGCCTTCGTTTAGGAGCTCCTTGTGTTTCTCCGCATCTTTGTCACTGTGGAGAAGCTGTCGACAGTCTCGGACACCATGGCCTTTCTTGTAGCAGAAGCGCAGGCCGTATATCTCGACATGCCAATCTTAATGACATAATCCGTCGTACTCTTGTCACCGCCGGCGTGCCAGCCGTACGTGAACCTAGTGGTCTGGTACGAGACGATGGGAAGAGACCAGATGGTATGTCGTTACTGCCATGGCAGATGGGTAGGCCTTTGGTGTGGGACGCAACCTGCGTTGACACCCTCGCGCCATCACATCTTCCAAGTACAGCTGGTTGTGCTGGCGCTGCTGCTGCATCAGCAGAAAGCCTCAAACGGCGTAAATACAACAATTTAGTTGGTAACTATGTTTTTGAGCCGTTTGGGGTCGAGACGCTTGGGTCATGGGGTCCGAGTGCTCGTTCCGTTTATAAAGAATTAGCTAAGCGACTGATCGACACTTCTCGTGACCAGAAGGCGGGCCTTTTTCTTGCACAGAGAATTAGCATTGCCATTCAACGTGGCAATGCTGCCAGCCTTCTGGGAACACTGCCAGTAGGCGACGATGTGGAGGAATTTTATGACGCATGCATGTAAATAGCCCATATACATTTCTTTTTCTTTTTTTTATTAGTTTTAATGTTTAAGTTGTATATAGAATGAATCTTTTTAACTTTTGTAAGACATATAATTAATTAAATAAAAGATATATTAAATGAAAAAAAAAAAAAAATATCATAAATTGATTATTTACTTGACATAAACTCGTTGTATTTTACTAACGGTATTGGTTTGTTCGTAGTTCACCAATCAAAAAACCAACACTTGTACGATAAATTTACGTCTCTTGCGCAAGAAGCCATAAAACACGCGATGCCATTCCCTCAGTGCCGGCCGTACACTGACCTATAGAAATATAACCAGCATGGTCCGCAGATACGCGGGGCTGGCCCCCAGCACACGACTCGTACCTCGCACATATGCGGAGTTGTTAAACTTGTTTAAACTTAACATTTGAATATTATCTTGGATTTTATTGGGAAATCACACAGATTGAACTCGAAACGAATTGTTAATTTTTGGAGTCTAGAGGCAGGTACAAAAAGTTTATGTTTATTACGTGTAGTAAAAGAAAATATATCACTTTTTTACGGAACTGATCATTATTTTTTTTAAGGTAAATCTTGAATTCAGTACCTAAAGGTCAGGTATAGTTTTCATAAATACATTCACATTTCTTTAAATTTCTGCCTCAGTGAATCACGATTGCCTAAGTTATAAATTGCTCGGAAGCCCTCTTCTGCAGCACAAAGATAGATTGAATATTGGTGGTATTCCCCTAGGGTAGAATACCATACGACATTATACTATTAAAATAACTAAAATAGACTAATCTGGCTGTTTCAATATCAGTCATTTCACGAATTTTTCTAACTGCGTATGCTGCTGAGTGATATTATGTCCCAGATATTACTGAATAAATATAAGAACTTTTTGTGTGTCTTCAGGGTCCTCCTGTGAGTGGAATGGGACGGCCGGTCAGTGTGTAATTGTGTACAAATGTCTCACTGCCGTTAAAGACATCGCAAATAAGACATTCCCACCCGTGAGTATTTTTCTTAAAAACTATTTTAATTTATAAAAAAACACGCGTGAGGTAAAAACTTGAAATTAAAATTGCGCCATCTTTGAAAGTTGCCCTAACTAATATATGGATAATTAAGTAGTTTACAACAACATCAAAGTACAGTAGTAGTATTGTGCAGAATCCACAGATGGCGTAAATAAAATAAATCAACTCGCGGTCTGATTTTATATTTGCGCTAACGATTTTTTTCACCTAACCGCCATCTGCCGAGCTACTAAAGTGTTACGTGCGATAAGGAACATCTTTCCAAAAATATCTAAGGTTTACCATTGATAAAAATCTTAGTATTCAAGTTCACATAGATTTAATGACATCTAGAACGATGAAATGAAGTTATATTTTTACGGGTAGGGCTGTCCGTTACACCAGCAGAAGCAGGCTTGAGAAGGTAGCGGGAGGTGTTCCGCGTGCGCTTCTTTAAACCGGTGGGCGCAAAGCCCCCGTACTCCACGGTGTGGCCACCTACTGACCAAGAGGCGGCAAAGATCTACAGGGGTTCCCTCAGGCTTCCCATAGACCCTCTTGAGACGGAACAGCGTGTGGTTTTAGTCGGTTCGATTTTGACATACCACTTCACCGTTAGCTCCGATGAGGTGATGATCAGTTGGTGGTTTCCACACGAAAATATTCGCACTATGCCAATTTATATTGATGTATCGCATCACAACCTGGGGAAGTGCCAACTACATATAATATTAAAACTGGATCGTGGCCAGAGCCTACCCAAAAGTTGCTTTTTTTCCACCTATCTTGTATCCTACGGCTGAAGTATGTAGAGCATATCAAAGTTTTAAATTCCTTATAGCTCGATAGGTTTTTATTGTTCGTTTAGTACTCAAATCACTCTCTCACAATCAAAATACGGTCCTTAAATAAATGATTAATACAATATATAGAACACCTGTATCGCATAGATCCTATCGGTTTTTAGAGCCGTAATTATACAGAGTGTTTTTGATAAAGGAACACTTACTTAAATTACTGAAAGGGCATGGGTCTAGCATGCAGTTACAATGAGAATTTTTGAAAAAAAACTATTTTTTTACAAGTTACGACCGTTTCAATTTTCAGGTATTTTTGCCTCCGTTTTTCATAAAAGTATATGGAATGTGTAAAGTTAAAGATTTTATATCGTAATTTTTTTTTATTTTGGAATATTTCATTCTATTACTAAGAAAATCTTTTTTGTTTCAGCTGTGTTCATTTGAAGACAAAACGGCAATTATATGTTGCACTGATTGTGTCTTGGTCGAAGACACGAGGTAACAATATAATCTTATTTATATTCATTATGAAAATTTGGTGTCACTTGGTTTATCCGCGATGTACTCCTAAACTAATGAACCGATTTTAATGAAATTTTGAACACTGCGTGCAGTTTGGTCCAACTATATTTAGTTTCACTTATCCCAGTGTCTGCCTGTAATGAAAAGAGAATGCCTACTCATGGTTTCACATTTAGACGTTCGCGTCATTAAAATTAAAAAACAATATTGATTTTAATGTGACTTTTCGACCCTGAATCTCTTCTATAGAACTTGGGGTTTGAAATTAAATCTTACAAGGACTAAAACTTGAATCAATGACCGTTTCCATTTTTAGTGAAATGTTGCCATTATATAAAATAAACCATGAATGGTTGAATGCAAATAAACATCGTTTTAAAATAATATGGTTAAATAATATACGTGATAATAATTCGTAATGTCACATTAAAATATATTGCAGTTTAGTAAGCTTATTATTTCGTGTGGGTAGACGTAGTTTATGTAGTGAATGTATACTTCAGTGTCAGTTTTGTCTTAATTTATACATAGTGTCTCTGGCAAAAACATGATGCCACAAACATTATTACAAATATTATATTATTTTATTTTGGACTCTATCCCGGGCGAAGAATCAGGGCAGGAATTCCGCCAATGTCAAGTGTTTTATAACTAAACAAGATAAATAACAAAAACATAAAAAAATGGACGTCTAAAAAAACTCTAAAGTCAGTGTCACAATATTTTCTCGTTGTTGTTATCGTACTTATCGTTACTATTATTTAACTATTAAACGTTGGCATTTAATTTCTCAATAACTCCAAGTTATGTTACAATATACGTTTATATTTCAGATACTACTCAGTGCAGGCTTAATAATTTATACATTTTTGACGCAGCATAAAAAAGTGTGCAACTGATTTTCATACTGAAATGAGCATTCTCCATCGCAAGTTAAATTTGTTCCACTTCCCGGTCTCCAATTGAGCTGAAATTTTGCATGCAAATGTAAATAGGATGACAATGTAATATTATTATGACATGGAGCTGATCTGATGGTGAAACATCCGGCTTCACCATCAGATCAGCTCTATAGGAACTGTGTAATAAACCGACGCAACTCCGTTGAGTTTGGGCTCGTTGTATTTGTATTGACAATGACTCTGGCTCTAGGTGATATCCAGGGTGTGATAATGGAGTCCAAAGGTGGCCATGGGAATTTTTCATCCACTCAATGCAATATATCACCCGCCAATGTTTGTATAGAAAAACTATCGTTAAGAACACTATTCATGATATTTTTGTGCTAAAATGTAATTGTTTTGTTACAGACTATTGTTGTTCAACCCACTGTTGGGAATCTTGACTAAAACTGGCACGAGCAAGGCTAAAGACAGTAAGTAATTTTTCTATATTAGTAAGTACTTACTTTAAACATATTCTCTAAAACTGTATTTTAAAACAATTGCTAGATAGTGCCTGCTTATGCATTTTCTTTGTAATATACTAGCTACCCGGCCTCGCACTGCTATGGATAGGTAATTTGCAATAAAAAAAATATCGTGAATGTAAATTGAGATATGCAATAGCGTTGATTCCATTAAACTCAAGGACATATTTCCGGCCGTGTTTTCTTGACTTCTTGGGTCTCATTAGTTCTTGGAAGTAGAGACCCGAATTGATGATTTTGCCTTGCGGTAAAAGCCCATAATGAACGGTGCCCTTCCAATTCCACCATACACACAGTATCCTTATTGCGTGTTAATCCGGGTTTCGCTATAGTCTGTGGAACTTGAGTATCCTTTGACCATGGTTTTTTTCTTACATTGCTATTAGGTGATCCACTTTTCATCACCAGTGATCAATCTTTTCAAAAATGGATCGGTTTCATTATGTTTCAATAGAGAATTGCAAATTAGTACACGATTCGTTATAGTGCGAGTGCCCGCCGACAGAAAGTGTAATTTATTAATACACTCCTGAAACTTTTACTGTGGCTTCATTATGTCGAGTCTACCATACTCAGCAAATATGGAAACTGGATGTGGCGATGGGCGTTTTCACTATAATTTAAGAATGATGACAAAGATGTAAATTTGATGTGGCCCAAAAAATTCATACATAAGTACAGTTTATTAATAAAAGTTATACAAAAGAGAATTCTATCGGAAGCGCGATTACAAGGTTGTCGGACAAAAACTTTGGAATGTTAAGGGTGTCTACCTAAGTGTATTAATAAATTACACTTTCTGTCGGCGGGCACTCGCACTATTAGGTTTCCTTCAGTGAGCGAGCTCACTGGCACCCAAATGTTGAACTTTTGTGTATAGCCAGACTTTTTTAAATGGGTCAAAACTGTGGTCAATCCTCAGTTCCTCGGTTACGTTGTAACTACTAATATGCCAATCTTGCTATACTTTTTCAAAAATAGCATCGACTTTATCTGTATGAGGGCGACCAGAGCGAGCTGCATCAGCTGACATCAAAATTCCCGGACTGAAAATGCTTGAACCAACTTTATGCATAAACGTCACAATTTAAATTAGAAAATTGGATTCACTCATTTTGGCGGACAGAAAAATAATTGAGCAATGGCGGGAAAGTGTTTTTTAATTTTTAGTTTTCTTTTTCTGATTGTTCTATGTTTATTGATATTAGAAACAGCCAGATACAAACAGTAGGTACAATCAAAGAGATTGTGCTTCAATTTTATACATGCAAAATATATGAAAGGCCTTTTTCCCCGACCTATTATATCTAAATATATAAAAATCAATGTATGCTTATTTGTCCTCCATTCGTTCCGAAACCATTGATCAGATTGTTATGTAACTTTGTTAGTGTATTCTGGGGACGCCCGCGAGGGTTCCTTGCACAAAAAATCTATAATATTAAATTTTGAAATAAAAATATCTTGAATTTGCATATAAAATAACTTACTGCATATAAACTTTCCGACCTTATTATATATTGCGACTTCTCCGGAGCTAATATGGGTGGCTTGCATCCTTTTTAGTCAAAATTATCCTCTTCCACGCAGTTCACCCATCTTTTCATTGGTAAAATAAGATGATTTACTTTAAACCTTTGTTTCAGAATGCCTAGACTATATTCATACTTTGGCCTATCAATGCAAAAAACTATTAATTCCTACAATCAATAAGAAGACACTGAATCCTTTTAAAAATTGTACGTTCGAAGGGACTGTTAGTGGCAGTTATTACGCGGTCGGTGGTCGTAATGCTTTAAAAGAAGAGTTTCCACACATGGTGAGTTTTTAATACATACGTACATACATACATAAACTTATAACTATCTACCTTCGGTCTTTACGTAATTCAAATGCTTCCTCTACTGGCATTATAGACGTCACAAACTTACAACTTTCTACCTTCTGTCTTTACGTAATTCAAATGCTTCCTCTACTGGCATTATATATGGCATAAACTTATAACTTTCTACCTTCGGTCTTTACGTAATTCACATGCTTCCTCTACTGGCATTATAGACGTCACAAACTTACAACTTTCTACCTTCTGTCTTTACGTAATTCACATGCTTCCTCTACTGGCATTATAGACGTCACAAACTTACAACTTTCTACCTTCTGTCTTTACGTAATTCAAATGCTTCCTCTACTGGCATTATAGACGTCACAAACTTACAACTTTCTACCTTCTGTCTTTACGTAATTCACATGCTTCCTCTACTGGCATTATAGACGTCACAAACTTACAACTTTCTACCTTCTGTCTTTACGTAATTCAAATGCTTCCTCTACTGGCATTATAGACGTCACAAACTTACAACTTTCTACCTTCTGTCTTTACGTAATTCACATGCTTCCTCTACTGGCATTATAGACGTCACAAACTTACAACTTTCTACCTTCTGTCTTTACGTAATTCAAATGCTTCCTCTACTGGCATAATAGACGTCACAAACTTACAACTTTCTACCTTCTGTCTTTACGTAATTCATATGCTTCCTCTACTGGCATTATAGACGTCACAAACTTACAACTTTCTACCTTCTGTCTTTACGTAATTCACATGCTTCCTCTACTGGCATTATAGACGTCACAAACTTACAACTTTCTACCTTCTGTCTTTACGTAATTCACATGCTTCCTCTACTGGCATTATAGACGTCACAAACTTACAACTTTCTACCTTCTGTCTTTACGTAATTCACATGCTTCCTCTACTGGCATTATATATGGCATAAAGATGCCCTAAGATTTTACTCTATATTTATTTTAATTCCGTTCCCTCGTTTTTGTCACTACTCCTCTCGTAGGGGTCGTAGCGTGATGGTAAACAGCTTTTAAACATTCTGCAGAATTGTGCTGTCAAATGCTATAACAATTTTGAAAATCCGACATGTAGTTTCAAAAATTAGCGAATTTAACCAAAGTACTGTAGTGTATGTGGGGTAGAACTAAATAATAGTTATAACCACTATCTCGCACTTACTGTAGAGATCACAGGTTATTCAGTATTGCATGAGCCACAGGCGAGTGCAGACGTGTCAGCTTGCGAATCTATAGTGAGTGGGCGAGAAAGTGAAGTGTACATATACATGCGGGCTATAGTGTATAACGGGAAACACTATAGTAACAAACTCTTCAGCTTTATTATAGCGTAATGGCTACGTTGGCGGACTTACGCTCAAGCGGTTGTGGGTTTGAACCCCACCCAGTAAGCTATTGACGTGAATCCACTCCTAACGCAAGCACTTAGCTTAATCGGAGGGGTATATATATACAGGGAGTATTTGAAAAAGGAACACTTCCTTAAATCACTGAAACTTACTTACTAACTTACTTACTAACTTACTTACTTACTTAAACTTACTTACTTAAACAACTCTAGCACGCAGTTATAATAAGAATTTTTGAAAAAAATCTATCCGTTTACAAGTTATGACTGTTTGAATTTCCAGGTATTTTTTGCCTTCTTTTTTCACAAAAGTAGGTAGATTTTGCTATTAAAACCACCAAACAGTTCCAAATTACAACCATTCTTTTGAGACTATATGCATCTTTTATTAATTTCTTATGATAAATATATTTACACATAATTATTAAGTTACAAACTCAACCCGCGAGCAATACGGCTCCCTAAAAAATGTGGATTACATTTCACTTTATTGCTTGGTAATGAGAGTCGATATTTGGTTGCCTAATGTAGGTTGACTTAGTAAATAGTTCCTTAAAATATTTTTTACAGGCATTACTTGGGTTTGGAGATACTATTGACACAGCGGACTGGCTATGTGGAGGAACGGTGATCAGTGAAAGATTCATCCTCACTGCAGCTCACTGCTTGTCTAGTCTTAGAGTGTAAGTAAAGAATTACTAATAACCAACTCCATCAATTTTGAACTAATACAAAGAACCAAAAACTGGTTAATAAAGCAAAGAATGGGTGTGTAATATATTGCATAATAGCAGATAGTATAATATCAATTGAAATAACGTTCACATTATCGCGAACAGACAGACGCGGCGGGGGACTTTGTTTTATAATATGTAGTGATGAATAGGTAAATATTAGGAAACATCATATTATTATAACCTCATCTAAACCAAATGCTTCTCCAAGAATACAGGGGATCTGGCGCACGGCCGCTGCCGCGACACGCTCGCTTCACTAGATCGCCTTCGCGCGTTAATGGTCACTGTTCTAACATCTTTTTTTTTGTGCATATGGAAACCCCCTCGGGCCGTCACTTGCCGTGTGTCGGAATAGAACCGACTAAAACCACACGGTGTGCCGTACTGCGCCATAAATAGAAGGGATCCGGGAACAGTCCCCGTGAGACCCTTTCCGTCGCCTCCTTCTGTGAGATGACTTCCTCACAGAAAGTCGCGACCGCGGCAAAATTCCTGTCGCTCCCGGCCATGGAGCGTATGCCGCCCCTACGATGACTGCAGTGAGGGCCCGGCGCTGCGTTGCCCAAGCAGAGCAAACCGCCAGCGTGTGCTGAGCCGAGTCCTCACTGCAGTCGCAGTGGTGACAGGCGGGACTCAATGCCCTCCTAGCGACCGAATAGAGGTACTTCCCGAAGCAGCCGTGCCCGAAAAGAACCTGCGTCAGTCGGAAGGAAAGGGTCCCGTGCTGCCGGCCTGCCCACTCGATGATGTCGAACGCCTCGCTCGAAAACCGAATTGGGCGTCCGACAAATCGGGGCCGTCCTCGCACAGGTGCCGGAAGATGCGGGCAGATAGAAGCCTCTCAAACAATTTACCCGCCTCGTCTAGCAACACGATGGGCCTGTAGGCCTCGACCGAGTTGGTAGACCGTCCCGGCATCATTACAAGAACCAGCTTCCTCGAGGGCCAGGGCCAAAATACGGGCAGGGAACCCGCCTAGCCCGGCGGCGGTATTCTTGAATCGGATCCGAAGAACATCCGCCCCTACCTCCACCTCCGTGACAGGCGAAACAACATCCTCTTCGTTCTCCCCGTCGTCACCAGCCATTATTATAAATGTAGAAGTAAGTTTGTTTGTTACGATTCCCTTAACTACTCAAGCGTTAAACGAGAAATTTTGCATTTACGTTGTCAGGGCTTCAGAAAAGGACATAGGGTGAAAGGTCCTACCTTTCATTTAGAA
The DNA here is from genome assembly GCA_963859945.1 of Euplagia quadripunctaria. Classification (NCBI taxonomy): domain Eukaryota; kingdom Metazoa; phylum Arthropoda; class Insecta; order Lepidoptera; family Erebidae; genus Euplagia; species Euplagia quadripunctaria. The sequence goes on from OY982586.1 coordinate 4,076,732, forward strand.
AACAAGTACTGCGCAAGTGTTACTCGCACTTGCGCACTGTACTTTCTTCGTCGCGAACACATACACGACGAAACAGTTTTTTGAACTTTTTTGCCCTCCTAAAAAGGTGCCGATTGTGAGATCCGTGGTGTAAGAACTTAAGCGACAATATTTTAAATCTTTTAACTAAAATAAAAGAATTTCACAGATTAATCTTTAAAAGAATGAACACCAACATTATAAAAGTGCAAAAGAGAATAGAGATCTGAAAGGAATGTTATTAATCCTCAGAGGTTCAGTGAAGTATATCGCCCTGGGTGTACTGCAGCGGTCAGATCCCTCCAGTCTATGGCAGATTTACAACGTGAAGAGGACCATTGCTCACCCTGGATACAAACCACCCTCCAAGTACCATGATATCGCGCTACTGGAAACTGACAGGGAGTAAGTAGAATCACAACCCAAAGAACCCTTATCCCTACCCTTAAGTACGCAAGATAATAATTAAATGAAAAAAAAACTGTCAGTCGTAGGACTTCGTCAGAAGTGAAAACACATACACACATATATATGTATACATATACATACACCTATCTATATGTCATCTGAGCGTGACGGTCATGCGAGTTCAGTACTTTTTCCCCATACCAAACTCCATACCACTCTCCCACTATCCCGCTCTCCCACTATCCCACTCTCCCACTCCCCCGCTCTCCCACTATCCCACTCTCCCACTCCCCCACTCTCCCACTATCCCACTCTCCCACTCTCCCACTATCCCACTATCCCGCTCTCCCACTATCCCACTCTCCCACTCCCCCACTCTCCCACTATCCCACTCTCCCACTCCCCCACTCCCCCACTCTCCCACTATCCCGCTCTCCCACTATCCCACTCCCCCACTCCCCCACTCCCCCACTCTCCCACTATCCCACTCTCCCACTCCCCCACTCTCCCACTATCCCACTCTCCTACTCTCCCCACTCTAACTCTCCCACTCTCTCACTCTTCCTCCCTAGATTCCCTACTCCCTCCCTCCCTCCCTCCCACTCTCCCTCCCTAGATTTTTCGATCAGGGTCCACGTGACCCTGAATTCTGACACGAGTTTAACATTTTTACCCATCTCAAAAAGTGCCCAACGCCGCTAAAGAAGTTTTCACTTCAAATGATAAAATCACAACTGTCCTGCCGAAAAACGAACTCAAATAATACGATACAGCCGCCATGTTGTTTTTTAAACGGTTTTATTTACTAGGGGTCTCACTAGGGAGGTATTTAAGTAACTATGGAACGTGAGTTATTTTCTACGGAGACTGTGCTACTCGACTGCAGCAACAAGACTCTGTCGAGCGCCAACAGGTGGCGCTTGCGTCCCGCGTTGACAGCAAAGTGTCCATATTGGCTACTGCTGGTTCCGACATACATAAAATACAAACATTTAACACGTTCCATGATTTAATTCCCGTTTAAAGATATAATTATACATAATATAATAATGTACATATATGTTGCAGAGGAAACTCTTAATCAGTCAAAAGTACATCTAACTAACAAAATCAGTCACAAATACTTTTGACCGATCAAGAGTTACATTCGCTCAAAAACATTACGTTCTTTCGGCAGTCGGTTAATTCAATGTGTATGCGATTGTTATGAAGGTTCTAGTTTAGGTGTAGAAAACACAGTGTAACATGTGTATGCGGGAACATATGTTCCCGCATATTATTATTATACAAATTCTTCTGCCTCAGAATCTCATTCAGCTCTCAAGTCCTCCCAGCATGTCTCCATATTGATGATATTATGGATAGATACGCGTACGCCACCGGTTGGGGAGCCCTTGGACACAAGAAAAGTTTGGCTGACGTCCTACAATCTGTGAGTACTATGAATGACATTGAAAAACAGTTGAATCCTATGAAGAAGTTATATATTACCCCCGACTCAAAATCCCTTCAACGGCTAGAAAAGAGATGATAATCGAATGGCTGAATAGATTTTCTTGAAGTATAGCTAAGAATACTTTCGATTAAGCCTTCTCATAAACTTTACAACAAGATCTCAAAAGACTTGACAACTATCGTCAGCTAAATAATCTACAACTCAACGTATCTAAATGTTACACAATTACATTTTCTCTAAAGAATGACCATCTGAAACGAATAGATTGCATACGAGATGTAGGTGTTATACACGATTCTAAACTTACCTATAAGAAGCAAATAGATCACATAGTTAATAAAGCTAACGAAGCCATGGAGTTTTTAAAAAGATCATGCTCCCAGTTCACGGATGTCAAAATAATCAGAATATTGTTTTGTTCCTTTGTCCGTAGCCCACTTGAGTATTGTTCGCAAGTTTGGAACCCAATGTATGACGTCTATATTTCAAGATTGGAATCTATCCAGCGAAATTTTACAGGATACCTTCAGTACAAATGTAAAGTCAGTCAGATATCTCTTTACCCGTTAAGTTAGCACAATCTTACATCGGCGCCCCACAACTTCTCTCCAACGCGACAAGACAAGACGAGACGAGACGAGAGGAGACGAGACGAGAAGAGACAAGACAAGACAAAATAAAATAAACTATAATTGTCGGCCCTTTCACTTCATATTAACGTAAAACCTAAATTTTTCAGTTTTAATACATATTGTGAAGATTTTGAAAGATAGATTTCTGTGCTAGAACTCACGATATTTTTAAAATTTTTAGCTTTGTTATACTTTACGTCATTCATCGGGGCTACTGTACTGTGTACCTTTCTTTGTAAATATCTATGGTCAAACAGGTCAAATTTTAGAAGCGTTATGTAGCGAAAAATGTCGTGTAAAGTGTTTTTATTAAAAAAAAGTTAGCAAATTCTTTTTTCTTCAGGAAATGCTTTTTCTAGTGTATATATTTCTAAATAACATTTTATGGATTTTCTCTTTTTCCAATTCTGTTTTTTTTATTTTTTATGGTAATATTTTTAGAAAAATGCGCATATTCCATCGCCATCCTTAGTATTAAATACTAATAGTTTCAATCCTTCAGCCCTCTCTGTCGCAGTATTAGCTTTAGCTGTATCGGTCAATTTTCAAGTTCAATTTATCACTTTCAAAATAAGACTTTATGTGGGAGAGCCATGCTTCGGCACGTATGGGCCGGCTTGACTCCGCTCGTTACCACGGCCTCACAGAAAACCGGCCGTGAAGCAATGCTTGCATTGCATTTCGCCGCGTGAGTGAGGTTACCGGAGGCCTTAACCCTTTCTTCTCCCTTATTCCCGTCCTTCACCTCTCCCCCCTCTTCCCCCCTTCCCTTCTTCTCCTACTCCACCCTTAAAGGGCGGCAACGAACTTGTAGCTCTCGAGTTGCAGGTGTCCAAGGGCGGCGGTAGTCATTTACCATCAGGTGACCCGTCTGCTCGTTTGCCCCCTATATCATAAAAAAAATAAAAATAATAAGATTTCTGTATTAAAAATTACGAATTTTTTTAAAATTGTTAGCGCTTTGTTATTCAAGGGGTCTACTTTACAGCCCTAAAATAAGATCACGCTTTTCTGTAACACCCTGTATGAATAGCCAAAAAAAAACATTTATAGCTAACAATAATTTTACTAATTATGGTCGACCTTCAGACGGACACTAGTAAACACATTAAACCGAATGGAATAAAACTCAAGTGGTTTTACAGGTAAAACTGGGCATGTTTACTGAAGAAAAATGTTCAGAACACTACCCAAAACACAGAAACTTGGTCAACGGCTACGATACGTCTACACAATTGTGTTATGGAGACGTGGAAGCCCAGCCGGTGCCTACAGACACCTGCGAGGTAATGTTTGAACTACCGAGACTACGTAAGCATTAACTACTAGTTTCTGACGACTTTCGACTACTTCTCATTGATGTTACGGAGCTTAGAGTTGTTTGAGAGCTCGGACTCTCGGCAACTACGTTTGTGCTGTATAATATTAATTCATGATTTCGTATTTTTCAGGGAGATAGCGGTGGTCCTCTGCAGTCTCAGAATCATGAGAGATGTGTGTATACGATTCTGGGAGTGACATCGTATGGAAGACCATGTGGGACTCCCGGTGGGGCCGGTATATATACCCGCGTCAAATACTACGTGCCTTGGATTGAAGATATTGTGTGGCCTTGATATTATAAATCTTTATAGGATTCTATATATTTTGTAATATTTGTATTGTTTCTATTCTTGGTAATGAAAAATAAAGAACTCATGTCTTAAAGTAGCTTTTGTAGCTATGAATGCCTTAAAATGACAATTAAGTGTCATAGAAATTGCAGTACATATTGTATAATACATACATACCAAATTTGAACATTTCGCAGATAAATCAAAACCTATAGGGTACTTCCCATTGACCTAGATTCATTAAATTTGTTAACAAGCAAGGTCTCACAGCACATGTAAAGGAAAAAATCCGAAAGTCGTTAATTTGTTGTTCCATCTGTCTGTCTATCTGTGTGTCTGTCAAGACCTTTTTTCTCAGGAACCCCTTGGCGCATCACATTGAAATTAACATCAAATACAAATGTCAGTGCCAAATTTGATGATGCTAGGTCAATGGGAAGTACCCTATAGGTTTTGATTTACCTGCGTTTCACTAAATATTGTAAAATTATCTTGTGATTTAAATCATAAAACCTTTTCGCTGAATGGAATAGTGGATGAAATGGCGGCAGCTAACAGGACCAATTTATGGTTCCAAGTTTCCTATTAAACTGAAACGACAGATTTACAAGATGATCATCAGACGGCAGGTCCTGCATGGATCTTAATGTTGGTCAAATTCCAAGGTTTTGTCAAAGTTCTTTGGGAGGGGTTTGCACCCTTTTATTATACCCTCATAATAAAAACTACACTCTCTACTAAGAATTTCTAAAACCAAAACCAAATAACGTTTTTCCCGACCCTTTAACTGCAACCCAATATGTCGCAACATGCAAAAATAAATGTCAATTTATGCTGCAGGACTCAGGACCAACTCTTACCCCCGTGGATTAAGGTTAGTGGCCCCTATGATCTATGGCCCCAGTTCGTCCGCAACGTTCGTATGTGACTCCATTTCAAGCTGAAATCTACTTTGGTGCAGAACAGAAATCTGCTTTGCTACAGTGATATATGTAGATCTCGCAGCTCTGGAATCTCTTAAATTAAAAAAAAAACAAAAAGCAAAGAATTCTCAGTTATTTCTGCTGGTCGTATTAGAGCCGCTGGTGTGACCAAGTAACCACTCTAACTGGTATCTGAGAGAAGCCGAGAACATGTTGGAGGAAAGTAACTGACAACGTCACGAAACACTTTCAAGGAGATGATCTTCGGAAATAAAGAACATGAATAATAATAATCACAAAGAACATTGCCTTACATCGCAGATGTTATCATTTAGGTTTTTCTTTATCTCCAAGGCACAACTGCGTGGTACGATTGTAGTCAATTGTCAGCGTCGGTCGTGATTGGTTTGTAGGTGGCCGCGTGGGAGCGCTGAGTGAAACAATATTTACGTATCTGCGTTTATTACGAGACTGCTGTGACGGGGATGTTACACATATATATAGTAGCGGTCTGAACCAGTAATTTATGTACTACCCTATAGTTATACATTGCACTTATTAGGATATTATTTCCTACCCTATATTACATACATACAGAATAGGAAAACGAACACAGCTCTCGAAAATTGCAGGTTTTGCCTGAAAACAGATATGAGTTATATAGTAGTCCGTTACCTAAGTAAGTAAGTAAGTACTCTTTATTGTACACCGAATACATACATAAAAAAACAACTTAAACATAAAATGTAGGATGGGCGGCATTTTCACAACAAGCAATATCCTCCAGGCAACCCTTTTATGGACAGTCCTGTAATGATTTAGTGTGGGTGGTTATGGTGTCAAATATATAATATGTACTAATATGAACTTACTACTAGGATATGCTCACATACATATTTACACATACAATTACATACTTATACACGTACACAAATACACACATATTTACATACACCTAAATACATACATCATAATTATGTCTGATGTATCATATAGTAGATAATATATACATTATTTTTTAACATGTTTTTGAAAGATCGAAATGATTGTGCTTGCCTGATAGAAACTGGTAGTGCATTCCAGAGACGCACTGCTTCAACTGTAAAAGATTTATTAAATAAACTTCGTGGAATGCACTGGTATTTGAAGTTTTAAGTTTTCCCATGATCTCAACAGCTTCGAATGTGTGTCACGTAAGAACCTAAAACGTTCTTTGAGATAAGAGGGAGTAAGGGATTGAACAATATGTTATACAGTAGAGAGAGGATATGAGTATGCCGATGAAGGCGAATTACCCAGCCAGTAAAACCCGTTTAAGACGATTTCAGAGGAAGCCAGTCAAAAACGTGTCTTAAGTGAGAAAGCACATTAGGAATATTCTTGTGTCGCGGTTGGTTTACAAACATTTAAACAACAAAGAACACCCATCTTCGGGACAACAATTTGTGGATCACATACATTTTTGTCCAGTCTGGGATTTAAACTTACAACATGTAATGTAATACAGTTTAATAATAATAATTATTATTATTATTAAACTGTATTACATGAAAGTATAGAGAAACATTGTGAATTAACTTTAAGAAAATAAATGATTTTAATAATGAACCTTATTTATATTAATATTATAAATGCGAAAATAACTGTCCAACTCGTCTCCAATTCTGTCTAAAGAGACGGTGAATTGATTGACAAAATTTCCATTAACGCGTGCGAATATACATTTCTAGATTTCAGAATATGGACTTTAAATTTTACCGATAAAGCTAAGATACTGATAGGACATAGTAGCAGATACTAGTATCTGCTAGTATCTACCAGTATATACTGGTAAATACTGGTAGATACTAGTAGATACTGGTAGATACTAAAAGATTCTGGTAGATACGGATACTGATATTCATGAATAAAACATTTTTTTTTTATTATGAAATGGAAAAAGCGTTTGTCTTACAACTCACCTGATGGAAAGTGACGATGAAGACGAAGATGGTCCACGCCTATCCAAGAGACACCTATTCACTCTACACTTGAACGTTCCAGGATTATAATTGACTGGAAAAATAGACGCAAGCAGTTCATTCCACACTTTGACAACTTGAACCAAAAAGGAGGTGTGAAAGCGTTTAGTTCGACTTTTTAGTGTTTCGACAACGAAAGGATGGAATCTCTGTCTGCGTCTAGCAACTTCTGAACTAAACTAAGCCAACCGAGTTTAAGCTCGATTGATTCGTCTTGAGGAGTACTTTTTTTAACCGACTTCAAAAAAGGAGGAGGTTCTCAATTCGTTGGAATCTTTGTGGAGGGAATGATGAATATGTAAAATAAAATACATGTAAATGTACCTATATACGTATAGCTGTACCTAATAACATCAACTCCGCGCGTCCTCTCTTTTAATTCAGTAATAAACAAGCTCGGTACTTATTCGGTTGTTTCATTGCTGGCATACATCTCACATAGGTTCTTTATTTTTCATTAACAAGAATAGAAAAAAATACATATATATCAAAGTATAATTATAGAATCCTATAAAGATTTATAATATCAAGACCACACAATATCTTCAATCCAAGGCACGTAGTGATTGACGCGGGTATATATTCCAGCCCCACCGGCGACTCCACATGGTCTTCCATACGATGTCACTCCCAGAATCGTGTACACACATCTCTCATGATCCTGAGACTGCAGAGGACCACCGCTATCTCCCTGAAAAATACGAAATCATTAATTAATATTATAAAGCACAAACGTAGTTGATGATAGGTTTTGCTTAATTCACGTCAGCCCAAAAAATCGTCATTTCAAAGCAACTTCACTTCAGATACGAAACGAATTTCGGGCTCTTTGGTATCTTGTTTCTTTTATAATTAAATACTCAAAAAGCACATGGCACAAGGTTGAGTATCTTATGGAGAAACCGTTGTTATGTCCCAGCTACTAGTCATCAGAAACGTAATTATACACTCAAGCTTGTATCCCCATAGAAGTTGGCAGAAGCTTATTAAACACCCACATTTTGCCCACTATAATAAGGGCACGCCATACTCCTACGATACACCATATATGCGCGATATACTCCCATCAACCGGACACTTTGGGAATTGAAGATGGGAAGGCAATGGACGACAAGGGATAATGCTCACACTCCCCGAGTGTAAGCCATAGCTGGTCCCAAACAACTCTGAGCTCCCTAACATCAATGAGAAGTAGTCGGACGTCGTCAACAACTAGTAGTTAATGCTTACGTAGTCTTGATAGTCCAAACATTACCTCGCAAGTGTCTGTAGGTACCGGCTGGGCTTCCACGTCTCCATAACACAATTGTGTAGACGTATCGTAGCCGTTGACCAGGTTTCTGTGTTTCGGGTAGTGTTCTGAACATTCTTCTTCAGTAAACATGCCCAGCTTTACCTGTAAAACCACTTGAGTTTTATTCCATTCGGTTTAATGTGTTTACTAGTGTCCGTCTGAAGGTCGACCGTCATTATTAGTAAATTATTGTTAACTATAAAGCTCCATCAATAGTTACTAAATAAAAAAATGGAAAAGGTACTAAACTGTTTTTGAAGTGAAAACTTCTTTAGCGGCTTTGTGCACTTTTTGGGAAGGGTAAAAAATTTTAAACTCGCGTCAGGGCACGTGACTCTGATCGAAAATTCGTAAGACGGAGCCGAGTTTCTTATATTTAAAAAAATATAATATTCGAAATTCAAACATTTATGAGCGGCCAGGAGCGCAGAACTTCCAGTGTACCCTATGTATACATTTAGATATGTTATTACCTACTTTCTATTTTTAACTTAATTATATATATATACAGATGTGTGTGTGTATGTATATGCAAATACATTGTGAAGTTATGTTTTCACTTCTGACGTGCAGTCCTACGACTGACTGTTTATTTTTCTATGCTTTTATTATTACTAGAGATCGCGTGGTGGTCGAATTTCGACCATGGTTTATTTCATTGGCCAATATTACTTGACCTGTAATTGTATAGACTTTTGTACCATGGCAGGTCAAAATATATCCTGGACACTCATAGCTGTATGTACCCGTTTCTGCATTTTTTTAAACTTTGTAGTAAATATTGTTCAAAAATTTTAGCATTCGTCACTTCTTCTCTGTATAAACTATAAGTGTGCGAAATTTCATACTCCTCCGTCCGCCCAATTTTCGTAAAAAGGGATCCAAAGTTTCGCTTCGCGTATTAATATATAGATTAATGTATAAGCACAATAATATTATGCTTTATGCTTTTTTACGTGGGAGAGCGTATGGGCCGGCTCGACTCCGCTCGATACCACGGCCTCACAGAAAACCGGCAGTGAAGCAATGTTTGCATTGCATTTCGCCGCGTGAGTGAGATTATCGGAGGCCCTAACCCTTCCCTCTGCCCTAATCCCGTCCTTCCCTTCTCCCCTCTTCCTACTCTTCCCCCCCTCCCCCTCTTCTCCTACTCCCACCTTAAACGGCGATAACGCACTTGTGACTCTCGAGTTACAAGTGCCCATGGGCGGCGGTAGTCATTTACCATCAGGTAACCCGTCTGCTCGTTTGCCCCCTATACCATAAAAAAATGCATATTTATACAGGCTGTTACAGAAAAGCGTGGCCATATTTTTAGGGGCGTATATAGTTATACGTTAATAACTTAAAACTCTAAAAATTTTGGAAAATTCTTAATTTTTTATACAGAAATCTTTGACATGAATTATACTATATATACTATACGCATTTTTCTGAAAATGACACCATAAAGAAACAAAAAAACAAAATTGGTGAAATTGTCATGAAAATTCATAATATGTTGTTTAGAAATTTATGTGGATATTTTACACTGAAAAAAGCATTTCCCAAAGTTTTATTTTTATTTTCAAAATCAACTTTTTTAAGCTCCATCAACTTTTTCCGGCTACACTTAACGCCTCTAAAATTTGATCACACCTTTTTGAAACACCCTTCATGTCGTAGATATGTCTTACGTAAAGACTAGAGCTAAAAATGTTAGGACAGTTCGTGATTTCTAACACAAAAAAATCTTTCATGAAAAATCTTCAAGATATATATGTTTTTTTTCTTAAAAAGGTTACTAGTAACGTGGGTCACACATTACTAGTAATCTCGTTAACCCCTCCAGCTAAGCTTAACGCTTGTGTTAGGAGTGGGTTCACGACGGGGCACGCCGCTATAGTGGGGCACGCCGCTATAGCGACGGTAAGACCTGTCCTACGAGAGTGGCTGGAGAGACGGCACGGGGCCCTCACCTTCCGGATGACGCAGGCGCTTTCCGGACACGGTTGCTTCGGCAAGTACCTGTGTCGGATCGGCCGGGAGCCGTCGTCACGGTGCCACCATTGTGGTAACTGCCCCGACGACACGGCGCTGCACACAATGGCGGAAGGCACAGGCTGGGCAAGCCTGGGCTAACCAGCGCCGTGATCTCGTCGTGGCAGTCGGTGCTGCGGGTAGTCTCTCGCTCCCAACCGTAGTTCTGGCTATGGTTCGGAGTGAGAGCGCATGGAACGCTGTCGCCTCCTTCTGTGAGGAGGTGATGTCCGCAAAGAAGGCGGCGGAACGAGAGAGAGAGCGGAGTACAGCTCTCTCTGCCCGCAGCAGAAGCACCGGGCGCCGCGGAGGGCGTTTAATGACCTCCAGCCACTTTAGGAAGTGGCCTGCGGGCGGCGAACTTTTGGTGAAGTCGTCGTCCGAACAGATACAGGCCAGTATTCCGTGCGCGCTCTCAGAGGAGTGCGGCCGACGGGTGATGGTCGGCACCGGGTGACGAGACCCGTCTAGCGTGAGACGGGTCAATGAGGGTCGATTCTCGCTCCCCTGATCATAGGCAAGTAGTGGAACACCGGGGTGGTTTTTAGTCGGTAAGAGTCCGACAGACCTCTTCGCCTCCCCAAGGCGGAGGACATCCATGTAGGATCTTCCAACTCGTCAACAAAAAAAAAAAAAAAGTGGGTTCACGACGGTAGTGCACTGGGTAAGGTTCGAACCCGCAACCACTTGATCGCAAGTCCGGCGCCTTAGCCATTACGCTACCGCCACTGGTAAATGGTATATGGTATTGAAACTGATTAATTTAGCTTTAAAATTAAGTGTTAATATTTTTCAAGTTAGAATAGATATAAATAGATACAAATAGAGTTATCGGTAATTGTAATACCAAGTATGTGGATAGAATATCAGAAAATGTGACCATAAGATAAAGAAAAAATCATTAAAATTAATATGAAACTAGAAAATGAGTTGTCCAGAAATGGGGTGCCCATTTCACGCAACAATTACACTTGATAAATTAAAATACGATACACAATAAACAAGAAGGAAACCTATGATTAATATAACGAATTTAGCCAAATACACTTAAAAGTCTAGTTCAATTTTGGCTCAAGCCGCTCATTTCGAAAGTATTTGTTAAATATATTCAGATTCAGATAATTTATTGTTATCACAGGTCTATATTACAAGAAAGATCTTCGTTCTAAAGTACAGAAACATACCGTACTAGACGGTGTACAATATTACATGTCAAATTTAAATATACGAGCGAACAATTTTAAACAAATAATATTTTTAATTATTTTAAATCTTTGTCATTAAGGTAGTCAGTAATTCTGTAATAAATCTTGTCTAATAATAATAACTTTACATTTTTTTTAAATAAAAACCATTCTCTTCACCTCTTAATTTTTGTGGTAATTTGTTGTACAGCTTAGGACCCATACAAAATATGCTTTTATTTAACATGGTTGTCCGTGAGGCTACCAAACACATCATATCTCGACGTCTTGGTCTATTTACCTTTACAAATAGATTTTGGTTACTTCTTACAAATACTACAGCTTCATATATATATATATATATATATATATGCATGGGAGTGTCAGCAATTTTAAAGACCGAAAAAAGGGTTGACAGCTATCAGTAGATTTTATATGGCATATGGCTCTGATACATTTCTTTTGGGCTTTAAATACCAGTTCTTTATGAGTGGAATTGCCCCCAAAAGATTATGCCGTACCTTATTATTGATTCTACGTATCCGTGATATGCAGTAAGAACGGTTTTACAATCTGCTACAGTACCGAGTTTGAATAATGCATAATAGCTTTGACTTAATTTATTACATACTTTTTCTATATGAGGTTTCCATGTCAACTTGCTGTCTATTAATAATCCTAAGAATTTTGTCCCGTCAGTTTGAGATATCGTTTGTTCACCATAATTTATATATAAATTGAGTTTGTTTTGTTTTTGAGTAAAATTAATATAATTAGTTTTGTCAATATTTATGTCTAAATTATTACATGTCATCCATTCTATAATACACTTAATGGTCAAGTTGATGTCATTTTCCAAATTATTTATATTTTCCCCGGTAAATAATTAGGTATTAAGTACTATTATATTTCTTTAAAAGACATTCATAGAGTTTACTTTGAATGTTTTAAGATTTAGAGTTTTAATGAGATTGAATAGTTCATCATACATGTGGATTGCCATGCCATGCCATACACAATTTTCTTCCAAAAATTTATCCAATTTTTAACTCCGATGCAAAACATTTTATAGGATGTTTTAATGTATAATTATTATGTCTGTCAAACGATATTGATTTAGTTTGATTGGTTTGAAAGACGACTTCAGAGAGTGGTCTCAGTTATAATTCTAAAAAATCCTTTTAGGCGTTTGAAGATCATCAGCTCTTTCCTAATCGTTGAAGGGATTTTTTAATCGGGGGTGTTATTAATTTATACTTATTAACATTTTGAAAGTTTGGGAAGTTCATGTCTCTGTCCTATGGCCTCTCCAATCACAGGATGGACAGCTTTTTCGAGCTACTGCAGTCTCAGTCCCGTTTACTATCCAAGACTTGTGGTATCCCTTACCCTAGCTCCCTCGCCCTATCCATTTTGCTTACCCTAATTTACCTTTTTCTTTATCCCATCTGAAAACGATTACATTTCCAAGAAGCGTTTGCGTCAGGCAGGCAGCCGGCCAAACAAGAAACCATTCAAAATTCTTTTAAAATTGGGAAAATTCAACTACATCACTTCACACACACACAAAACTTCATCTTAGTGTTTCTTCTTTGAATTACATTTTTTTTATCGGTACTCACTGATTGTAGGACGTCAGCTACACTTTTCTTGTGTCCAAGGGCTCCCCAGCCGGTAGCGTGCGCGTATTCATCCATCTTATCATCAATATGGAGACATGCTGGGAGGACTTGAGAGCTGAATGAGATTCTGGAACAGAAGAATTTGTATAATAATAGTATTCAGGACCATATTGCACTGTGTTTTCTACACCCAAAATATAACCTTTATAACAAATGCATACATTTATTAACCGACTGCTGAAGGAACGTTATGTTTTTATGCTTAAGCTTATTTTTCCGTTAATGCTATAGATCTACCTACGAGTTTTTGTAACGTAGGTATACGGGCTTTTCACACGACTGCTATGTATGTATATACGAGTTTCTTTATTCCACCATTACTCCTAAATGCCTGAACTGATTTGAATGTATGCGATATCGTTAGAATCCTTACATCATCCTGAGCGCTACAACATTTTTTTAGTTAAATTATTTTATTGTAAAGCTAAAAAATAAATCATCTACTTGACATATTTACTTTGACTAGAGATCGCGTGGTGGTCGAATTTCAACCATGGTTTTTTAACTGGCCAGTATAACTTGGTCTGTCATTGTTTAGATTTACTTACCATTACAGGTAATCACATATACTGGACGCGTGTCATTTCATTAGGACGTAATTTTTAAAGTTGTAAGACATATTGTTTAAAAATTTTCGCTTTCTGCACTTCTATATATAAACTGTAAATATTCCAAAATTCACGTTACTTCATTCGATTTCTTTAAAAAGGGGTACTAATAATTCTCTTCACGTATTAATATAATGATTACGCTACGTTGCGCCGCTTCTTTTTGTGAGGAAGTGATGTCCACTAAAGAGGCGGCGGAAAGGGAACGGGGGAGGGCCAGTACTCTCCCTTCCTGGAGGAGTGGCACTAGGCACCGGAGAGCGCAGAATGATCTCCGGCCTTCATGAGCGCTGGGGGTAGCGGGCAACTTCGCCCAGGCTGGCCTCAGACGGTGGCGCGACCACCCAATCGGAAGGGGGGCAAAGCTCTCCGCACGCAATGGTGCAGTTGCCTTCTGTTTAAGAGGCGGCCAAAGTCTGCCAGGATTCTCGGGGACTTCCTAAGATATCCCCAAATCCTTTGCAATAGACTCACTTGTGACGGAACACCGTATGGTTTTAGTCGGTTATATTCCGATATACCACTGCACCAGTAGCCATGGTGAGGTGAAAACCCGTGGGGGCACACACGAAAAAAAAATATCACGCTACATAATCTGAGTAAATATGTCCTGCTACGCCCTTCGAATTTATTTCGGATTTTTTTTTGGCTTTTAGTACATTAGTGTGTTCTTTTAGAATAAAACCGTTTAAAAACATTTTTTAGTTATTTCATTTCCAATTTTTTTGTTTTTTTATTTAGTTACATTTTTTTTTCTGGGTATTGTATTCTACTAATCAAGCCCTTTCATTTAATATCCAATTTAGGAAAAGACTTTTGGAATTAAAGACTGGGTTGTAAACATATAACTATATATACTAGTTCCCCAAAAACGCGTTGCCGTGGCTAGGTAACTTGCAAAAAAAAAAAAAATCGTAACTCTCAAGTTGGAACAAACTGTAGATACACATAGTGAAAAATTTCATGAAAGGTTCATTGGTTTAGAAGTCCATCTCGAACAAACAATGTGAAACGAAATTATTATATGTACATATAGATGTAACCCAAATTTTGTTGCGGCGGCCATCTTCGATTTACAATGATACTAATTACACATCATTGTATAGTCATCCGAACTAATGGTGTGTACCAAATGTTAGATCAATCTGTCACAAGGAAGAGGATAAAATTTTATCTGCCACATAGATTTGAACAACACAAGAAACAAAGCAAGCTAAATAAAACCGTTTAAAAATCAATATGGCTGCGGCACCATTTTAGTTCATTTTTTGACAGTTGTTTATTTTAGTTTATTATGAACCGGTTCTCAGAGTTGTGATTTTACTTACTCCCTATCAGTTTCCAGTAGCGCGATATCGTGGTACTTGGAGGGTGGTTTGTATCCTGGGTGAGGAATGGCCCTCTTCACATTGTACCTCTGCCATAGACTGGAAGGATCTGACCGCTGCAGTATACCCAGGGCGATATACTTCACTGAACCTCTGAGGATCAAATAACATTGCTTTCAAAACTTTCAAACATCATTTTTTTTTTATTTCATTAAAGAGATTTGACATAATGATTTATGTAACTGATTCCTTGTACACGGTCTTTTGGTCTTTTATTGCTCCAGAACAAGTCTTTGATGTTTTTTAGCCAAAATTGTCTAAAATTTATCAACCTACTCCAGGTTGTAATTCCTTACTAACACTCTAAGATTAGACAAGCAGTGAGCTGCAGTGAGGATGAACCGTTCACTGACCACCGTTCCTCCGCACAGCCAGTCTGCTGTGTCAATAGTATCCCCGAACCCAAGTAAAGCCTGAAAAAAAAAAAATCAAGTATTTACTAAGTCTACCTACATAAGACAAGCAAATATCGACTCTCATTGCTGAGTAATAGAGAACAATGCAGCCCGCACGTCGCTTTAAGAGTATTCTATGGCTTACTGGGGTAGATAATGTTATCACAAATAGTATTAAGGTTTACAATCCAAACAGTGAGGAAATTTGCAACTACTGGTCTCGGATATCAGCAGAATACACTGCCTTCAGTATTGTTACTGCAAGGGAGTTTCTTGGTGAGTAGCAAAAGCCTGGCAAATTTTAAACATGTAAGTGTTAATTTCTTTAGGTAAGTTGGGTACTTTTGATATGGGGAAAAATCACTGAATTCTCGTGACTTTCACGCCCAGATACAGATGTTTGATGTGTGAAATACAATTTTTTTTTAAAACACTGCTACATCGTGGACCACACATCACCAGTATTCTTGTTAACCAGCTAAGCTAAAGCAGTAGTGTGCAACTAATTATCGCAAGCTTGAGCTGTACAACGTTCAAATGTCAAGAAAATCTTAGAGTCAACATCACACAGTATCACACATGTGCTAGCTTGGACCGGAGCCAATTCCGAAACCAGGTGATAATGTTACTTATAATCATAGGGCACTTTTCTTAAATTCTGAGTGCTAAAAAGTCATTATCATTATTTTATTAGACAGTTTCCGTGGGAGGTTATTTGCGCCTGACGCGTTTAAGTTCAAAAAAATAACGTAGTTTCTTCTTCTTGTCAAGTCTTGATTTTGATATCTGATGTTTAGAGAACTATATAAATGCTATTTGTAAGTAGCCAGAACAATCCCAGGGGCCATAAATCCGAAAATATAAGCGCGTGCGCAAATAAATATATGCACCTGCGCATATATTCGGTGACATTTTTAAATGGTTTTGGGGGTTTTTTGGCCGCCAGAATCTGTGATAATGAGAAAGGTATAAATTTATGTATGTATGTTTTAAAATCTCACCATATGTGGAAACTCTTCCCTTAAAGCATTACGACCACCGGCCGCGTGAGTGGTGAGAGCAATCTCATACGTACAATTTCTAATAGGATCCAGTCTCTTCGTGGTACTTACAGGTGTTAAATTTTTTTTGCATCGATAGTCTAGAGTATGAACATAGTCTAGGCATACTGAAACAAGAGTTTAACGTAAATCATCTTTTTTAGTTAAGTCAACCTACATAAGACAAGCAAATATCGACTCCCATTACTGAGTAATAAAGTACAATGCAGCTCGCACGTCGCTTTAGGAGTATCTTGTGGTCCTGTGGCTCACTGGGGTAGATAATGTTATCACAAACAGTATTAAGGTTTACAATCCAAACAGTTAGGAAATTTGCAACTACTGGTCTGGGATATCAGCAGAATACATTATCTTCAGTATGGTTCCTGCTAGGGAGATTCTTGGGCAGTGGCAAAAGCCTGGTAAAATTTTAAAGATGCAAGTGTTAATTTTTGGGCACTTTTGGTTTCGGAAAAAAGCACTGAACTAGTGTGTGCGTGCGTGAGTGTGTGTGTGTGTGTGTGTCTCTCCCTCTGTGTGTGTGCGTGTGTGTGTGTACAAAAATGTAATACTGACAATACTGTATCCTCAGACCAATAAAAAATAGACTGAGTGTCGTGTGAAGTGAAGCCGAGTATGGTAAGCTGAATTAAAGCTGAATATGAGAAATGGAACGTGCTAGACGCTATCAAACGTGATTGATGATTACGTAAATCACATGTTTTTCATCGAAAAATGCCTTCTGGTGTTATAAACGTTTAAAAACAATTCTTCATCATAACATTTCACAGGTAAGGAATTAATTTTATGTTATTTGAGCAAAGAACAATATTGTAGTTCGTACTTGCACACAAAACCTGTCCAGTGTGAAAAACCGAAGTAGTGAGCAAAACTCCCGCATTGTCTATCGTGGGAGAACCATGCTTTGGCACGCATGGGCTGACTCGACCGGAGTGATACCACGGCCTCATAGAAAACCGGCAGGGAAGCAAAGTTTGCACTGCTTTTCACCGAGTGAGTGAGGTTACCGGAGGCCCTAACCCTTCCCTCCCTCTCCCACTCTTGCCCTACTCCCACCTTAAAGGCCAGCACTTATGACTCTTGAGTTGCAGGTGCCTATAGGCAGCGTTAGTCATTTACTATCAGGTGACCCGTCTGCTCGTAGGGGTAGAGTGGAAGAGGAAGAGGGGGGAGGGAAGGGTTGGGGCCTCCGGAAACCTCACTCACTCACTTCACTGCCGGTTTTCTGTGAGGCTGTGGTATCACTCCGGTCGAGCCGGCCCAAACGTGCCGAAGCATGGCTCTCGCACGAATTATAATACCATAGTTATAATAATGACATTATTATTATTACTACTATTTACTATTATTATTTATTTTATTTACCGTTTACCTACTACTATTTTTATTATTATAAATTATAATAATTATATTATTCACCAAAAAAAATTAAAATTAACTAATACCTACTAGATTTAAACAGTGCCATAAAACTCATTTTCCTTTTAAACGCATTATGAATAACAAACAAGTAAACTCACTTTTTAACCGACGATAAAAAAAGGAGGTTCTCTATTCGACCGTATATATATATATATTTTTTATTTTTAGGTTTGTTTAGCCCTCTCTCCGTTATTTATGAACCGATTTTGATTATTCTTTTTTTGTTAGATAGGGTATACTTCAAGGGTGGTTCCATGTCAAGGAAGTCAGGATCTGATGATGGGATCCTGATAAAATTGGGAGAAACCCTCGAAAATTGGAGGAACGAATAGTGTTTCTGTTTACTTTTCATTACTTTATCAGGTATTTGCGTTCAGAAATCATCATATCATGTAGCTGAGCTAATGATGAAAAAAAAATTTTAACAAAAAATTAAACTTACGAAATAACTAAAAAGCAATAAATAAATAAACCTCTTAAGTCTTGAGCTTATTTACATAAACTGTCAAATTTTAATATAAACTTATTTTGAGTGATTAATTACCTACGTATAGCCATGTCCATTTCTACGTAGGTACATATAAAATTTAGATAATTAATCAGCTTGTTGACAAGACTTAAGAGGTTTATTTATTTATTGCTTTTTAGTTATTTCGTCGGTTTAATTTTTTGTTAAAAAGATTTTTATTTATTTATAATATTAGTAAGGATGCTGAAATAGGGTAAATAGTTTGATAGTGGCAACATTCCAGGCTTAGCACACACATGCATAGCAGATGTATGCAACACAAGGTCACGCACACAACTTTTAGCAATGCTTCACTTAATAAAAGTGAAAGAACCACTTTTATTAAGTGTGTGCACTTTGTATGGACGCGCCGTCCATCTATTTTATTGGCCATACCTTGTGCAGATCTTGTTAACAAAAGCAATGTTTTTGTGCAAGTGCTGCGTGTCTCGTTAAATAAAAAAAAATGTTTATAATTAAAAAAATCACCCATTACGATGTCATTTTTGCAAAAAAGTGAAAATCACAAAAATTACTATTACTGCAAGTACAATTCGCAGGGCAGATATGTGTGATCAGTAATTTATTGTAAGCCCCAATGTATATATTCCATATTCCAGCAAATACATTATTGATTTGATTTAAAAAAAGAAGATTCCGACGCACTGAGAACCTCCTCCTTTTTTTAAGTTGGTCAAAAAGTACTTACTAATATAGAAAAATTACTTACTGTCTTTAGCCTTGCTCGTGCCAGTTTTAGTCAAGATACCCAACAGTGGGTTGAACAACAATAGTCTGTAACAAAACTATTACATTTTAGCACAAAAATATCATGAATAGTGTTCTTATCGATAGTTTTTCTATACAAATATTGGCGGGTGATATATTACATTGAGTGGATGAAAAATTCCCATGGCCACCTTTGAACTCCATTATCACACCCTGGATATCACCTAGAGCCAGAGTCATTGTCAAAACAAATACAACGAGCCCAAACTCAACGGAGTTGCGTCGGTTTATTACAGAGTTCCTATAGAGCTGATCTGATGGTGAAGCCGGATGTTTCACCATCAGATCAGCTCCATGTCATAATAATATTACATTGTCATCCTATTTACATTTGCATGCAAAATTTCAGATCATTTGGAAACCGGGAAGTGGAACAAATTTAACTTGCGATGTTTCATTACAGGCATACTGGGATAGGTGAAACTAAATATCTCTCAAGTTGGACCAAACTGCATACAGTGGGCAAAATTTCATTAAAATCGGTTCATTAGTTTAGGAGTTCATCGCGGATAAACAAAGTGACACCAAATTTTTATAATGAATATAAATAAGATTATATTGTTACCTCGTGTCTTCGACCAAGACACAATCAGTGCAACATATAATTGCCGTTTTGTCTTCAAATGAACACAGCTGAAACAAAAAAGATTTTCTTAGTAATAGAATGAAATATTCCAAAATAAAAGAATTTGTACGATTTAAAATCCTTTAACTTTACACATTCCATCTACTTTAATGAAAAACGGAGGCAAAAATACCTGAAAATTCAAACGATCGTAACTTGTAAAATAATAGTTTTTTTTCAATAAATCTCATTGTAACTGCATGCTAGACTCATGACTTTTCAGTGATTTAAGTAAGTGTTCCTTTTTCAAATACACTCCGTGTAAATACGGCTCTAAGAACCGATAGGATCTATGCGATACCGGTGTTCTATATATTATATTAATCATTTATTTAAGGACCGTATTTTGGTTGTGAGCGCGTGATTTGAGTACTAAACGAACAATAAAAACCTATCGAGCTGTAAGGAATTTAAAACTTTGATATGCTCTACATACTTCAGCTGTAAGATACAAGATAGGTAGAAAAAAAGCGATTTTTGGGTAGGCTCTGGCTACGATCCAGTTTTAATATTATATGTCGTTGCCACTTTCCCAGGTTCTGATGCAATACATCAATATAAATAGGCATAGTTAGCATTTTGGCCTTGCGCCCTCCGGTTTAGAGAGGTGCACGCGGAACACATCCCGCCACCTTCTTAAGCCTGCTTCTGCTGGTGTAACGGACAGCCCTACCCGCAAAAATATAACTTCATTTCATCGTTCTAGATGTCATTAAATCTATGTGAACTTGACTACCTAGATTTTTATCAATGGTAAACCTTAGATATATTTGGAAAGATGTTCCTTATCGCACGTAACAGTTTAGTAGCTCGGCAGATGGCGGTTAGGTGAAAAAAAAGTGTTAGCACAAATAAAAATTCTGACCGCGAGTTGATTTATTATATTAACGCCATCTGCGGATTCTGCGCAATACTACTACTGTACTTTGATGTTGTTGTATACTACTTAATTATCCATATATTAGTTAGGGCAACTTTTAAAGATGGCGCAATTTAAATTTCGAGTTTTTACAATATTTACTATGTAGTTTGATACAATTGATTCAATCCATTAAACATATTAATATATAGCGCAAGAATCTTCGTTCCAAGCGGGTGTCCCAAACATACCTCACGCGTGTTTTTTTTTATAAATTAAAATAGTTTTTAAGAAAAATACTCACGGGTGGGAATGTCTTATTTGTGATGTCTTTAACGGCAGTGAGACATTTGTACACAATTACACACCGACCGACCGTCCCATTCCACTCACAGGAGGACCCTGAAGACACACAAAAAGTTCTTATATTTATTCAGTAATATCGGGGACATAATATCACTCAGCAGCATACGCAGTTAGAAAAATTCGTGAAATGACAGCCAGAGTCTATTTTAGTTATTTTAATAGTATAATGTCGTATGGTATTCTACCCTAGGGGAATGCCGCCAATATTCAATCTATCTTTGTGCTGCAGACGAGGGCTTCCGAGCAATTTATAACTTAGGCAATCGTGATTCACTGAGGCAGAAATTTAAAGAAATGAACATAATGACGCGACATGAAGGTGGCATGTCAATATATTTATGAAAACTTTATCTGACCTTTACTGAAAGATTTACCTTCAGAAAAATAATGATCAGTTCCGTAAAAAAAGTGATATACATTATTTACTACACGTAATAAACATAAACTTTTTGTACCTGCCTCTAGACTCCAAAAATTAACAAGTCGTTTCGAGGTCACTGTGTATGATTTTCCAATAAAATCCAAGATAATATTCAAATGTAAAGTCTTGACAAGTTTAAGTCCACAGTAAAATGACAACTATGCCTTAAGGGTTATTACTCAGTAGTGGATTATATACAGGATAAAAACGTTTGGGATTGAATTGTTTAAGATTCACAGGCTACTTTATTCACTAAAATAGAACTGTAATGTGAGCTAATATGTTTCTTGCTGTCCATCTCTTTTGGTTTTCTTTTCTTCTTCTTATTTAATTTTTTCCTTTATCATCAGTGCCATATTTTCATTGCCTAATTTCAGAAGGTAAACATTCATCTGTATACCATGCAGCAGTAATTGTCAAGCACAACCGTAGCCAATATTCCTCTCTTAGTAAAAAGTACAGCAACCATTCTGTTCGTTACGGTTCGGTACATTTTCACAGGTGTCGGCAGTTCTTCAACACACACACATAAAACACTTTGCTCGGGGATTTTGTAGGACTGTTACATACAGCCTGGTTTTATCACATATAATAATCGAGTTCACGAGACCAAGTCACACGCTGCTCCCTCAGCGCATCACTCATCAAGTGCGGTACCCAGAGTGAACAAAGTTTCCGTACTTTTAAATGGTCATGAAAAATCCGATGAACAGTTGGTGCCCTTGAGGGTTACCTCGATCTGTCGATATGTCATACGTCGGCCTTCCTCCAATCATTTTCGTACAGTCTCGATTTTCTTAATGGTAGTCACTACTATCGGCCTGCCGGACCTTGCACCATCCTCCAAGTTAAATTTCCGCATTTGAATTGAATACCACCGTTCTATGGTACTTAGATGCGGACAAATGTCCCTCATTACAACACATATTTCCTTGAAAGATTTTTTAGTTAATCCACGCTTAAACTTATACAAAAAAACTGTCAGTCGTAGGACTGCACGTCAGAAGTGAAAACATAACTTCAAAATGTATTTGCATATACATACACACACACACATCTGTATACATATTATTAGTTTAAAAATAAAAATTACGTAATAACATATCTAAATATATACATAGGTTACACTGGAAGTTCTGCGCTCCTGGCCGCTCATAAATGTTTGAATTTCGAATGTTTTATTTTTTAAATATAAGAAACTCGGCTCCGTCTTACGAATTTTCGATCAGGTCACGTGTCCTGACGCGAGTTTAATATTTTTTACCCAACCAACAAAGTTCACAAAGTCATAACGATGGGCCTGCCCTTTACATTTGGAAAATTAATTTAAAAATCGAACAAACTATTCCTACCTATAACTTCAAATCACAATATTATGAAATCTAGTTTACATACGACAAAACTTATGTAGCGTTTTAGGTACAAACTCTTAAGTCGTTTTAACTTATTTGGCAGCACCTCGCCTCGTTTAACAGGTTAACGATGACATCGTATCGGGTCGTACATGATATTCTAAATGCAGTTCAATATAAGTTACTGCACACTTCGTTCGTTCATTCGTTCATTATCTTTATTCGGCGTAGGGTTACACACACACACACACACACACACACACACACACACACACACACACACACACACACACACACACACACACACACACACACACACACACATACACACACACACACACACACACACACTCGTTAATAAAACAGTAGAACTTTAATAAATATGTGTGTCTACTTGAAGTAAGATACAATAATAATATTAATAAAAACTTCTTAACATCAAGTTTTGACACGACAGATAAAAGACAACAGACAAAATAACGAAATGACGAATCATTTTAATAAACACACAACCTACTTAAGGAAAATCTCAATAAAACTAAAATATTTTAAAATTCTTGCTTTTTAAAAGCTTATTTTTTTGGAGAGGTTTAACATAAGTGTTGTTACTTGTGAGGCCTGGAGACAAAAGAATTATGAAGAACTCGCTTTTGCACGCGGTTTCACTCTCGTTTCTATAGATTTCAGGTCTCAGATATCCAGTGATATCCATTTTAGGGTTCTGTTCCTCAAAAGGAAAGAAGGAACCCTTAAAGGATAACTTTTGCTCTTCGTACTTCGCCACTTAATCCTAATATTCGTCTAAATTTGAACATTTCGCAGGTAAATCAAAATCTATAGGGTACTTCCCATTGACCTAGAATCATGAAATTTGGTAAGAAACAAGGTCTGACAGCACAAGTAAAGGGAAAAATCCGAAAGTTGTTAATTTGTTGTTATTGTACAATACGTGAATGAAACACCGCGGTCGGTAGCTAACTGAGTTTATTGTTGGTAGCCACAATGCATATACATCACACATCTCTCCTCTACATAAAAAAGCCTTTATTAAATTAATCTTCTAGTTAGTAATAAGTACATTATGAACCATAAAACAATCTTCGTAACGATCTATTTAAATAACTATCTTTAATAGTTAACTAAAGATATTATACGAATTCGTTTGATTAGGTACGGAATTACTAAAATCTGCAATGAATTATAGAAATAGAATTCCTTTTACCTAATATGTTCTAATCTAATCTCGGTAGCTTAGAAGTACTGTTCTATATGTATACAATTTAAAACACTATACCATCTTTCCCCCGTTTATTAAACCAAGCCACAATAAAACCTACCCTAGGTAGGTACACATACATCCAATATTTTGTTGTTTACAACTTGTATAGGTACATCGTTAACAAAAATAGTGAATACCTACGAGGCACTTAAAATTAAATATTATGTAATAATATAATATAATAATAATAATAATAATAACTGGCAACACTAAGAAGCAGTCTTGGTTCACCAACAGTATATGTAATATTTATATTTTTAATCATAATTTAACAATAAAACAGCACATTTTATAAATGTATACACAAAAATGATTACTAGATACAAATTTAAAATGAAAACACGGCAGAAATCATATAATTGGCCATAAAAAGGTATATATACTAAGACATGACATTTAATGTCATGTCATGTCAAAATAATTTATAAATTAATTAAATAACCGAAGACAAAGACAATGCTAACAAGAGCCAGAAGTAAAGCACTCTTACCATCCCCGGACTCATCGCTCAGCTCCGCCTCGCAGCCCCCGGAATCCACAGTAAGAGGTCCGGCCATTGCAGAGGCGTCGAGCTCGACTTCGAGCGACGAGTTTTTCTCCCCGCCGACGTCGCCAACACCTGTACGTCGACCGGGGGGAGGCCGGCCACCGTCCTGCTTGGGACCCCGAGGCCCATCGGCTTCGAATAGGGCCCCCGCTACCGGTGGTAATGTGCGTCGCATGAAATGGACGAGTTCAATGAATGAGAACGTCATGCGAGCATATTTTGTGGCTACAGAGGGAGGAACTAACCTCACTGCGTATCGTGATCGTATGATGCCTCTGTTTCAGGAACTTGAGCCAGCTGTTAACGTTTCGGTGCAAAGACTATCGGATCAAGTGCGGGCCATTCAGCGATGTAATTTGCTGGATAACTCCGTACTTGAAAGGCTACGCTCGGACTTGCAGGTTAGCCTTACTACTTCTCCTCCTTCACAAATTGTGACAAATGCAGACTCTATGTTGTTGCAACCTAATCCTGCTGAAGGAGGGGAGGTAAATGATGCTTCATCTGTAAGTACTCAGTACTCTGATATAATAAGGAATACTTTGGAAGGCGCTATTCTGGAATATCGGTCCATGAGTTTTGAAAGTAGACCACGTTTACCGCGTTTGCCAATGCATAAACGAAACAAAGCGCTAGTATGTACCCTTGATTCGATGTTACCTGTTTATTTTGAAAAAAGCATAGATATCAGCGATACACACTCAATTTTGTATTGTGCGGCTGTTGCAGCATGCCGAGTAGCTGGTGTTAAATTCCCAGGAAATGACACCACTACTCGGTCCAAACCTGTTGTTCCGGCGTGGCAATGCAGGATTGAGCGTCGTATCGCTGAGTCGAGGGTACTCATTGGCAAGCTTATCTGTTTCAGATCGGGTAACACACGCCCGAGAGTAATGCGTTTTGTGAATCGGGCTTTTTCGGGAACTGGTACCAGTTCCTGTGATTATACAGCGCGAGTCACAGAGCGCATTGACTTTCTGAAACAGAAGGTTTATGCATGGGCAAATCGCATACGAAGGTACAAAAAAAGGGTGGACCGATATACTCAGAATCGCACATTCCAAAGGGATGAGAGGTGGGTTTATAGAAGGTGGGAGCAGCCTGATTTAGTGAGTGACATTCATTTACCAGATGCTGAAATCACGAATTCATTTTGGCGTAACATCTGGTCGATGCCTGTCGCTCACACTGAGGGTGAATGGATGCGAGATGTCGAACGATCATGTGAGTCAATTAATAGAATGGAGCCAGTATTGATTTCAAACATCGATATAGCTTATGCAGTTCGTTCGTTGCCGAATTGGAAATCAGCGGGACCGGACGGACTGCATAACTTTTGGTTAAAGTGGCTCCGTAGCTCACATGTTTGTTTGGCATCTCAATTTCAATCATGCTTGGAATCGGGTTCGCTTCCAACTTTTATGACCACAGGCGTGACTCACCTGCTCTATAAATCTGGTTGTGCCACGGATCCCAAAAACTACAGACCCATCACCTGTCTACCAACAGTATATAAATTACTGACGTCCATTCTGAGAGTGAAGATAGCATCTCATGTTACCAACAACTCTGTTATGTCTTACTCTCAGAATGGATGTAGAAGTGGGGCCCGTGGCACTAAAGAGCTCCTTATTATTGACACGACCATTAACCAACAAGTTCGCCGTAACCGAAAAGATCTGGCGACATGTTGGATAGACTATAAGAAAGCCTATGACTCTGTGCCGCATACGTGGCTCCTGAAGGTGATGGAGTTGTATAAGATTGATACAACTCTATGCACTTTCTTGGAGGCATGTATGCAGCAATGGAGAACAGTTCTTTGCTATCCAGGATGTCGACAATCTCAGGGTGACGGCGAGTATATAAAGATCAAGCGGGGTATATTTCAGGGTGACAGTTTGAGTCCCTTGTGGTTCTGCCTGGCTTTGAATCCTCTCAGCACTATGTTGGAGGGTTCAGGACTAGGCTATCGTTTGCGGAGAGGAGGTCAGGTTATATCCCACCTCCTTTTCATGGATGATTTGAAACTCTTTGCCTGCAGCAATTTCCAACTGAAAAAATTACTAGAGGTAACTGAAAACTTTAGTAAATGTATCAGGATGGAATTTGGTGTGGATAAATGTGCAGTCATGCATGTAAAAAGAGGCAAGATTGTGGAATCTGAAGGCATGGAACTCTCAGATTCTACACACCTTAGACGTCTTTCCGCAAACGAAACTTACAAGTATCTAGGAATGTCACAGGCGTTAGGTTTAAAGGAATTGACTATGAAGCAATCGTTACAGGAACGCTTCTTTGGCCGCCTGAAAAAAGTATTAAAAAGTCTTTTGTCAGGCGGTAATAAGGTGCGGGCCTATAATGATTGGGTCATACCAGTCCTAACCTACTCCTTTGGCATACTTAGATGGACTCAGACGGAACTTGATGCCCTGGATAGAAGAGTCCGTACATTGCTAACCGCGTACCGAATGCACCATCCACGTTCATCGGTAATGAGATTGTATATCCCGCGGAAATGTGGGGGTCGTGGTTTTTTAAATGCCAAGACACTACATAACCGCGAGGTATGCAATCTCAGAGATTACTTCCTCTCTGTTAACGTGGAGGTGCATCGGGATGTTGTGGCAGTTGACAACGGACTCACCCCGCTTGCTTTAGGTAGAGAGAACTGGCGCAAACCTGCAGTACTCAATATTACAGATCGCAGGGAAGTATGGAAGAGCAAAGAGCTGCATGGACGTTTTTATCGGGCCTTAAATGGGCCCGAAGTAGATCTATTATCATCTGTGTCCTGGCTACGTTTCGGTGACCTCTTTGGAGAAACTGAAGGTTTTATCTGTGCAATTACTGATGAAGTTGTTATGACGAACAACTATCGGAAACATATCCTGAAGGATGGCACGATTGACATTTGTCGGGCATGTCATCGTCCCGGAGAAAGCCTCAGGCATATAATTTCCGGTTGTTCTCGTCTTGCTAACGGCGAGTACTTGCACAGACATAACCAAGTGGCCAGGATAGTCCATCAGCAACTTGCTCTTAAATATAACCTTGTGACTATGGAATTACCGTACTACAGATATGTGCCCGACCCAGTTCTTGAAAATGGTCGTGTAACATTGTACTGGGATCGGTCTATTATCACTGACAGGACTATTGTTGCCAATAAACCTGATATAGTGGTAATAGACCGTTTAGAGCGCCGAGCAATGATTGTAGATATCACCATTCCCCATGACGACAATCTCTTAAGGGCTGAAAAAGAAAAACAAATGAAGTATTTGGATTTGGCCCATGAGGTGGTCGACATGTGGGATGTGGATTCGGCAATCATTGTGCCGATAGTCATATCAGCCCATGGGTTGATTGCAAAGAGCCTCGATCAACACCTTCAGAGGCTCACGTTAGGCAGCTGGATTAAGGGCCTAATGCAGAAGGCAGTCATTCTTGATACGGCACGTATTGTGAGGAGGTTTCTATCTCTGGAACCCTAACCACCGATAGCTTGGTCCCTGTACTCGATACCGGTGGGACACTATTTTTTATATTTTTAAATATATTTTTTTTTTATAATAATGTATTTAAAAATGTAATTTATATGTTTTATAGATGTTAATAAAGAGAATAATAATAAAGTTTATTTGCTTCCAGATAATTTTACATAGTAGTTATATAAAGGTGGATACAACTTATAAAAGATTCACTTACAATAATAGGTTCCCTGCCTCCCAAACTAGGTTTATAGCCTGTGACTTGGGAGTCAGTGTTCCTCCTGTTATGTAACAATGTATAAGAAATTACTAAATCTTGGAAAAAATAAAATAAAATAACATAAAATGAAAACAGTAACAGTATTTAAAGTATATAAAGAATACATTTTATATTTGTTGTTATTTGCTTTGATATATGTGTTTGTGTTCTGTATGTGTGGGTGGGGTGTATGTGTGTGTAGGATGTATGTGTGTGTTTAATATGTAGGAAAAAGAATCTTTTCTATATCGTTATAATTTTGTTCCATCAACCATGATTTTACTTTATGTTTGCATTGATGAAAGTTAAGGTTATATATTCCAAGTAGTTTATTTAACTTGTTATATAACTTTTGTCCTAGATAGTAGTACTGATGTTTTGCGAAGGAAGTATAATGACGTATGGGAGGAAACACAATATCGGCTCGACGTTTTTTCGTTATTTGTATAGGCCCACGGTGATTACGCAGTACAGACTGAAGTACAAATAGCTTTCTTACTGTTAAAACTTTGCAGTCCGTGTATAGTTTCGCTGTAGGATACCTGAAGGGCTTGCTAAACATAACCTTAAGCACGGCCCTTTGGGCTCTCTCTAATTTAATAAAGTAGGTCTTGCAAGCGCCTCCCCATACTGGCAGGCAATATGTAAGGAGTGATTGGCAGAGTGATAAGTAAACAGCCATAAGAGTATTTGAGTCAGCAGAATAGCGTAGTTTTTTAAAAATGTAGATTAGTTTTCTGGTCCTGATCACTAAGTTATCTATGTGAGTATACCAATTCAGGTGTTTATCAATTTGTACGCCTAAATATTTTATGTGAGGTGTTAGTGTAAGGCAAGGACAGGTGCACGATAGAGATTTTGCGTGATCTGGACAAGTATGAGCTTTTATGGTAGGTTGTATGGTTGGTTGTGATTGGTTGCTTATCGAAAATGATATTATTTTAGTTTTATCTGTATTTAATATTAATAAATTTTTAGCAAGCCAATCCATTACTACATCTAATGCCGCTTGAGCATATTTTTCAGTTTCTTGCCAATCTTTGCCGTGTATTAACAGCGCTGTGTCATCAGCGTAGGTAAAAATTGAACAATTTGTGAGAGGGAGTGAGCATAGGTCATTAATATAGACGAGGAAAAGTGTTGGTCCCAAAATACTCCCTTGAGGGACGCCATATTCAATTTCGGCCCTGTCACTTATTACCTCCCCTATTTTAACCTGTTGATATCTATTTTTAAGGTAACTTGAGAATATGTTCAGTGCTATGCCACGCACTCCTATACGTTCCAATTTTGACAAGAGGATTGGGACAGAGACAGTGTCGAAAGCCTTAGAAATGTCTAGAAAAATACCTAGGCACTTCTGTTTTTTATCCATTTGTCTAGCTGCTATATCAGTGAGGCCTATAACTGCATCATCTGTACCAATACCAGCTCTAAAACCGTACTGGTTTTCCGAGAGTATGCCGTTTGCTCGAAGATATGCAAGTAAACGATTATTTAGGATTTTTTCTAGAATTTTAGACATAGTTGGTAAGACCGATATTGGCCTATAATTATTGACACTGTCTCTGTCTCCACCCTTATAGATTGGATGAACTAGAGCTATTTTAAAGGCATCCGGAAAAATACCGGTATCAATAGTAAGGTTACAGATGTGAGTAATGTAAGGGACTAGAATCATGCGTGACGTTTTCAAAATGTTAGTTGGAATGCCGTCACTTCCTACGGATGAACAAGATTTTAAATTATTTATAATACGCTCTACTTCCAGATTGTCGGTTTTCAGAATACCAATAGAGTTACATGGTGATTTTAATCTGGCATAATTAGGCAAGTTCTTGCAGTTGTGTTGTATTTTAGTAGCTAAGCTATTCCCTATGTTCACAAAGTAGTTGTTGACTGCGTTTACTGCTTTATGTTCGTCTGTGTCTGTTTTTAAGAGTTCTCTAGGTGGTGATGGATGGATAATAAGTTTAACTGTAAGAAACTAGGTAATTTTAGGCTTATAACAGATGGGCAATTAAATGTATCTCAGTATCCCGGTTTTTATTCTTTTTTTTCATTGTCTCTTCCTTATTTTTCTGTCTTTTGAAATATCTAAGTGCCTGTTATGCTAGTACCAGCGGTGATAGGTATAGACGAGACTTGCGCGGCCGGTGACGTAGTCTCTGTCTCCTGTGGCGACGGGGACGGCGACGACTCACTACCTACCACGAAGACGTCATCACAACTGGAGGATTCGTTCGCGTCTTCATAATCTGACTTTGAGCCGTCCTGATCTTGATTACCCGTGTCGTTGTCGCTGTCATCGATTGTTGTTGTTGCGCCGGCTGCCGAAAACCGGTTTTTATTGATTGGCAGTATTTGATCGCAGTGTCGGCGACAAAACTAGTCTAAACTAACTTTGTACGATACTGGTCCAGTCTTTTGTACAATGCTACCTTCCGTCCATTTACTAGCCTTGTTTTGTTGATAATTTTTTACTAACACCCGATCTCCTATTTTGAACTGCCTGGTAGTACCCCCAGATCTCTCTACCTGTTTATCCTGTAATTCACGTACCCTAACCGCAGTACTCGGACGCAGCGCATCTAACCGGTTCCTTAGACGACGACCTAACAATGCTACTGACGGTGCTACACCCGTAGTGGCATGTTCACAATTTCTATATTGTAACAAAAATCTGCTTAAACTATTATTTAAATCACAGCCTTCCTTTAAAGCCCTTTTTAACGTTTCCTTTATTAATTTGACAGAATTTTCCGCTGCCCCGTTTCCTTGAGGGCGATACGGAGACGATGTCGTGTATCTAATTAAATTCTTTTCGCAAAACTCTTTAAACTCTTGACTTTGAAAAGGTGGACCGTTATCTGTTACAAGTTGTAAGGATAAACGGAAATTAGAAAACAGTTTTCTAAAAAAAAGTAATGGTATCCCGCGCAGACGTACTCCGTATCTCCTCAGCTTCCAACCATTTAGAATGTGCATCAATTACTACAATATAATATTTTCCAAATAATTGAGCGAAGTCCGCATGTAAGCGCTGAAACAGAGCAGCTGGAAACTCCCAAGGGTGTATCGTTGCGCGCGGGGGCGCATCTCACACACTGCGGCACGCGTCGCACGCTCCGCACACCGCTTCTATGTCCGTATCTATAGACGGCCAATACACATAATTACGCGCAATTGACTTCATCTTCACAATGCCTAAATGGCCGTTATGAATTTCGTTTAAAATTTGTCTCTGTAATATTTGTGGTATTACTAACCTATACTTGTACAATATGCAACCGTTATCAACATAAAGTTCATTTCGTCGGTAATAGAAATGTTTTTCGATTTCTACACACACGTTAGGCCATCCGAACATAACATAACCGTATATTTTGCTAAGTAACCTGTCTCGCTTTATTTCCGTAGCAATATCTTTAAAATTAATAATTTAAATTAATTTTTATGAATGAGGGGCTTGTGATCCGTTTTAAGTTTGAAACGTCTACCGAATAAAAATTGATGGTGTTTCTGTATCCCATATAAAATGGCCAGCGCTTCCTTATCCAACTGGCTGTAGTTACGTTCTGTGTCGGTCAATGTCCTCGACGCACAACTGATCGGGCGCTCACTGCCGTCGCTGTAGCGGTGCGCAAGTATCGCTCCTATTTCGTATGCACTACTGTCCACTGATAACACTAATGGAAGCTTGGGATCGTAATGAGATAACACTTTGTCACTAGATAAACAGTTTTTCATTTTTATAAAAGCACCTTGACATTCAGAGCTCCAGATCCATTGTTTACCTTTTTTTAGTAACCCGTATAAAGGATGAAGCAAGGAACTTAAATTAGGAACAAACTTCCCATAATAATTAATCAGTCCTAAAAAAGCCTTCAACTGAGACACATTTTCTGGTTTCGGTGCTTTGACCATAGCGTCAATTTTACTACTATCTGGATGCATTCCATGCCTATCTATTAGGAACCCTAAATATGACACACTCTCTTTTAGAAAATCACATTTATTTATTTTAACCGTAAGGCCCATGTTCGCCAGACGTTCGATTGCAGTTCGGACATTCCTTTTATGAGATGCCCGGTTTTCCCCGGTAATGCAGGTGTCTAAAAATACCACAGTATGACGTAACCCTTTTAGAGTTTCTTCCATAATTTTTTGAAACTTTTCAGGTACACAGCTAAGCCCATAAGGAGTACGATTAAAGGCGAATGTACCGATGTGCGTCGAGATGGCGGTACACGCTTGCGAGTCGGGGTGTAGCGGTACTTGCATGTACGTGGTAGTAAGATCTATTTTTGTATATTCGTCCCCCCACTAAGAGCTGCGAAAAGTTCATCTATACGTGAAAGGGGGTAGTGGTCCATTTTTAATTTAGGGTTTATAGTCGATTTGTAGTCCCCGCAAATACGAATTTCCCCCGACGGCTTAATGACTGGAACTATCGATGTACCGTAGTCGGAGTGTTCGACCGGGTAGATGGAGCCCTCGGCCTGCAACCGCGCGAGCTCGCGTTCCATCCCAACCCGCAGCGCCAACGGCACGGGACGGCACGAAAACCGGTTCCTTGTCCGTGAGCTGTAGTCGAATTTATTTTTACATTTACCAAGTTTATTTGTAAATACGGCTAGAAAATCCTGTTTTAATTCCTTTATAAATTGTTCTCTAAAATTTGGTTCACTCAAATTATTTACGTGTAATTGATTTATTTTAAACTGACGAATCAAAGATCTACCTAATAATGGTCTACTCCCGTTTTTTATTATGTAAAGTTGTAGTCCCCTCTCACGACTACCCTCGATTGTTACATCGACTACAATATAACCGATCGGTTCAATTTTAGACCCTAAATACGAACATAATTTAATATTATCATAATGCAATGTATATGAGTGAAACAAATTTTTGTAGCAATTTTCATTGATTGCAGATATCTTACTTCCCGTATCAAATTCAAAACTTAAAGATATTTCGCCTATTTCAACGTTTATAATATATGGCCGATTGCCCGACGAATACACCCGAATATTATATAAAACAGAGACCTCGTCCGAATCCGATTCGTTGATAAAATTATGTCTTTTAGTACTCACTTTTTTGCCTGTTGACTTACATCACCTTTAAGTGACCCTTT
The DNA here is from genome assembly GCA_963859945.1 of Euplagia quadripunctaria. Taxonomy (NCBI): domain Eukaryota; kingdom Metazoa; phylum Arthropoda; class Insecta; order Lepidoptera; family Erebidae; genus Euplagia; species Euplagia quadripunctaria. The sequence goes on from OY982586.1 coordinate 4,110,498, forward strand.
TTACTGCACTGATCACAGTTGTAGTTTTTAAACCGACACTTATCTGCTCGGTGTCCCTTGCGCGCTCCACAGGGCTGCAGCGCGTGCAGACCAGTGCCCGCCGCCGCGCCGCTGTCGCTGCCACCTGCAGGACCCACAAAACCACCGCCAAACGACTTGCGTTCGTTCACTTTCTCTGTGTGTCTTCCTGCAGCTTCTAAACTGAGAGCTAGCTCCACTTTTTGTACGTTAAAGACTTTTCCGCAAACAACCTTGACTTGATCTCCACGTCGGCGATACCTATCACCAGCTGATCGCGAAGGTTCTCCTCTAAGTTGGTGCCGAAGTTACAGTGGACCGAAAGATGTTTTAAGTCTCGTAAAAACTTCGTCACACTTTCATTTGACCTTTGCCTTCTTTCAAGAAAAGTCTGCCGATCGGCAATTTCAGATCGTTGTGGTTCCAGATGGCTTCTAACGATTTCCACCAGTTGTTCGTAAGTTTTGCTTTCCGGATTTTCAGGCGAGCACAAATCACACATTAGGTTATATGTGCGTTCGCCTACTAATGTAACCAACGTGGCTACTTTGAGTTCATCCGGGATATTATTTAGGCGTATGAATTGTTCCACCCGTCGAACATACATCGACCACTGTCCCGAAAACAAATCGAACGGATCGATTTTACCGATAGGCATATTTGTTATCGGAAATTCCAACTAAATAATAGAACGCGTGGTAAAAAATAATCCCATCCTCGTCGCCAATATAAGTTTGTAATCACAAAAACTTTTTTTTATGTGATATAACAACAAATTAAAGACTTTCGGATTTTTTTCCTTCACTTGTGCTGTCAGACCTTGCTTCTTACTAAATTTCATAATTCTAGTTAAATGGGAAGTACCCTGTAGGTTTTAGACCCAAAATCTATAGGGTACTTCCGGTTGACCTAGAATTGTCAATTTTGGTTAAAAGCAAGGTCTTACAGCACAAGCAAAGGAAAAATTCCAAAAAATAAAAAAAAGTTGAAAATTAAAGTAAATTTTGGTACTTACAAGTTATCGTGAAAATCTTAATTTGCCCATATCTTTTTATCGTGTTGACTCAGGACCTTGATTTTTATACACCTAATAGGGACTATAAATCTCAGTATCTGGTATAAATTTCAACTTGCTAAGTCTACGCGTTCTTAGTTTAGAGAAAATTGGTAGTGACACACGGATAGACAAACGGACGAACGGACTAGAGAGTGATCTTATAAGGGTTCCTTTTTTACCTTTTGAGGTACGGATCCCTAAAACATGAACATTTTTTGAAAAAAGAATCGAAAGATACGAGTATAACTTAGCCATAAGGAAAATGAAACCGGTGTTTATATAATATATCATTTTTATTACATACCAAGCAGTAACGACAACATCATCATCATCTTCCGGCCTTTTTCCCAATTCTTATTATGGTCGGAGTAATGTGTAACGTTGCCGAGGGCTTTGGCTGGTTTCTTTTAATGCCAGTCGCCTGACTGCTGCCAAACCTCCTTGGAAATGTAGTCGTTTTAAGACGGGAAATAATGAAGAAGGGAAATTTGTTTAAGGAAAAAACGGATGGAGAACGGGACTGAGACTGCAGTAGCTCGCAGAGGCCGTGGTCATGTACCCGAATGTCCTGTATTTCCTGTGACCGGAGAGGCTACTAGGACAGGAACACCAGCTGGCACGAAGTAGTAATGACAACATTGCATTAAAAATTTCTTTGATCCTTCTCTTGATCTCATCGAAGAGATTGTCTTTAAACGCCGTCGTTGACATTGAAGACTGTCCCATCGGCTCAACTGTTTTTAATGAAGTGGCTTGCAGTATGCGGTACATATTTTATTCATGCCAGAATGCCAAGTCCTACCTTCCGTTTACCAATTCGCCATCTCCACTCTAAGACCCATTTGCTCTAACGGCCATCGGTGCTTCAGCATACGTGGCTAGCCCATTGCCACTTAAGCGTACTTATTCTATGAATTATTTCGGTAACTGTAGTTCTTTGTCGGATGACCTCCTTATGAATTTTATCCTTCAAAGAAACTCTAAGCATAGCTCGGTCCATAGCCCGCTGCGCGTCTTTTAATTTGTGGATTAGTCCCACTGTTAGTGTCCACTTCTCGGCACCGTAGGTCATAACAGGTAGGACCCACTGATGAATTTTGAGGCATTGTGGTAAGGATGATGAGAGAACTCGACGTAGTTTGCCAAATGCTGCCCAACCTAACTGGACTCTTCTGGTGACTTCTTTCTCAAAGTTGTTTCTGCTCCGAGCTGGATAACCTGCCCAAGGTATACATATTCTTGAACAAATTCGAGCGTCGACTCTTCGTCGTCAATCGCTCTGGTTGTGACATGTTCATTGAACATAACTTTGGTTTTGTCCTAGGTCATACTACATGTTGACATGCTCTGTGGTCTGGTTCCTATTACTTTTATAAAATTGGTTTGATAAATATGTTGCATAGCATATATTTCTATAACCATACACCGTACTCCTTAGAACAGCCAAAAGAAAACTTTTGGGAACCGTTTCGACTCGTAAATGTCACTGCGCAGTTGTTTACAATTCCTAGAATTGCTGGCGTCGCTCGCAAACAGTACAATAACAATATATGTATAGGACAGACGCTTGATTACAAAACACACAAAATGTCCACATTCTACTCCACAGATTTTACACTAATTAGTATTTATGTTTATAACATCTTATTTACTCGTATATCGTAAATATTTTACGTATTTCAATATATTTTTCATATTTATAGACACACTAGGCGCCGGCGTCACTAAAATGGATATCGCAGAATACCAGTGTTGCGGATTAATAATCGCAACGTATGCTGATCAATGTCCAAATTTTGGAACTGATGGGACACACATTTTCACATAACTTTATAAATTTAATTTATAAAGATATTTAATAGTTTTAAGGTCGTATCGCTGTTCACTGGCAACGCTGGCCTTCATGGAGGCGGTTTCCGCTCGGTCAGGCGGAAGATATGGTGTTGCCAGTGAGCAGAAGTAATATACTCCCAGATTTTAATTTTTATTTCATTTGTTTTTTTTTTGTTTGATTTTGTATATTTTATTTTTCCATTTTTCGTTTTGTTTTCGTGTGAAAATTTGAGTCTGTGTGCCAAAATAAATCTTTCGTTCTTCTTTCTAAGATTAATGCTTCGAGATGCATCATTTAGGCTGTGCAGCATCCCACCCAGCTGCTCCAGCGACTCTGCTACTAAGACGATGTCATCGGCAAACTGAAGGTGTGAGATATACTGGTTTATATTAATGCCCCATCCAGTCCAATCTAGTCTCTTGAAGATGTCCTCAAGCGCATTGGTAAATAGTTTGGGGGATATTACCTAACCCTGTGTAACACCACGCTGCTAGCTTATGGGATTGGTCCTCTGGTCATGGAGCTGGACTATCATCGTGGCGGTGTCATATAAACTTCTCAGCACCTCGATATATAGTCAGCCAACACGACATCGTTGCAGAGCATTCAGAACTGCCCAGGTCTCGATATATCACGTTATTATAGCACCTAAAGTTAACAATATTTAAATAATAACAGAGAAAATATGCAAGAACCCCTCATGTGAGGGTGAAGACCTCCTCCAAACTTTTACATCTCTATCTTGGGATGCTAACATCCATCTCTTCCCAGTTAGTCTCATAATATCATCTTCCCATCGTGTTACAGGTCTTCCTATTTTCCTGTCACTTATGGCCTGGACGAAGATGTCAGTCGTTTCGTCCTTCGATGGTCATTCATTCTAGCAAGATGTCCCGCCCACCTGCATTTTAGCTTTGGTGAATAATCAAGATCGTCTGTTACTTTTGTTAGACTCCTAATAGTGGTAGGTGGGATATTTTGAATTCTTCTAATGTTCATGATACTCCTCTGTGTAGCTCGTTGCCAAGATCTTATATTTTTTTTTATAATATGGCAATGTACTTATCATCAATCTAACCATGATTGTTAAGCAGGAACATCAAAATCACAATAATAGTTTAGTATCAAAAATAATAAAAATAATTTAATTTCCATAAAGAGTGTTCTCAAATAGTACTTAGGTTTTAATACATTGGATGTTGAAAGATACATTTAAGTTAAGGCATCTGTGCCTGGACTAGATGGGATATCTGTATTCCAGGCATCAACGCTATTCCTATTAATGATACAGGCTACCTATATGCCATTTACAATATACAATAACCGGTTTTTTATGAAAATAAATACAAATAGATTAAAAATTCATGCTGTCCTCTCTGTGCGTAGAGTGAGGATGTGAATGTGTGAGTGTGAGACGGTGAGTAGAAAGATTACCATGGTACATTTAAGATTTTGTGTTTCTTCATGTGATAAATTATGGATTTATTAATCTGTATGACAAAATTAAATGTATGTATGATAATTTTAGTGAGAGACTGGTGTACAAATAAAGTGTAATCTATCTATCTATCTATATAAATAACCAAATTGTTTTTAATCTGCGAAGTTTAATTTCTTATAGGGTTGTAAGACGTATAGTTGTCATTTCAAATTTGTTAATCTTATTTAATTTTAATCCAATAGGAACTTGGAAATATATATAAAATTACAATATTTCAGCATTCTGATTATGACAACCCTAAACATGATGACATATCATTTGTTTACAAAGATTCCATATCGAATTTGGCTCAAGTATAGGCCCTAGGGTGTCATAGTTTATCATCACCAAATGTTGTTTTAGTTGGCGAGCAAGCAGCCAAGCGCAAGGTCGCTTATCACTCATTCCTCATTAAAATAAATGATAAAAAATGTACAAAGTTGTAATATTTAGTGTGTGTTTGTCTATGTGTCTGTCGTTTGTAACATGTGATCTGGATAAGGAGGAAGGTATGTACCTAAAATGCAATTGGCTTTTTATTTTCCAATTACTTAAAATATTAATGTACTAGCTGCGCCCCGCGGTTTCACCCGCGTAAGTCCCGATCCCGTGGGAATATCGGAATAAAAAGTAGCCTATATGTTAATCCAGGTCTCCAGCTATCTACATACCAAGTTTCATCGCAATCGGTTCAGTAGTTTTTGCGTGAAAGAGTAACAAACTTCCATCCATCCATACTCACAAACTTTCACGTTTATAATATTAGTAGGATAATTAAGATGAATGGGTATTTCGTCTGCGTGGTGCCTGATACGGACGTGGTCGCTTCACACCTTCTCTCGGGGACTTCCTTCCTAAGGTATACCCGAGTTGCAAGGGGCAATAGACTCACTTGTGATGGAACCGTGTGGCTTTAGTCAGTTCGTATCCGACATACCACTTCACCAGTAGCCCCGATGAGGTGATGACCCGTATTGGTTTCCACATGAAAAAAAAAGTCGGGAATTAAGCTAGACTGGCAACCCTGAAATATAAAAGTGAATACAACCAGAATATTACAAGCATTTATTTAACTTGCAATGTTTGTATGTGTGTTCGGCACGAATCTTGGAAGCTAAATTAGAACTACTTCCCGATGTCTGGTTGGGCTCTTTGGTGTACATATGTATCTTCGGTGACAATAGAATAATATGGTATCGTGGAGCTGTTCTGATAATGGAGCCGGAAGACGGCCATAGGAACTTCTTAACTAAATAAGATAAACCCAGAGATTGGGCTCATTTGTTCTGTTTTTTTTTTATGGTATAAGGGGCAAACGATCAGATAGGTCACTTGATGGTAAATGACTACCGCCGCCCATGGGCACCTGCAACTCGAGAGTCACAAGTGCATTGCCGCTCTTTAAGGTGGGAGTAGGAGAAGAGGGGGAGGGGAGAGGGAAGAGTTAGGGCCTCCAGTAACCTCAATCACGCTGCGAAATGCAATGCAAGCATTGCTTCACTGCCGGTTTTCTTTGAGGCTGTGGTATCGAGCGGAGTCGAGCCGGCCCATACGTGCCGAAGCATGGCTCTCCCACGTTGTCTGAGTACTTTGGTGGTACATGCTTCTTTTTAGAGCCTTTAAATAAAAGCTTGTTTAAAAAAAACAAAACTTATCCTTAATAAATATGAGTAGGTACCGCTTACTTACTTACTTACTTTTTAAGTATTTAAATACTAAACTAGTCATCTTAATATTTTGAGAGTTGAGTTTATTCCGTAATGATAAATTACTAGAGATCGCGTGGTGGTCGAATTTCGACCATGGTTTATTTCATTGGCCAATATTACTTGACCTGTCATTGTATAGACTTTTGTACCATGACAGGTCAAAATATATACTGGGCACTCATAGCTGTATGTACCCGTTTTTGCATTTTTTTTAGCTTTGTAGCAAATATTGTTCAAAAATTTTAGCATTCGTCACTTCTTCTCTGTATAAACTATAAGTGTGTGAAATTTCATACTCCTCCGTCCGTCCAATTTTCGTAAAAAGGGATCCAAAGTTTTCGCTTCACGTATTAATATATAGATAATAAATAATCAATAAAAAAATGTTGTAAATATGTAGTTTTTCTTACCTAATATTTTAATGAATTGCAATCTAATGCCGACCTCTGAGTGACCGCTGTCAATAAAAAGAAAAAAACAGGATACAAAACAATCCGCCATTTATCAGATGACCCCTCGAATGACGCATACAATAATGAATATTAATAATATTATGTTATATGTTATCTCTTGAAATGCAGGTTTTATATTATCTTCTCTTGAAGTTAAGCATTATTATCAAATATTATTAAAAATAAAACTTTGGGACATGTTACATAGCGGTATTTAAACACAACCTTTTTGTACTATAAGTTCTAATAATTAAACATTATATTCAGATACTTCGATCATTAATACCATAGATGTTTGATCGGCCATAAAAAATGTCACCAACTAATCTGTGCTTAAACACAGTTGAGCTATCAGACACTTCGCGTCCGCGCTAGCGGTGTGACGTTTAGGTGTAGCCGATAAATGCTGAAACTGTGCTTCAGAAATGCAAAGAAGGCATGAAATATCGTAGTTTCTATAAGAATGTTATTTTTATCATAGCTTTAATTTTTTAAAGTATAATAATGACACTGTAACAAAACATAATTAAAAAGTTAGATTCTTGTAATACATACATAGCTTGCGTACCTGTCCTTTTCAGTGTGGTGAGCGTGCGTGTCGAATACGTACCTAATACCCTCCGTTTTGGTAACTAATAAACTACAAATGCTGTACATTGCAGTTTTTGTATCAACCTATTACAATACATATTCACAGAAACATGCATTGTATGGTCTGCTTAATATTTAATATACCATATATTAAATGCATGGACGTGAAATAATGTGGACCTATCAACTGCCAGTATTTGAGGCGATTTTTATAGGAGATCGTTTTCGAAAGTTACACTAAGTTAAGGTGTAAACAGCGTTACGCTCTATGGCCAGTAGTGACAGATGTTTTACTCACGGTAGCATCCTTCTGCGAGGATGTCATCTCGCAGAAGGAGGTGGCGGAGAGAGCCCGGAAGGACGATCTCCACTTGGACCTAATTCGCCGCCAACCAACCGGATAGCGGAGGTGCGCTTTCCAGTGCCTTATGCCGCCCTCAGTGAGGCCGCGGGAGGACAGGAAGGGTTTTCTCCTCCATCCGCTTTAGTGGTCAGCCGCGAGGAGACGGCGTCCGCTTTGCCTAATTGAGAGGTTTTGAGAGTTTAACCCGTAGGTGGTACCCCCGCTTTTGTGGGTAGGCGCTAGTATGGGACCAGATGTCTTAATAAAAGCTGTTCCCGGATCCCTCCTATTTTAGGCGCAGTACTGCACACCGTGTGGTTTTAGCCGGTTCGATTACGAAACAACGTTGATGTGTGTTAAATGTTAAATAATTATTGTCTATGCTTGAGAATTGTATGCTACAGATAAGTGTGTGCCTTCTGACCTACCAAGCTCAAGTTTGATAGAATTGCTACAGTGACGTTATGATATGTTTTTGAAGTGAAAACTTTTTTAGCGGCGTTGTGCACTTTTTGGGATGGGTAAAAAATATTAATCACACGTCAAGACATGACCTGATCGAAAATTCGTAAGATGGAGCCGAGTTTCTTATATTTGAAAAAATATAACATTCGAAATACAAACATTTATGAGCGGCCAGGAGCGCAGTACTTCCAGTGTACCCTATGTATACATTTAGATATGTTATTACCTACTTGTTATTTTTAACCTAATTATATATATACAGATACATTGTGAAGTTATGTTTTCACTTCTGACTTGCAGTCCTACGACTGACTGTTTTTTTTTTTCAGGAGCAGACTGTGAGTGGGATGGAGTTAAGGGGACGTGCGTCCATCCACGAGTATGTCTCACCAGCCTTGCCAGGCGCGCTGCTAAACAACCTGTAAGTAGATACATCAATCAGCTTTCAAGTGTCACCAGCTTTTGTCCGTGTCTTCGTTTGAATAACTATGAACAGTACTTTTTTTCTGAATGAAAGGCATGCAAAATTTCATGACGATTGGTTGAGTATTTAATACGTGACAGCTTAACAAACAAACTCACATTCACGTTTATAATATTCGACTGGCCTATGGTTAGTGATCCTGACTGCTGAGCCAGAGATCGTGGGTTCGATTCCCACCTAGAACAAATAATTGTGTGATGAGCATGATGATCCTTTGTTCTGTGTCAGGGTGTAATGTAAACGGTCGAAATTCGACCGTCTGAATTTTATTTTATGGTATAGGGTGCAAACGAGCCGACGGGTCACCTGATGGTAAATGGCTACCGCCGCCCATGGGCACCTGCAACTCAAGAGACACAAGTGTGTTGCCGCCTTTAAGATGGAAGTAGGATTAGGGTGGAAGAGGGGGAAAGGAGGTGGGGGAAGGGTTAGGACCTAAGGTAACCTTGCTTCACTGCTGGTTTTCTGTGAGGCCGTGGTATCACTGCGGTCGGTCGCATGGCTCTCCCACGATAAAATCTCTTGTTTTATTTCAATAACCAGTATAACTTGGACTGTCATTGTATAGACTTTTGTACCATAACAGGTCTAAATGTATACTGGACCCCTATAGCTTTATGTAGCCGCTTTTACAGAATGTTTAGCTTTATAGTACACTAGCTAACCCGTGCAACTTCATCCGCGTTTGTAAATTTTCCCCGTTTTTGCAACATTTTTCAATGATGCTCTGCTCCTATTCGTTTCAGCGTGATTTTGTGTAGCCTATAGCCTTCCTCGATAAATGGGTTATCCAACACTAAAAGAATTATTCAATTCGAACCAGTAGTTCGCGCGTTCAACCAAACAATCTCTTCAACATTATATTATTAGTATAGATATCCTTACTAATATTATAAATGCGAAAGTAACTCTGTCTGTCTGTCTGTCTGTCGCCCTTTCACGCCAAAACTACTGAACTGATTTGAATGAAATGAAAAAATGAAAAAAAAAGGAAAAGACATAAGCTACTTTTTAATGCGAAAAAAGGGGTGTAAAGGGTTGACGGGTGGGGATGAAAAGTGGTATGGAAGTATCGTCATACTTAGAGCTAGATTTTTCGGCTGTTGATTCGATATAAATACATTAAGTATTCCACGCGGACGAAGTCGTGGGCACAGCTAGTTGTTTATAAATTTTGGCTTTATGCGCTTCTTCTACATACAAACTTCAAGGGGTTGGCCTTTAGAAACCTATGCTCCTTTTGCAGGTATGCTCTCACAAAGGCGAGGAGACTATCATTTGCTGTACTGACTGCGAGCTTGTCAATGATACCAGGTAATACTCTTCTACATACTCCTTCTATATCAAAGAACTTTAGATAAGATCGTCAGAGCATCTGAAGCAAAAAATACCCTGACAAGACCTTCTTAGTACTTGTTGTTCAGCAAAGCGTAGAGTGAGGATTGAATGGCATAAAAGCGAAGAGCGTACAGAAAGGACGTCTCGTGCAGAGGCGAAACAGGAAGAGATACTTCGAGACAAGAATCTCTTTAGATCAGTGATTAATTAGGAGAAAAGTGAAGATTGGTGAGAGAACTTTCATTACGCGATACAGGATCAGTAATAATTAAGTAGTCCGGGCTGTCATCGCTAAATGATGCTGAAATATGTTTTTGTTGTATGTGGATGACACCATACCTCAATTACTTGCCCAAAACAAGAGTGTGTTATTTTTTTTTCATTGTGTATTAGTAGGCCGGGCGATAGATCTTTGTGAGGCCCCGGGCGAGAGATTTTTGCGAGGCCCCGGGCGGTAGGTCTTTGCGAGGCCCTTGTCCTTTGACGAATTTATGTGAATTGAACCTATATTTAATGCTGATGCTTAATGAAAAATGCAATAAAAAAAAATTGTACATAGGAAATTGACAAAACTTATAAATATGTCAATATCCTTCACTTTTCTATGGAACGGTATTCACTAACCAATTGAAGATCTGTTTTATTTTCCGCTAAATCTTTCAAAGCATCACATATATCGCTTAGTTGAAATTTAACGGCCTTCATCGACTCTACCCTGCATTCCCATGTAGTTTCAGATTGCAGTTTTGACTTCAGCCAGCAAAGAGATTTTTCTCCTTGGGTCGTTGTGCGAGGGCGCGAGGCCCCTGCAAGAGTGAGGCCCCGGGCGGTTGCCCTGCTTGCCACCTCCTAAGGCCGCCACTGTGTATTAGAATAGGCGTTTATCTTCAGACTCACCTGATGAAAAGTGATGATGAAGACGAAGATGTCATACGCCTATACAGGAGAAACCTATTCACTCTACACTTGAACGTTCCAGGATTATAATTGACTGGAAAAATAGACGCAAGCAGTTCACTCCACACTTTGGCAACTCGAAGCAAAAAGGAACTGTCAATGCGTTTAGTTCCACTTTTTGGTATTGATGAAACCTCTGTTTGCGTCTAGTAGTCCGATATAGAAATGGTGAGGGTTCAATAAATTCGAAGAGAGCTTTCGCACACTCACCAAAGTGAATCCTACAAAAAACCGATGGTGGCTTTATGACAATGCTCATGTATCGGTTTTGTAGTTCCCTATTCATGAGCACATCGTCATTAATAAGCCTACTGGTTCTTCGGTCAACAAAGTCCAGGGCTTCTAGTTGTTACTTAGCATTGAATTTCAAGTGACACTGCCACTGGCTATAACCTTTTTGAAAAGAAAAACTAATTGGCTGCTGTATAGTGCGTATTTCGTTTTTATTTTTGAAGTGAGTTTATATGTGGGAGAGCCATGCTTCGGCACGTTTGGGCCGGCTCGACTCTGCTCGTTACCACGGCCTCACAGAAAACCGGCCGTAAAGCAATGCTTGCATTGCATTTCGCCGCGTGAGTGAGGTTACCGGAGGCCCTAACCCTTCCCTCTCCCGTGTTCCCGTCCTTCTCCTCTCGCCCCTCTTCCCACTCTTCCCCCCTCCCCCTCTTCTCCTACTCCCACTTTAAAGGGCGGCAACGCACTTGTGACTCTCGAGTTGCAGGTGCCCATGGGCGGCGGTAGTCATTTACCATCAGGTGACCCGCCTGCTCGTTTGCCTCCTATACCATCAAAAAAAAAAATGTGAAAACTTCTTTAGTAGCGTTGTGCACTTTTTGGGATGGGTAAAAAATATTAAACTCGGTTTGTGTGTTTGTGTGTGTGAGTGTATTAACATATAAATACATTGTGAAGTTATGTTTTCACTTCTGACGTGCAGTCCTGCGACTGACTGTTTTTTTACAATAGCATTCTTTATATTTGTTTCAGCAACGTCATAATGAGTCCGTCTGCTGGCATGTTTTGGAAAGATGGAAGAAAATCAAGAGACGGTTAGTATTTATTTATGAAGACAAAAGTTACATGACAATAATGAGATTAGAAATTTAAATTACACCCAGTCTCCATTAAGTAACCTTTCAAATAAAAAAGCACATAAATCGGTCCATTCGTTTGGAAGCTACGATGCCACAGTCAGACACACAGACACACAAACACGTCAACCTTATAACTCACCTATTTTTGCGTCAGGGGATAAAAACAAGCCATCAAAAACAAAACTTTAAAAAAAAAAACCAAGTCTCGCAACTCAGCTCTTTTACCGTAAAAAGTTGTGAGATCCATGTAATACCAAGTCGGTTAATTTATTCAGTGCCTACTTAAGGGACCTTTTGTCTTGAGTTATTACGTAATTAGCTAACCTAACAACATTTTATAGTGACCATATCAGTATTAAAAATATTTTATGTTTTAAATTAAATAGATTGACCTGATAGTTCGTCTGTGACTAGGTAGGTACCTACCTACTACCTGTCTTAGTATAAGACACGAAATTTTATAAACTGCAAAAGCCAGTTTGTAATTACATATTAATTACAAGGTTACTTACGCAGTTTGTATATCCAGGAAACGGGACTGAAACTGCCCTATATTTGAGTTTTTTTCTAGCTTTATGGGCTAAAGACTTAAAAATGTTTATGTATATTTGAAGCTTGTGTGTCTGCCTTAGAATTTTGATGATCGGTGAGTGAGGAAGTCAGTGAGAAATTTAAGGAACTTTGACGTGCAATAGTTTATTTAAACTACAGGTTCAAATTGAATGAAATTTGGAATAAGACATTGTAATAGTTATTATGTTCTATTGTTCTCTGAAAGTTCAGGCTTCTAGCTTTATCCACAATGAAGTTACTGGAGGGTCGAAGTCGTCCTGAATGGCTTCGAGAAAAGGATGGTATGGCTGTGTCATTGTTCCTTTTTTCACGACCTGGCGGTATTTTGATAATAGAAAGCTAACCTATTATATTACAGCGTGTCTCCAGTATCTGAAAGAGTTGCCGAACAAATGTCGCCAGGAGGGCTATTACGCTGGACTTTCCAGGCGTCTAGACGAAGAGAGGAAGTGTCATACTTTTTCTCTCTGGGCTATAGGAGGAGCTCCTGGACCAGGCGCGAGAATTCCCACTGAAAACCCTTACGAGGTAAGAAATTTAATAAAAACCAGCCAAGTGCGAATCAGACTCGCACACGAAGGGTTCCATACTTCCGGTTAATTTAAGTTACTTAATTTACGGTTTTCACAATTTTTCCTTTATTTGTGCTATAAGACGTTGCTTCGTACCAAATTTCAAGATGCTAAATTCACGGTAAGTACCCTGTAGGTTTTGATTCCCTTACGGCATAAACAGCTGTATCTTTCGATTGCGTCGGTTTAGAAGTTTGATTTTTTCACAGTTCTAAGGGACAGTAGACTTGAGTATTTGATATAAATTCCAGCTTGATACCTCTACGCGTTCCTGAGAAAATGGGTCTTGACAGACAGACGGACGGACGGACGGACAACAAAGTGATCCTATAAGGGTTCCGTTTTTTCTTTTCGAGGTACGGAACCATAAAAATATCTAAGTATGTATATCCGTGTTAAACAAGGTGTATATGACAATGGAACAATAACTTACGATTAAATCGCTGAAAGGGCATGACTCTTGCATCCTGGCGTTTTTGTTAAATTGTTCATTAATGGAATGAAAAATTTAACAAAAGCGCCTAAATGCAAGAGTCATGCCCTTTTAGCAATTTAGTCACACTAAGACAATCCATAAAAGCTAACTCCGAAAACTTTTCCGAAAAATTTCACCTACTTTTATGAGAAACGGAGGTAAAAGTACCTGGAAATTCAAATGGTCATAACTTGTAAACGGATAGTTGTTTCAAAAAAATATTTTTGTAACTGCATGCTAGAGTCATGCCCTTTCAGTGATTTAAGTAAGTGTTCCATTGTCAGATATACCCTGTAGAAGCCATAGTCCAAGTGATGCTTAGTTTAGGTATAAAAAGGGCTGTTCAATCAACCCATGGGCTGATATGACTATCGGCACAATGATTGCCGAATCCACATCCCACATGTCGACCACCTCGTGGGCCAAATCCAAATACTTCAATTGTTTTTCTTTTTCAGCCCTTAAGAGATTGTCGTCATGGGGCATGGTGACATTAACAAACATTGCTCGGCGCTCTAATCGGTCTATTACCACTATATCTGGGTTATTGGCAACAATAGTCCTGTCGGTGAAAATAGACTGATCCCTGTACAATGTTGCACGACCATTTTTAAGAACTAGGTCGGGCACATACCTGTAGTATGGTAATTTCACAGTCACAAGGTTATATTTAAGAGCAAGTTGCTGATCGACTATCCTGGCCACTTTTTTATGTCTATGCAAGTACTCGCCGTTGGCAAGACGAGAACAACCAGAAATTATATGCCTAGCTTTCTCCGGGACGATGACATGCCCGACAAAATTCAATTGTGCCATCCTTCAGGATTTCAGAATGTCTCCGGTAGTTGTTCGCCATAACAACTTCATCTGTAATTGTTGTTATTATTATCATTACATTATTTTCTCAGGCTGTGATAGGATTTGGGTATGACCAAGCTCCAACGATTTGGATGTCAGCTGGAACAATTATTCATGAAAAGTTTATTCTTACCTCTGCTCATCAGCTAAACTCGTAAGTGTTCATTTAATTTTATCTCTTATATTCTATGTGGCGTAACAGTTTATTCGATTTTCATTAAGTGACGACATGCATGAATGAGTACATCTATTGACATTGAACTGGGTGTTTCTATGATCAAATTAAGTCAAATCGAAATTATTTATTTCTAATAAACCAATTATAGGTATTTTTGAATTGTCAAGTGTAGGAGTCAAGTCAGAATGAGTCCATCGTGAAGCTAGTTGCCTGTTTCAATACGCATAGATCATATAAAGAAGAACGGACAAAAAATACCAAGGACACTCTTATTCAACGTGTTTCTAAAGTTTCTTGTTACATAGATAAAGCGCAAATTAATTGTTTTAATATAAACAGTGCCGCAAATTACTATTAAATTTAAGTTATAGCAGTTCGGAGATGACCATAACTCGTTCACGAGCATGACACACGCTTCAGTGATTTTCAATCTCAACCATATTAAAGGGAACCGAACGACCCGAGACATACGCCACCATCGACAGGATTTCTGTGTGTATCTATTAAATGATGTGTATTCGTATCCGTTATATGTATCCGTGTTCTAGAACCCACAGTACCATTTTTGTTTGTATAGCAGTCTTACTCCTAGAAGACCATTAAGCCAATAACGACTTTCATAAGTATATTATTAAGTCCTAAATCCCAGAAAAATAATATTCTCAATAAAAAAATATAGTTTTTCAAAGCTTTAAACGAGAGTTTGTCTATCGTATTCCATATCTATTGTGTTGTATTGCATTGTATTGTATTGTTTTGCATTAAATGTTTTCAACTAATATTTAGACTTGTAATTAAATGTATATTTTTTGTTACTCGAAACAAATGATTGCAATACTTGTCATTGGCAGGTCAAAACCAGATCGTCCTTTAAAGAATGTCGCTTTAGGCATGAGGAATATGGACATGCAAAACTGGCAGTTTCACAATATAAAGAAGGTCTATCTACATCCAGAGTATGACGGTGGTCAAACTAGATACAACGATATCGCATTACTCGAACTTGAAACTTCGTAAGTTTAAACTTTTTATTTTTATTTTAAATAAGCCGTTCCTTGTAGATTCATTTACATTAATGGTCACTGCTACGCTTTTAAAGGTCGTAGAATGATATTTCTTTTTACTATAACCTTCCTTAAGAATGGTTCTATTAAACGCAAAAAGAATATTTTCAAACCCGACTGGAAGTTCCAGATATTATAGCGTTCAAACAAAAAACAATCTCTTCAGCTTTACTGTATAAGTATGATGGATTTGAATATTTTTCTATGTTAAAATTTTAAAATTTTTCATTAAGAGTGGTACCTCGCTTGTATACAATAAGGGGTAGGTAGAGGCGTGTGAAACACCCACATTTTGCATACTATAAGGTGGTCCCACTCAAGCAATAGGGGCCAAGCCTATTACCGTCAACCGGGCACTTTGGGAATTAAGGTAGGAATCGAAAATTAAAGGTAGAACGGTAAGAAGGGAAGGCAATAGAAGGAAAGGCATATTGCTTATATGGATGGATTGGGAAGTATAAGCAATAGCTCAAGCCAGTTAGGGTCGCACATCTCTAAGTCGATCTGGCTGTTGCCGGGAAGTTGGAGCCGTCTAACACAATAATAATACATGAAATACACTTCAATGAATTGAAAAACTTGCATTAAACGTTATTTTTTGCATTCTAATCATCTTGCAATTGGGGTGGCCAGACCTACATAAAGAAATTGTAATAAAAATTATTATTAGCATATCTGAGAGGACTTTAGTTCCTTTGATGTTTTATTCTACTTCAAAGCTGAAAATATGCTACGAGGGAAACCATAATTTTCCTAATTTCTTTGAATCTACAACGATGGTATTCATTTATATTTATTCTTAACGCAAACCTTATAGAATCCATATTGATATTTTCATCAATCAGATCTTATTTACACGTTTAACGAGTCTAAAACTATGGATATGATACAATTACTTTTTTGACCAGTAAACTGTGAAAGGAAATTAAGGACCATAGTAATAATATTTATGAATTGGACGAATGTTGGGTTCACAGTGTTACTGGTTACAATGCATTATATAAGTTGTTACTAGCCGTCGTCAAAAAACCACCTCTACGCTCGCGATAATGTAGTTTTGTTATTCAATTTGGATATTTGGTTCTTTACAAAAAAAAACCTTCAACCACGAGTATGTTAAATTTCATGATTTCATGGGCAAGCGTAACAAAAAAAATCACATTCGCATGCATAATATTAATTAGGATAACGAAGTATTTATTGACAGGATTACATTTAATCGTGACATCCTACCAGCGTGCCTTCCCGAACCAGCTGAAGAGTTTGATACTTCGAAAGCTAAATTCACTAACTGGTTGAGGGATGACACAAACCCGAATATAACAGGGCCCTATGATTCACCACATATTGTGAGTTTGTTTAACAAATGTTTTATACAAGGTATTACAGAAAGGTGTAGTCATATTTTCAGGGTCGTATAGTAACATTAATTTAAGTAGGAACTATGTTAAGTTAGTACCGAGACCTAGATCTGGAAATTATCCATCAGCAAAGTTTGTATATCTAATGATAAAGAATGACTCACCTAATTGTTCTGCATGCAATAAAATTGAAGATGTACAACATTTGCTGATGGAATGTGTCCGGAATAATACGAACGTGATTCGCTGCTGAACGACCTAAAATTAAATACACAGAACGTAGGCTTAATACAAAATATTCTTTCAAAACCAATTTCGGCAGTGGCTAAACAATTTTGTCATCTTGCCACAATCGCTTAGCACCGATCCTGAAAGTTGTTTAATATAAATTGAATAAGTAAAACTATGTAATAAGGTATGATGGGGCTGACATGTCCTTATTGGATAAATGCCTCAAAAAAAATCTCGATTAAAAAAAGGGTCATAGAGTAGACCGTGGTAGACCATGAATGACGTAAATATATCCTCCCTGGCCAATGTTAGCTACGGTGAGAGGCTGCGATGTTTTAGATTTGTCATGTGCCTTAGAAAGAAAGAAACAAATTTAATTTACATACACAGGTATACGGGTTTAAAACAATAGTTGTACCTAATTAAATTAAGGTTACAATTCAATTTTCAAACAATACCCCTGCATTAGTCAAAAATGGTCGTTAGCTCAAGTTAATGCTACCTCGGGGAAGTAGCGTTGGTATTCTGCTAACACCTAGTAATGTACACGGACGGAGAGTGAGAGTGTCTCCATCCAGGATCGATTTGGTAGCGCTTCATATGTCTTTTCTGGACATATTTATGTCGTAGGAACTAACCGCCATGTTTCCGTTTTCCGTCTTGAAGTTCAGAAAATAATATGCGCTTTTAGCCTATCTTCGGACAGACGCGAAAGATAACCACTCCAAAAACGCATTCTTCTTAAGGATTTTTTCTTAAAACTATAATATCATCAACACAAATATAATTAGGTTATTGGCCTGAAAAGTTGATCTCATCACTGAACTATGAGTGCCTTGTTGAGGATTTGAATTGTCTTCATGTGGGTAGTGTACTGGGTTGTAGAATAAATTTGCCAGTTCACAACGCACTTGCTTTATACAATACGCTAGTTTTAATTCCAATTAGATCGCGATTGGAAATCGATTAAGTAAGCATTTTAAATCATGTGCCATTTTATTGTATCTAGGTGCAACTGAAGGAGTTTACTACTGAAGAGTGTAATGCGAAAATGGAAGAGGTGGAGCCTCAATCAACTACTAACAAGTTATACCTGCCACAGAATGTCAATGGGGACTCGCAAGTTTGCTACGGAACGGACCAATGCATGGTAATATATTTTCCTTTCAAAACTTTGCTAATACTCTTATTATTGTATTTGGGAAGATTCAGAACATAAAGATCTTTAAACATTTTCTGCTAAACCAATTTTAATACAATATTTTATAATTGAGTGTAACAATCTACATTTAACTTTTCATCTCTGAATTTCAAACGTGCTCAGCAAAGAGTATATAACGCTGGGGCTAAAGTTACATTAAAAAAGTTTATAATAAAGGTAGTCGTTATGTTTTCTTAAATTTTCTAAGTTTCTGCGCTATTTTCTTCATTTTTTTTAATGTAACAACCTTGTAAGAAGTATTAGAAAACATTTGAAAAAAGCTGAATGAAATCGGTAAAGCCGTTCTCAAGTTATAGCGTGACCAGGAGAAATAGGGGTTCATTTTTATATATATAGATTATATAAATCGCTTATAAGATCACAGCTTGAGTACGCTACACCTGTTTGGAACCCATTTTAAAATTAATATAGCGACCAATTAGATACAGTTCAACGCAAATTTATAAAATATATTAATTACAAATGTTATCACACTTGGTCTTCTTATATTATATTGCTGTACAAGTTCTCAATAACTACACTCAAATTATGTAGGCTTTACCTCGACCAAACGTTTCTGTATAAGATCTGTCACGATAATTTAGATTGTAATGAATTAATGAACCAAATTTACATACGCACACCTAGTAGCTCTTTAAGAATACGAAATATACATAAATTTAATCTATTCGCCCCTAAATCAAGCAGAACTAACGCTGGAGAACGAGCCCCCCTAAGAAGAGTTAAGAAATCATTTAATGATAATTTCATTGACATAGATATATTTCACTTGTCAGCTTTAAAATTGAAAAATGCAAATTTACAAAACGTCAACATGTAGCCTACTTTCAGCATTTTATTTCTTTTTTTTTACAATTTTTGGTTTCTCTGTACCTTATAATTCTGTTATTATGTAACTTACTAGTATGCTACCATTACTTTGTAACATTATTTTGTTTATAACAGTGCTGGTTGCGTGATTAATTAAAATAATATTTCACAAACAAGGAAAATTTTATTACTTATTATTGCACAATTGTTTGTTGTCCTGTATAAAATAAAATAAAATAAAAAATTGCAAACTGAAGCATGTATTAAAAAATCGCAAATGCAAGCTTTATTACATGTAGTTCAAATAAAACTAAGGCCACTTGGGCACTAATCAAACGACAAACCCAAAGTAAAAATGTCATACAACCCAGTCTAGTCTCTTTATTACATAATAACGTCGTAACATTTCTCTCAAAAACTAAATGTATAAATCAAAACAATACCATAAGAACGGCATACGACAGTAAATCATCTCTCCAATTTATCTCCAATACAATAAACAGTTTCTTCTACCCTATAGATAGATGTGAACTACTTAATATGGTTAAAAATTTAAATTTTTACCAACTTAAATTAAATTTAGTTTAGTTAAATATTTACTACGGACATGACTCTATACCCATCAAAGTAATTAAAGAAAGCAAATTTAATAACATCGTTGACCCGCTTTCAAAATTTAATGTTTCTCACTCATATAAAATCTATACAAGAAAGGATCGCGACACGAAATAAATAATTACAGACCGATTACACTGCTACCAATTTTTCCGAAAATATTTGAAAAGGTCACAAACATAACAGGACAGAACAGGGCACAAATTTGTGGATATTAATAACATTTTACATGTCAAAGAATTTGGCTTTTAAAAAAACAAAACAACATCTTTAGATTTATTTAAATTATTTAATAACATTTGGCAAAGTATCAACCATAAGAAGCAATGTGCTGCTAAAAAACATCACGACATATAGTACGCAGGCGCAAAGACAATATTATAGGAACTTCATCGCAGAAACTTTATCGTGATGCTTCCGTTTCATCGAATTTGAAATCACAACGATTCTAAAGAAATTTCATTTCAAAAATAATTTGTTTTGTATAGTTAGTTTTAAGAAATGATCAATTACTGTATATCCGATATGGGTATACTGTTGGGCCTAAAAACTGTAATGGTTTTCATACAATAACAACTATGTACACAGGTATGCAATGAAAATAACCTTAATCTTAAAAACAATCGCATCTTTACTATCTACAGTGCCCAACTTATCTCAAAAGGCAAATTATAGATCGTAAAATATTGATTTATGTTAATTGTATTATTATGTCATATGTATGTACATTTCTCTTATCATCCTTATTGCTCTTAATATCATCCCATCATCCGCGTTTTTTATGTTTTAAAAACGTTTCTCTTTTATCTCATTACAGTATCTCATTGGAGTTCCCATTGCAGTGACAACCCAATACTCTCGCTGTATGAATACGGTGATAGGAATGATCGCTCACGGTGGACACAATTGTGCTCCAACTGTGTTTACCAAGGTGAAGCACTTCACCTCTTGGATCGAGAGCATCGTGTGGCCTTAATAAATTGTATTAAATGCCGTAAATAAAGAAATTAAATTTTACTGGTAGTCTTATTAATTTATTTAACACTAGCTTTGAAGCGTAACGAAGCTGTGAAAGCGTAACAAACAAACAGACAAACTCACATTCGCATATTTCGTATGCTATGTCTATCCCACTAATATTATAAATGTGAAAGTTTGGATTTATGGATGGATGGATGGATGTTTGTTACTCTTTCACGCAAAAATCACTGAACCGATTGCAATGAAACTTGGTATGTAGATAGCTGGAGACCTGGATTAACGCATAGGCTTCTTTTTATCCCGATATTCCCACGGGATCGGGACTTACGCTGGTGAAACCGCGGTGTGCTGCTAGTAATCCATATGCTAGATTATAACATTCCTGTAAAACATTTTGGGAAGATCTTCTAAAATAAACTATTATTATGATTACACCCTATGAGTAAGTCAGTTTATAAAAATTGCATGTTTTGCAAAAAAGAGTTTACATGTTACTTTTAAAATAATATCTCTTAAGTACGATAAAACATTCAAAAGTTGCTTCAAATTTCCATCCGCTTTTTATTACGAACTAAATATAACTATCGTGTGTCACTGAAAAATGGATCTATCTCGACGACATTTGCGCGTGATGATATTTTACGATTTCAGATGTGGCGTTAACCGCAAGTATAGTTTGATAAACTCTAAATTACTGCTGCTAAAAAATCCTTCTTAGCAAATTTTTCAGCATATTTCAGCAAAAAAATCATCGAAGATAATTGGGGAACTCGTATAAAGACATTCAGTATATACTGAAAATTGGTTCAAGTAGCGTTCACAAGATTTTCATGAGCACCTTCGCATGAAGAGCATAGTTTCGATATGATCTAGAAACTAAGCGCCAGTCAACAGTTTGGCTAAAACTGGGTCCATAGAATTTTTTTTTGGTTTTTCCAAATTTATTGACTGTCCACGTAATTTACTTAATAATTATTAAATCTAGTTTCCTATCTAGCCATAGTACCGTGTCAGTAGTGGATGATATATCCATATATATGGTACAGAATTTTCAAATCTTTTTAACGTCTCGTAGTTTTTATCTAAGGCCTTAGACTCGGTCAACTTAGATATTTGGCTTTATATATTCTGTTTACTTAACATCTACTTCTATGATGATTGATTAGCTCCGACGGGAGCTATGTGGACACCGGAAATGAATACGCGTCAATAAGACTTCTTTCTTTTGGTGTAATATATTTGTTGGTTTACCCCAGGGTGTTATTCTATGCCCTATATTCTCTAGATTATCTGTAATGAGTTGCAGACTATTCGTATATGCAAGATATCTAAATCGAACGTGAAACTTACTTTTAACTACCTGTGTATCGTGTAGACACACATTCAAACAGAGAACTAGGAATAGAGAAATACAAAAAAGATCATACATGTTAAGAAAGCAATGAAATAGAAATATACAAAACATTTTTTACTAGAAGAGACTTTACAGGCTAGAACAGGCTTTTTATTTTATGTTTTGAAAACAAAAAATACCTTGTAGAACAGCTTTGGTGTACAACATAGAATCAAAGTTTCATAGAAATCGCAGTCAACTCATAGAAGTCGGGTTATAAGGAGAATATTCTACAGCGGAGGTCTCATGTCAGACTTAGAATTAAGTTTTGTATTAAAATCCATTAGGCTTTCCAGGAAGATATCTTCTAGGAGCAGGAGAAGTAAATTTGTCTCATAGAAGACCACCAGCACCAGCACTACTTTAATTGTGCTTTCATACCTTGTTGAGTGCGGCTGAAAGATTGTTTTTTTCCTGTTTTTACTTAGATAGATAGATTCACTCATATGTTTATTTTACTTACGTCGTTTGTACCATTGGATAGATAGAAAGATTGGATGGTTGGCAGATGGATAATATTAAAGTAGGGTGGCCATGTACAATTCATGGAAAATGGTAATGAAGAGAAAAATAAATCTGAAAGCCAAATTTAGGTAAATAAAGCAAATAATATTTCTGCTTGGAGCCAGCTGAAGAATCACCTTCAACCCACATCGAAATGCGTTTCACCAGATTTAATAAAATAGGGACATTCAAACTCTAAACAGGGTGAGAACATGGTTACAGAGAGGTGTGATCAAACTTTAGAAGCGTTGTAAAGCCGAAAAATTGTTTATTCGACTTGGGAAAATAGATTTTGAATTGTTCTTTTTTGCCCGAATGATTGAAAAAGTATGTTTCCACTTACTTTCATTGCTAAGGTTCACCAATGATAAAACTGTCTGGCAATTGTCAATTGAAAATTTACGTGGGAGTGCCATACTTCGGCACGTATGGGCCGGTTCAACCGGAGTGATACCACGGCCTTACAGAAAACCGGCCTCATAGCAACAGGGTTGCGCTATGTTTTACCGAGTTACTGGTGGCGCTAACTCTCCCCTCTTCTCCCACTCTTCCCTCGTCTGCCCTCCCCCTCTTCCCTTCGTTCCCCTACTCCCACCTAAAGGTCAGCAACACACTTGTGACTCTTGAGTTGTATGTGCCCATGGGCGGCGGTAGTCACTTACCATCAGGTGACCCGTCTGCTCGTTTGCCAAAAAGATGCAAAAGAATAAAATGATTTTAAAATTGGGTACTTTTCACGACGGAGATGCGCACTGACAAACGCAACCATTTCTATTTGCCACGAAGTGCACGACTTAGAACATCCATCTCTACATTGACAACTGTTATAAAATGAACTTTTTCCCGACGCTGCTAGCTCTTGTACCATTACGAAATGTTACTTTATCGGTCAATCTTGAAGTTAGTTAGTAGTCAACAAATCCGTAAGATTTCATAGCCACAAAAGTACGACATCTTTATTTTTCATTACTAAAAATAGAAAAAAATATAAAACAGTCTTTATGGATTTATGAAATCAAGGCCACACGATATCTTCAATCCAAGGCACGTAGTATTTGACGCGGGTATATATACCGGCCCCGCCGGCAGTCCCACATTGTATTCCATACGATGTCACTCCCAGAATCGTATACACACATATCTCATGACTCTTAGACTGCAGAGGACCACCGCTATCTCCCTGAAAAATACGAAATCATTAATTAGTATTATAAAGCACAAACGTAGTTGATGGTAGGTTTTGTTTAATTCACGTCAGCCCAAAAAATCGTCAGTTCTAAGTATTTCCACTTCAGATACGAAACAAATTTCGGGCTCTTTGGTGTCTTGTTTTTTTAAAATTAAATCCTCAAAAAAGCACATGGTCCTCTCGGAGGAAATCTTGTGGAGAAATTATTGTTATGGCCCTCCAATATAAAGGAAGGATGGAGTATCATCAAACCAGGCTAGCTACTAGTTACCAGAAACGTTATTATAGACTCAAGCTTGTATCCCCAAAGAAGATAGTAGAAGCTTATTAAACAACCACATTTTGCCCACTATAATAAGGGTACGCCAACTCCCACCAACTGGACACTTTGGGAATTGAAGATGGGAAGGCAATGGATGACAAGGGATAATGCTCACACTCCCCAAGTGTAAGCCACAGCTGAAGCAGGTAAGTTGCCGGGAGTCCGAGCTCCCAAACAACTCTGAGCTCCGTAACAGCAATTAGAAGTAGTCGGAAGTCGTGAGAAACTAGTAGTTAATGCTTACGTAGTCTCGGTAGTCCAAACATTACCTCGCAAGTATCTGTAGGTACCGGCTGGGATTCCACGTCTCCATAACACAATTGTGTAGATGTATCGTAGCCGTTGACCAGGTGCCTGTGTTTTGGGTAGTGTTCTGAACATTGTTCTTCAGTAAATTTGCGCAGCAGCACCTGGGAAAAGGACTTCACCAGTTAAATTAGAAAAAGATAGGTACTAGATTTCAAAGTGATAAATTGACCTTCACTATTGACCGACAAAGCTAATATTGCGAAAGACTAACATGAATAAAACCACAACCACCCAAAATATCTCATTCGGTATAGCTCAGAGTTCCATAATCGCGTCGCTATCGTTGCAGGTAGATTTCGAAGAAAGTCTACCTATTGGTTTTGTACCAGTTGTCGAATTTTCCAAAAATTTCTTCACAAGAAGTCTAGTTATGATCCCTAGACCCCAAAACAACCGCCAGTTAAAAAGTTTATATTTATATATGTATGTATGTATGTACCTCAATTTTACTGGCACGATAGAGGTCGCAGTTATGCACCGATTGCTTTCAAACTTGGACGAAAAATCAGCAGGGCAAAAATGAAGGTTAAGTTAGTGAATGGGGGGCCCCCCAGTCCCGGGGTGGTCCAGGGGGGGGGGGGAGATTTTCAAAAAAAAATAAAGAACACGAAATCTACCTTTGCGGGCCCAGATATTTAATTTATATTAACAATTTAAACGCAATAGGACTAAAATTACACGTAACACTATACGTGGACAATACATGTCTCTTTTATTTTGATAAATCTGTACACGTGATTATTACCGATGCTCAAAAAGACCTCAATTTTCTAAATGAATCGTTTAAATAAAATTTACTAACAATCAACACATACAAAACATCATTTATCATTTTTGCCGCGAAAAATAAAGCTATACCACAATTTGCTCCATGGTATGCCATAGATAATAAAATAAAACATCGTTCTACACAAGAGACTTACTATTGATACTTCGGACTAATTATTGATGACAAACTCACCTGGAAACCGCATATCGATCATGTAAATTCAAAACTTATGAGTACTGGGAGCTTTACGAAAAATATCAAATTGAATTCCGTCTAAAATAAGATAGAGAATATCTATAAGAGAATATCTAATAGAAATATGGGGTTCAGCCTCTTTAACAAACTTAAACCCATTGCAAAGAACATAAAATAAAATAATCAAAATATTATTTCATTACCACTACCTAACCCCAAAACCAATAAATTAAATGAAAATACCGAATACTAGTGGTCGAAATTCGACTATGGTTTATTTCATTGGCCAATATTACTTGACCTGTCATTGTATAGACTTTTGTACCATGACAGGTCAAAATATATACTGGACACTCATAGCTGTATGTACCCGTTTTTGCATTTTTTTAACTTTGTAGCAAATATTGTTCAAAAATTTTAGCATTCGTCACTTCTTCTCTGTATAAACTATAAGTGTGCGAAATTTCATACTCCTCCGTCCGCCCAATTTTAGTAAAAATGGATCCAAAGTTTTCGCTTCACGTATTAATATATAGATAAAATAACTGTACACACATACCACCTGTATCTTAGTTAAAAAAATTGCAACTGATTCCATTCAAAAGTAATGATATCCCATCAAAAACATAAATGTGAAAATGGGAGCCAAGTTCAATATTCAGAATATGCATGGTTGTCTTGCCAACAAAAGAATTGAGATCTAAATGGGTGCCAAGTTCTGTAGATAATCCTTAAATTTATTTATAAGAATATACAATATTCTAAAATAAATTTAAAACAAACATTGTTGTAGCAGAGAATATCAAGCATAAAGATAATAAAAACGATATTTCATCATGGAACCTATTCTCCTGCGAAAGAAAAAAAAATGGTATTATAATTTTGCAAGGCGCTAAATGTTAATAAAAATCGATTGATTGAAAAATATTTTAAACTGTTTTCAGATTTTTCCCTTTTTATATATACATTTATCTAACTGGACGCCAAATTTCAACTTTCTAGGTCATCTGGAAGTGGCTTAGGTTTTACGTCTATATTTCAGTCAGTCAGTGATAAAAATACTGATTTTTAGATGAAATATCTCAATGACCGTTTGAGGTGTATTTATGAAATTTGGGATTTTAGTTACTTTAAGGGATTTTAATAAATAAACCAAATGTCATGTGTTTATGTTAAATAGCTTTTGAGTTATGAAGGTGTCAAAAAAAACAAAAAATAGATGGCTCTTTGCCCAAATAAAGTTGGGCAAAGAGCAGGCAATCCGCTCCGGCTTTGCACGGGTAGTAATTATATTGATTTTTTCCGTCATCTTGAACAATCATCGTCATATTTCAGCCATTTTACACAAAACCTTAATTAGTTATCCTTCCCGATTAATCATCCCGTGTAGTGGTGAAAATCGTTATGAAAATTGTTTCGCTTTTATTCAGTTTATCGTGAACAGATTGACAGACAGACGGGGCGGGGGACTTTGTGTGATGTTATTCATGGTACTCACAGATTGTAGGACGTCAGCTACACTTTGCTTGTATCCAAGAGCTCCCCAGCCGATAGCTTGCGCGTATCTATTCTTCTTATTATCAGTATGGAGACATGCTGGAAGGACTTGAGAGCTGAATGAGATTCTGAGGCAGAAGAATTTGTATAATAATAATATGCAGGAACATATGTTCCCGCGTACACATGTTACACTGTGTTTTCTACACCCAAACTAGAACCTCTATAACAATCGCATACATTTAATTAACCGACTACCAAAGGAACGTTATGTTTTTGAGCGAATGTAACTCTTAATCGGTCAAAAGTACTTGTGACTGAACTTGTTAATTCGATATACCTTTGACTGATTAAGGGTTTCGACTGCAAGATATATGTACATAATTATATTATATATGTTGGCATCGGCAATAACTCACGTAGTATGGGTACGTTCCTTAAATATGTCATGTACGGTACGCACACCGATTTTATTTAAGAATAACATATGTAGATAGAACATTCTTTATTGTACCTACACTACAGTTGGACAGTAAGTACAATGGATGGTCTTATCGCTAATAGCGAAGTCTTACAGATAACCTTTGTATGGAAATAACAAAGGAAAATAATCGGTAGCTGGTGGCGTACCAAGAATATTCAGAACAATGAAGTAATACATACATATGACACGTAACCCTGATGTCCGACTGTCCCCTGTCCTCTGTTTCTACGTATGACGTACGTCCGTACTTTTGAATTCGTACGACGGAGCCGAGTTTCTTATATTTAGTCAGAGAAACATGGAGGGTGAAAAAGAGACGGAGGGACAGACGGAGGGACGGAGGGAGGACGGGAGGGACGGAGGGGGGACTGAGGGAGGGAGGGAGTAACAGCGACAGGGCAGGGACAGGGTCAGAGAGAGAAAGAGAGAACTTAACTCGTGACCGTCACGCTAATAATACATATATAGATCCACTAGAGCTCTTTAGTAATTAATGTCACCAACCTGTTAATGTGATGTTTTAAGTTCATCGTTTCGTTTAAATTTTCACTTTTGTCGGCAGTCCCATGACTGCGTATTTTTTTTGCTGCTTCAATGGATCGTAGATTTAGGTATTTGATATTAATTTTAACTTGATGTGTTTACGGGTTCCTTAGAACCTTTTTCTTTTGACAGACAGACAGACAGACGAACAACAAAGTGATCCTGTAAGGGTTCCCTTTTCCCTTTTGAGGAACAGAACCCTAAAAACGTCCCTATTTTATTTTTAATATTTTAGTTTTTTATTTACTTTTATATGAAATCCATATTGAGGCGGTTGTAAAAATATGTAAGCCGACATTTTGTGGAGGCAGCCATCTTGGATTTACAGTGATACTGAATACACATAATTGTATTGTCATCATAACTGAAGGTATGTACCAAATTTTAGATCATCATTTGTCAACAGTTAGGGGGTGAAATTTTAATTACCATTCATTTTCAACCCCCGACGCAAAAAGAGGGATGTTATAAGTTTGACATCGATGTCTGTGTGTGTGTGTGTGTGTGTGTGTGTCTTTTTGTGGCATCGTAGCTCTCAAACGGACAGACCGATTTCAATGCGGTTTTTTTTCATTTGAAAGCCAGTTTCATTGCGATGTTTCTTAGCTATGTTTGGTTAATATCGGTCCAGCAGTGTAAGAGTATCAGCTCTTTTCCAAAACGATGTAAAGCATTTTTGGCGTATGATTACTACTTTTTAAGGGTTGTTCCTTAAACTATAAGTATTTTTGGGGTAGGGGGTTTTTTAAATTTTTAAAGTAATGTTGACAGGGCAGTTGTTTTTTTTAGTTTATTATAAACAAGGGTTCTTTGGGTTATAATTCTACTTACTCCCTATCAGTTTCCAGTAGCGCGATATCATGGTACTTGGAGGGTGGTTTGTACCCTGGGTGAGCAATGGCCCTCTTCACATTGTACCTCTGCCATAGACTGGAAGGATCTGACCGCTGCAGTATACCCAGGGCGATATACTTCACTGAACCTCTGAGGATCAAATAACATTGCTTTCAAAACTCTATTCCTATTTAAAAGTTTATAATATTCAAAGTCAATTCTATCATAGATCTCATTAAATTAATCAATTGAATGCTTCTTTCTTAGTTAAGTATTTCAAACATGTTTCTTTTTTCTTATTTTATGAAAGAGATTAAATTTGACATATGATTTATGTAACTGATTCCTTGTGCAGGGTCTTTTGGTCTTTTATTGCTCCAGAACCAGTCTTTGATCTTTTTTAGCCAAAATAGTCCAAAATTTATCAACCTACTTCAGGTTGTAATTCCTTACTAACACTCTAAGATTAGACAAGCAGTGAGCTGCAGTGAGGATGAACCGTTCACTGATCACCGTTCCTCCGCACAGCCAGTCTGCTGTGTCAATAGTATCCCCAAACCCAAGTAATGCCTGAAAAAAAAATCAAGTATTTACTAAGTCTACCTACATAAGACAAGCAAATATCGACTCTCAGCTGAGTAATAAAGAACAATACAGCTCGCACGTCGCTTTAAGAGTATTTTGTGGCTCACTAAGTAGATAATGTTATCGTAAATAGTATTCAGGATATACAATCCAAACAGGGAGGAAATTTATAACTACTGGTCTGGGATATCAACAGAATTCTTCAGTATTGTTCGTGGGGCCAAAAATCCGAAAATTGAGTGCATATTTTTGGTGACATTCTTAAATCTTTCTGGGGGATTTTGGCCCCCAGGATTTGTGAGAAAGGGGTAAATTTATGTATGTATGTACGTATGTATTAAAATCTCACCATGTGTGGAAACTCTTCCCTTAAAGCATTACGACCACCGGACGCAAAACCAGTGCCTTTATGGTTAGCAGCCTCGTACGTACAATTGCTACTAGGATCCAGTGTCTTCGTGGTATTTAAAGGTGTTAATTCTTTTTTGCATTGATAGTCTAAAGTATGAATATAGTCTACGCATTCTGAAACAAGAGTTTAACGTAAATCGTCTTTTTTGGTTAAGTCAACCTACATAAGTCAAGCAAATATCGACTCTCATAACTGAGTAATAAAGTACAACGCAGCTCGCACGTCACTTTAGGAGTATCCTGTGGTCCTGTGGGTCACTGGGGTAGATAATGTTATCACAATCAGTATTAAGGTTTACAATCCAAACAGGGAGAAAATTTGCAACTACTGGTCTGGGATATCAGCAGAATACATTATCTTCAGTATGGTTCCTGCTAGGGAGATTCTTGGGGAGTGGCAAAAGCCTGGCAAAATTTTAAACGTGGAAGTGTTAATTTTTGAAGTGAAAACTCCTTTAGGCACGTTGGGCACTTTTGTTTTCGGAAAAATGTACTGAACTCATGTGTGCGTGCGTGAAGATGGTCTCTACTTCACTGAGCTTGAGGCTTTACTTCACGGAGCGACGAACAGCAGAAGCTTTATCTCTTTTTAACCTTCTTTGAGGTCAAAGTTTTCGAGCCTGCTCTTTGCTTTGTAGGTCTTTCAGTACATCCGTTACGTAGGTCCTCGTTGCTTCCTAAGCCATCTCACACGAGAGCATTACTTCGATTAAGTTTTCAGGACATACTAGTCTCGCAATTTTTGTTTCCCATGCATCACGGGCCTCTTTGTAGGTTGAATATGAAAATAAGACATATTCAGCATTTTCGTTCTTGCCACTGCACGCTGGGCATTTTGGAGAATCTTCGTGTTTGAACCGGTGCAAGTATTCTCGGTAGCACCCGTGACCGGAAAGCATCTGGGTGAGGACCAAATCTTCTTTCTGTTTTCTTATTGTCACGGGAGGAGTACCGCAAGGCTCAGTACTAGGCCCTCTTCTGTGGAACATTATGTACGATGGATTGCTCAAATGTGAAGTACTGAGTGAAACACGACTAGTTGCATCTGCTGATGACCCGGCAGTTGTAGTAGTAGCTAAACACGTCGAGAAGTACCAGCCTTTGTCTTTTCAGCGCTTCGTTAGGAATGCCATCCAGTCCAGGAGCTTTGTTATTACCAATTCTGCCACTCGCTTCTATCAGTTATCGGTCACGGGTGGTATTAGCTCGTTCTGGTTTTGTAACTTCGTATATTTGAAGATTGCTGTGGGAATAGCACGGTAACAATTTTCTTCAACAGGATTGGGTCAGTTGGTCATGAGGTGCTATTATATTAAATTTTTTTTCTTAACAACTTTATAAGGTCTACCCCAAGGATCACTTTCTACTTCTTCCAACATTTTTGTCCACGAGTTTCTTTTACTCTCCTTGATGGCTTTGTTGACACTAAGCATGTCTCTTTATATTTTTTGTTTTGTATAGCTGCTTGAAGTTTGGGGGTTTTCTGCATCTAGTGGAAATTCTTCTAGAGCACTTTTTACGTAGTTGTTATTCCACCAGTAAACAGGTGGCAGTTGGATCATGCTACGCTTTCGGGGCACAGTTGTGTCACAGGCAGCTGTTACTCTCCTGATAATGTCGAGAGCCTTTGCAGAGGCATGGTCTCTTTGGATAGGTCGATCGTGTAGAGCTATTTGAAAAAGTTCGAGGTCAAATGTACTGGCCTTCCAGCTAATTGCCTTTAGTTTCGTTTGTCCATTTGACACCTCCCAATAAAGTGTTTGATGATCGCAGGCGGTATAAACCTCAGACAACTTCCATGAGCTGTTTTCCTTTGCGAGAATGACATTGATTGTGACATCGACTATTGAACTTACTTCGCCCATACTGAATGTAGTTTCGTCACCGCTATTCAATAGAACTACATCTATTGTGGACATTGCCTCTATTAATGAGCTTCCATTGGCATTCGTGGTTCTGCAACCGCTTTAAATTACCCAGGCGTTAAAGTCACCCGTTATTACCACCGGGAAGTTCCTTTGTGCATCATCTACTAAAACGTCAAGTAAGTCGATAAACTCGTTAACTTTAGAAGTTTATTCCGTCCATCTTAGCCTTCACAAACCCTTTGGTAGATAAATTATTGATTTAGAAAAAGAAAATTCCGCCGCACTGAGTACCTCTTCCTTTTTTAAGTTGGTCAAAAAGTACTTACTAACGTAGAAAAGTTACTTACTGTCTTTAGCCTTGCTCGTGCCAGTTTTAGTCAAAATTCCTAACAGTGGGTTGAACAACAATAGTCTGTAACAAAACAAGAACATTTTAACGAAAGCAACCGGACAATTGCGAGTCTGACTCGCGCACCGAGGCGAGGGTTCCGTAAGCAAACAAACTTGTACTTAGATAGTACGACCATCTGCGCAATCAATTCTTGTCAGCCTTTCCCGAAAGCAAACTTAACTTTGTGCTTCTGAAAATACTCTCCCTTGCATCGATGCACAACAAAGTCAACCTTCCAACTGCAAAATATAAGTTTGTAATCAAAAAACAATTGTTTTATGTGATATAACAACAAATTAAAGGCTTTCGGATTTTGCCCTTTACTTGTGCTGTGAGACCTTGCTTGTTACCAAATTTCATGATTCTAGGTCAATGGGAAATACCCTATGGGTTTTGATTTACGTGCGAAATGTTCAAATTTGATCAAATCTAAGGTTTAATGGCCGTATCTTTTGATTGCATTGACTTAGAAGCTTGATTTTTTACAGAGTCAAAGGACCGTATATATAAAAGTATTGACAGACGGATGAACAATCAGGTATTCCTCAGGGACTGTACTATTTTCGGGATGAAAGGCAAACTATGACAACGTGCATATAAAATATAATGATGAGCGGCTGATTAGTTTAGGTGTAAATACTTATCAAAACTTTCACATCTTAATACAAATATGATAAAGCTGAAGAGGTATTTGTTGGTTTGTCTGTTTGTTTAAACGAGCTAATCACTAGATGGACAGATTCATGACGAATAGTATTGGCTACTTAGCATTATGTTACACCTCTTAGTTAGCACTAAATACTGATTTTTATTAAGTAAGTTGGAAGAAAAAGCGTTCCCAAACTGTTCCAACTGTCCAACAGCACGATTCTAGGGGACTGTGACAGCCAATCAGTAAAGAGGAGAGAGAGAGATACAAGACCTGACGAATCTTTTTTCTCCTAATGCTGCTACGATTCCACATACAGGCTAACATACGGCTAGCCGCCTCTATTTATATAATCTCTATGATTAAACGGTGGAAAGACAGTGACAGTGCAGTAAAACTACGGAGAAATGCCAGCTATACATATTGTTACGAATATCCCGCGGACGCCATCTATTGTCAACTATAGGAAGTCATAGAGGGCAACGATTACGTAAAGTGGGATGCACGCCATCTGTTGAAATTACACGGAACTAATAAGTCTATGAATAGAATGTGCCACGATCACAGAACAGAAAGATACACGTAGAAATGTTATGTGTCATAATTTACAGCGGGACGACTGTCGCCAAAACTCACACAAATGAAAGGACTATTTATTACTGCACACTAATAACGAATTGTTTTGATTTGATGTTTTTATTTTGCTCAAAACTAGCCTACAATACATAAAGTCACACATTTGATAATATATCTTAACGCGTAATCTTAATAGTTATTTT
Source organism: Euplagia quadripunctaria (assembly GCA_963859945.1). NCBI lineage: Eukaryota > Metazoa > Arthropoda > Insecta > Lepidoptera > Erebidae > Euplagia > Euplagia quadripunctaria. Next base: position 4,143,982 of record OY982586.1, read on the forward strand.
GCCATAGCGTAAGAAGAACTTACAACGATTCGTAATCTTGAAAGTAAGAATACTTCATTGCAAGTTATTCAACAACAGGTGGCGTTATTCTAAATGCACGCAATTATAACATTAATCACTTTAGGAATAAATTCGATATTTGTATCATTCTTCGATTTGTACCACTACTCGCTTAGTGTTGTAGCACATTTTAGAATATTATCAATAATATCGATACCTAACTTCTGTTTGGACGGAGCAGAATAAAAAACAGGAATTGAAGGATATCTGGGAAGGTAACATTAAAAAGGTGAAAAAATAAGTACTTGCATAATAACGTTTATTAATTTTAAGATTCTGTATTATAGTCATATATAATAAAGACTGTATTAGACACTTAACAAAATTCAAAACAGTGGTTACATAATTAATATTTGGCATAGTATGTATCTCTAGTAGTAGATTTTAGAATAAAATGTGTGAAAATATTACTATATTCATATTTATTTTTTTTAGAAAATACATAGTCTCAATAATCATAATTGACTGCAATGAACAAAAATGCAATACGTCTAATTGTCGACCCGTTGGTATAGTGTTTGATTTTGATTGCTGAGTCAGAGTTCGTGGGTTCAATTCCAACCCAGGACTAATATAACTATAATATGTCTGAATTTAGTAATACATAAGCTTATGAGAATTTTGCTTCCCTAGTGCAGCCTGCCTACTTTGAAGTTATTATTTATTAACTATTATTATTGTAACTCAAATCATAGGAAACCTATTGCAATTTTTATAATTATGAAAAGACATTATTTAATAAAAGCAACTGAATGAATCAAGAAACTTTATAGCATATTATTGATTTTATAATAAATCTTTAATAATAGATCCTTTACTGCAACTGAAATAAAAAATATATTTGTTTAAAAATTAACGCTTTGAAAGCCTTGTTTTTAATTTTAACAAATGATGTATTCGAATATTGATATATTTTTCGACTCCTTTTAACCACTGAATGAATGTTTCACTTTCAAGGCCACGTAAACAAACAAACAAAATTTAATATTTATAATATTAGAGTAAGTAAATATAACACGTTTGAAAGTATGCATATCGATAAAACCAACATCCTACCTGACTACATCACTAATCGAGTAGAATAGAATATTCGAGAATAACATTGCAAACTGATAAGATCCGATCATACCAAATTGAGCTTTAAATGAATAAAATAAGGAAGAGTTTAGCTTAAATCTCTTGTCAATTATTGGTTAAATAATATTTTAAGATTTTATTGAAAAAATATATATATTTGTACTTTCCGATGGTAATAAACACCTCCATTATTAATGTTTTTCCTTCTGCTATCATTTTTACACTGTAAAACAGAGCAGTACGGCATTGTGGCGTAAAAAGAACTTTCAATTGACGACCGACTCGACAAAGTTTTGTAACACGACTATGATACAAAATACCTACAACTCATAAAAGTATGCATTGCAACGCATAGTAGTGGCAAGCGCGTCACGCCTACTAGTCATTTCTACGTATATCTTTCTGTTCTGTGGCCACGATGTATTGGAACGTTCTAGATTGACTTCGAGTTTCCGCGAGATGTCGCGATTTCTCTACGAGATAACGTGTTGGGTATATAAGACGTTGCATTGCGGTATTAGACAGAGTTTCCAAGTTAATTAACAAGCGAGTAAAGTCCGAAGTGCAAGTGAATTTAGAAGTTTAATAGTGATAAACAATTAATTCTGTATTTTGTGATTAATTAAAATAAATTGTGTCTATTTTGGTAATAAATTGGTGTAATTTTCGTATCCCGATACTCAGCTCGTAGCAATACATTCTTACCTCGTGTCTTCGACTAAGTCACAATCGGTACAACATATGATAGACGTTTTACCTTCAAATGAACAGATCTAAAACAAGAAAAGATTATGATATGAATATAAAAAAGTGTATGGTGTATGCACATACGCACGTAAGAAGTTATACTTCTTTGGCGTAACTAGATAAAAATCTTACTAAAAATTTTATCCTTCACGTTATCCTACGTTTATTATTATTATAACGCATTATCTAGTTAAATAAAGTTTATTTAAATAGTATAATAAATAATACACACCTTCAACTAACCTCAAATTCTACAAACGTAGTCAAAGTAATATGTAAAAACCATTTTTATCACTTATAATCACCGTAAATTATCTTTAATTCAATAAATTGTTAATAAATATCAGCCACCACGATATATTATTTGAAAAAATATATATCTATACATATAAAACGCTTTGTCCTGAATGACTGACTGACGGATCATCGCACAACCTAAACCGCTAAAGGCTTGAAACTTGGAGGGTGTGTTCTTTGTATGACGTAGGCATCCGATAAGAAAGGATTTTCGAAAATTCCACCTCCAAGGGGTTGAAAAGGGGTGGCAAAGTTAGTATGGAAACACGTGTTTGCTTGGCCTGATCAACTTCAAGTTGTCAATAAAAGTCAAGACATCATGCGACAAGTAAGGTACATGGCGTTTTAATATAATACTTTCATAATAGATGGCGTTACAAGAAACTATACTAGTATATACATATTAATATAATTTTATGACATTTCAGAATTTTGTGAAAAAAATATTGCAAGACTATCCTCATAGTTTTACAGCACAAACTATTTTTGAATATTTAAAACACAATAAAGGAAATAAAAAAAATATTTATACTCAAAACTGCAAAGGTTAAAAATTATAAATACAGTGCCATAATAGATGGCGTTATAATAAATGAAAAAAAAATATTTGAGAATTTTGTATTATTTTTAGTTTTTCGTAAAAATAAATAAGTATTATTTACTTATACAGTTAATAATAATTTGGGAGACGTATTTTTTACATGATGAAGGCATTCTATAAGAAAGAAATTTGAAAATTCATCCCTTAAAGAATCAAAATAGGGGATAAAAATTTGCATTAAACTTTGGCATTTTTTAAATTAGAAATGTAAAAATTTATGTATGAGTTAATGTTTAGAAAGAAAAGTTTACTGTGTAAGGTTTTTTTTTCAGAAATGTACCCCTAAAGGGTTAAAATAGGGGATGAAAGTTTGTAAGAAACTTGCATTTTGATTGCATCACGCATTGATTTTTACCCAAGTTAAAAAAAAGGAATTTCTCAACTTGACGCTCATGTAGGTATTTTTTTTGTGTATGTTACCTCAAATCTCCGTCAAATATAAACCGATTTTGTTACCATGCGAATTTGGTGAAGATCTCGGGATCCAGAGAAAAAAACACTTTCACTGACATCAACGGCCTCAACGAATTGCCATAGACAGGGTATCCAAGCCGAACACCCTCCACAGTGAGACACACAATTACTATCTAACCCTCACGGGCCATCACCTCACCGGGGCCAAACAACAAGACTAAAACCACACAGTGTTTCTTCACCGGGTCTTATGGCTGGAGCCTCTGGTGTATCCTAAATTAGTTTAGTTACGTATTTATAATTAGTAGGATGGATGGATGTTTGTTACTCTTTCACGCAAGAACTACTGAACCGATTGCGATGAAACTTGGTATGTAGATAGCCGGTGACCTGGATTAAAGCATTGGCTACTTTTATCCCGATATTCACACGGGATCGGGACTTACGCGGGTGAAATCGCGGGGCGCAGCTAGATTAAAATAACTTGTAAGAAAAATACTCACGGGTGGAAATATCTTATTTGCGATGTCTTTAACGGCACTGAGACATTTGTACACACTTACACACTGACCGGGCGTCCCGTTCCACTCACAGGTAGAGCCTGAAGACAAACAAAAACATCTTATATTAATTAATTAGTTTCCCCGCAGTTTCACCTGCGTTTATGGTCACTGCTCCGCTCCTATTGGTCGTAGCGTGATGTTATATAGCCTATAGCCTTCCTCAATAAATGGGCTATCCAAAACTAAAAGATTTTTTTGATTTTTTGATTTTTTAGATTGGCGCGTTCAAGCAAACAAACTCTTCAACTTTATATATTTTTTTTTTAGACCTCAAATCATAGTAGGTTCTATAACATGGATAAGAATACCAATTCTAATCCATTTTTAACCGACTTCCAAAAAGGAGGAGGTTCTATGTTTGTCTGTATGTATTTTTTTTGTGTATATTCATCGATATTTTCGCCAATTGTGAACCGATTAAAAAATATATTTTTTAGTTTGAAAGGGTATACTCCCGAGGTGGTTCCATTATCATCAAGTCAGGATCTGATGATGGAATCTCAAGGAAATCGAGGAAAAACTAACTAACTAACAATCTTAGAACTCAATTTTGACCCACTTCCCGGTTTCCGATTGAGCTTAATTTTGCACTAAAAAGGGTAAAATAAATTATTAAAAAGAAATTAAACCGACTTCAAAACCACAAATAGGCACTCAAAAGCGAAAAATAAATTAATATAATTATTATAAGCGCTACCCACTCATCTATTTGAAGTCGGTGCCAGCCAAGTCTAATAGGTAGTAGATAGATACTATGTGTGTAGTAAGTAGGTAGATACTTGTAGGTAGCAGGTAGGAATTACTATACCAAATATTTCAGTCGGAATGTCCAGTAGGAATTACTATACCTACTACTCAGTGCCAGCCAAGCCAAGTAGGTAGTAGATAGATACTATGTATGTATTAGACTTGGCTGGCACCGACTTCAAATAGATGAGTGGGTAGCGCTTATAATAATTATAGTAATTTATTTTTCGCTTTTGAGTGCCTATTTGTGGTTTTGAAGTCGGTTTAATTTTTTGTTTTTTAATAATTTATTTTGTTTTTCAAACAACAGATATACCTAGATCAATGCAAATAGATTTTTTCATGCACCCAAATATTACGCACTGAGCGGAAATCAAACCCGTTCTCGACGTCCCGTCTCTGACGTTACAGTCTGACGCTACATAAGTTTTGTCGTATTTTGTGAAATATGTTTTTTTTCGAAGTAGTCTCCACTGCCAGTAATACAGGCCTTCATACGTGTAAACCAGGTGCTGAACACATTGCTCCAGTATCCTTCTGGAACACAGCCACATATCTCCTCAAAAGCTCCTATAAGCTACTTATCGCTCGAAAACTTGCGTCCCTTAAGTTGTTTTTTAACCGACTTCAAAAAAGGAGGAGGTTCTCAATTCGACTGTATGTTTTTTTTTATGTTTGTTACCTCAGAACTTTCGACTAGGTGATGGTGATTCTTTTTTTATTTGAAAGCTGTTGCTTCTTGTGTGGTCCCATTTCAATTTGGTCCAGTTCTGACAAGGGCATCCATGAGAAAACCATATATAAGTCTTTTATGGAATAGTTTTTTTTGTTGAAGTCGGTTTTTTTTTAAAGAATTATTTACATACGGGTATTCCCCGTACGTAATAAAACATTCATTTATGGTGCTGAATATATACATATATCGGTATAAGGATAGTGTCCCAGAAATTTGATTCTAGATTTATCTTTGTTTATCTTGATGCAGAAGCCAGGAATCGAGACTTGAGGTTGGTCGTTATTTTTTTAAGACTTCTAATACCAGAGTTAAACATTGCTCTGTATACCATGCAGCAGTTATTGTCTTCCCGTTCTCAAACACAATCGTAGCCAATATTACTCTCTTAGTAAAAAATACAGCAACCATTTAGCAGCAAACTTTAAGGATCGTGACATTTTCACAAAGGTCGGCGGTGGTTCATTTCCAACACCCACTCCAATAATTTTCGTACAGTCTCGATGTCCTAATCGGTAGGCACTTCTATCGGCCTGCCGGACCTCGCGTTATTTTCCAAGTGTAAAAAATTTCACAATTGAATTGAATATACCACCTTTGTATGGTCCTTAGAGATGGTCAAATTTCATTTATTGCAGTAGGTACTTATTTCCTCGAAACATTTGTCTTTAGTTAAGCCACGCTTAAACTAATACAAAATAATTACACGACTGTCATAACGAATGTCATAACGAAAATTAATTTAAATAATATAGATTTTTTAGATATGACTTCAAATCATAATATTATGATATCTAGTTTGCATATAGGGTTGCCACCCGTACTTTATTATAAAGTATTGCACGTTATTTCGAGTAATTATACTCTATACTTTATGACAACAATAAAGTACGCAAAATGACGTTATTTTGTGTGATTTGATTTCTCTAGGATTTATTTTACTTAGAGCATAAAAAAAAGATTGGTCTTAAGACGGATTCAACATTAGTCAATAGATTTTTATTAAAATAGTAATGGATCTGTTGATTAAAATGAATGAGTAATTAAAATTAAATATAGACTAAAGAAAGTGTGCAGATTTTTAGCAGGAATAATTCTTTGCTAAAAGTGATGAAAATATATTTAAATAAAAGTAAATAAAGTAAACTAAAAAGTACTTTATTTTGACACAATGTACTGTTTTTTACCTTTAATAACCAATGTACTTTATTTGGACAAAAAAAAAAGGTGGCAACCCTATTTGCATACGATAAAAACTTATGTAGCGCTCTACGTAGGTACATACTCGTAAGTCGTTTTAACTTATTTGGGAGCATGACCTCACCTCGTATAAAAGGTCAACGATGACATCATATTGGGTCTTACATGAGTGAATTTCAACAACTGTAAATTTTTACCTAATTTTGGTGAACATTTTTGTTTTTTGACTATTTGGTAATTTTATCGGTACAATAGAATTATCTTTTTAGTTCCATGAAATGTAAAAAGAATTTGTCTAAATCTAACAGTTTCTGAAATATTATTGACACCTAAATTGTTACGGCACCAAAATTGATATCTTGACACCAAAATTTATTTCTGTCACCAAAATTATAAACCAAATGAAAGAGCATTTTAAACCAATTTTTGTGTAATAAGCAATTTTGGTAATAATTAAAATACCACCAAAACTACCAAAATTAGAATCATGTAAAATATATTAATTAAAAGAAATACTAAAAAGAATATAATAATTTGATTGGTATCATTAAATGGAAACCCTACCTGTTTGTTTTTAAAATTTACCCACCAAAATTGCAGGATTTTTGTCAGATTACCAGAAACAGTGTTACTTACTTTTCTGGCAGCACATCGTAACATCATAAGACACGATCGACAGTGCAGCGCGTGAGCACGGGAAATAGAGATTATATATATAGGTAAACAGATTTACTCAGGTGTGTATTTCAGGGTTTCCCGACTAGTTTGGGACCCGACGACCCTGAAACCGACCGAAAGGTAACTTCACTCTTTGATGATGCACCCCATTCAGGCACTCCCGAAATACACACGTTACTAAAACCGTATAACTTTTATAAATATATCTGGCTACTTGAAGTTAAAAACAACGATCAAACCCTATTTTCAAATAACAATATCCTTACTAATATTATAAACGCGAAAGTAACTCTGTCTGTCTGTCTGTCGGCCTTACACGCCAAAACTACTGAACCGATTTAAATGAAATTTGGTACACATCTGTGTACTAAATTTCAGTCTAGAGCCTGAGAAAGGACATAGGCTACTTTTTAATGCGAAAAAAGGGGTGTAAGGGGTTGAAAGGTGGGGATGAAAAGTTGTATGGAAGTATCGTCATATAGAGCTAGAAGCTTGAAACTTTTTTTTTTAACCGACTTCAAAAAAGGAGGAGGTTCTCAATTCGACTGTATGTTTTTTTTTATGTTTGTTACCTCAGAACTTTCGACTGGGTAAACCGATTTTGATGATTATTTTTTTTTATTTGATAGCTGTTGTTTCCCGTGTGGTCCCATTTCAATTTGGTCCAGTTCTGACAATGGCATCCATGAGAAAACCATATATAAGTCTTTTATGGAATATTTTTTTTTGTTGAAGTCGGTTTTTTTTAAAAGAATTATTAATATATGCGGACAGCTGGTATTGCTTAATAAAAACTTCTCACCTTCCGGCAACATCAAGTGTTGACACGCCACATAAGAAACGCCAAACAAAATAACGAAATGACGAATCATTTTAATAAACACACAACCTACTTGAGGAAAAACTTAATATTAACTAAAGCGTAATTATTACTCTCTTATAAGCTTTTTCCGTTAAAACCACGAGAGGTTTGTGCTCGCGTCTCAGTGTACGGAGGCGTTTTAAATATAATAAATTCTTTTAGCATTGACAAAGATAACCGCTTTAACATACGTACGTACTTGTGAGGAGTGGAGACAGAAGAATAATAAAGAACTAGCTTTTGCACGCGGCTTCGTTCGCGTTCCTGTAGATTTTATCAATCAATTTTGTTCATGTTTGTCAAAATTTAAAAAACTCGTTCACCTTTCAGTCAACATCGAGTTTTGGAACAGCAAATACAAAATAGGATTAAAAAAAAAATAGTTTTTGGAAGAAATCGTACAAGAAGGTCAAAAAGCGAGCGAGCGAAGGCGAATTTTATATGGAGTGAAAGATAAAATGGTACCCTAGATTTTGTAAGTGGTAATGTTTTTGTACCGCTGAGCTAGTATACTCCCTCACCTCATAGAAGTATTGCTTTTTAAACAAAGAAACTGTGCAAACCCACCTGGTGGTAAGGAGGTACTGGTATCTACGACACTTGCTACACTAATGGCATTGTGACATAATTTATTATTGTTTTAAGTGCTCATAATAAACCTCATTTTAAGTATTATAGATTGTCACTATCGAATTTTGTACCGTGGTCACATACTTCTACAAGTATCTTCCAGGATCTACCAGTATCTACCAGTATATACCAATATCTACCAGTATCTACTACTATTCACTTTCAGAAAATCTTAGGTTTCGTACCTATTGTTTCGATGAGTTCATGTGTTGATCCATATTTTGTAGTTTTGAAGAACAAAGAATTTCAAGCAATTTTTAAAGAATTATTATAAAAGTATATATTTGAATTTGACTTTGAAAAATATTTATTGTAAAAACGCTCTTGTTTAACTATGATCTTCATTTGCTGTAAAACAAATGCAGTTAGCGACTTCAAACAGGTCTCATTTTATAGGCAATTTAATGGAGAACAAAAAATCTTTGACACAAATGACGAAAAACGTGCTGGAAACGAGATATCATACGAAATGTAAATAAAGTCTCTTTTTTTTCATTAAATTGTTAAATCAAAATATGACGCCCCACTTGCCGAGACTGCGGGTAGGTATCGAAATTCTTAATCAGGGCATTTTTTACCATTTATTTTGTTTTAGTTCCTGGATTTTGGAGTCATCTTTTCAAAAGCAAAGACAGGTATAAAATTATACCCAAACCACAGAATAAATAATAGAAACCAAAAATGTTTACTTTCTTAAATGTCTTTATTTTCTATCAGTTACTCTGAACTTAAATCTTAGAGTCTTAAGGCCATACAATGCTTTCAATCCAAGGTACATAGTAAGAGACTCTAGTGAAGAGACCAGCGCCACCTGCTTCTCCGCACACTCTCTTCATAGAAGCCACTCCTAAGACTTTTTGGAAGCAATGCCTGAATGTAGACTGAAGTGGAAATCCTAGTTCACTCTGAAAGAAAAATGTATTTTAATGATGGAAATGATAAAAAAACTGTATTGTTTTTAACGTTGGTCAAATTTCAAGGTTTTATCAGGGTTCTTTGTGAGAGGCCTGGCTAAAATAAATTATGGGGTACCCAAAGTCTTCAAAAGTCTCTTAAATTAGAAAATATTTCAGCCATTTTTGTCGTGGGAGAGCCATACTTCGGCACGTATGGGCTGGCTCGACCGGAGTGATACCACGGCCTCACAGAAAACCGGCAGTGAAGCAATGATTTCATGGCTTTTCGCCGAATGAGTGAGGTTACCGAAAGCCCTAACCCTCCCCTCACCCCCCTCTCCCCTTCTCTCCCCCTACGCCCATCTTAAAGGCTGGCAACGCACTTGTGAACCTTGAGTTGCAGGTGCCCATGGGCGGCGGTAGTCATTTACCATCAGGTGACCCGTCTGCTCGTTTGCCCCCTATACCATAAAAAAAAAATTAAAAAAGCCATATTGGCGGTCTCTAATCAGACAACCTTGACAATTTGGTCGCTATAGGCAAGGTGGAAGGGAAGAGATCACGAGGCCGCCCCCCAAACCACTGGTGTGGCCAAGTAACAACTGTAGAGAAGCCGAAAACAGGACTTATTTGAGGGATACTACCCTCAAAATCCGTTAGTACTGTCAAAGTCACGAAACACCTTCAAAGACCTTACGAAATGAAGAACATGAATAGGAAGAAGAAACACAAAGAACATTGCCTTACATCACACATATCTTTAGGCTTTTCTTTATCTCCAAAGCATATCTGCGTGATACCATTGAAGCCATTTTTGAGCGTCGGTTGTGACGAATATAAAAACGAACACAGCTCACCAAAATTGCTGATTCGTGCCTGAAAACAGATACGAGTTGTATAGTAGTACGTTACTTAAGTATAATACATGCTGTAAGTTTCGGCGACGCGAAAACCTTATGGTATTATTTTAGTTATTATTTTTGTGCGGTACGGTGAATGTCCTTAAACGTTCGGCACTGTGAAAATAGCTGATTGCATAGATGATGTTTGATTGATTACATTACAGTTTTGGGCCGTATGGGGTATTTATTGATTTTTTTCGGTACAATGTATTTTTACTCATTGTGTTATCACTTTTAATCAAAAAAATTGTTAAATGAATTTTCCGGCAGAAATTTCCAATTCCAATGATTTTCGACTCATAGTGATAATCTGAATTCACTATTTCAGTATTCGACAGGCTGTCATATTTGTATTATGTTATTACAAACAAAAATATATTTCCAAGTTTTTTTTTCTCAGTTGATGCCGATACGCGTGATCTTGACACGACAGTTTGCGGTTAGGGCTCATAACACGACATGTTTCAACTTGCAGTTCTCGAGTTTTTTTTTAATAATTATTTTAATACACATATCAATAAAATTTTGGGGGCTTGATCTCATTATAAAGATAGTCAAATAGTACCTTGCTTAACTGTCAATAATATTAATAACGTTGTGAGTAACGTATCAGATATTTAATACTTAAATTTAGCAAAATAAATTTTGAATTTCATCAGCGTAATAAAATATTATCACAACATTTTTTAACGCGAAAATGTAATAACTTTTACTAGAATAAAGCTAGCTTCTTCAAAGAAAATAGTGAAGGTGAATTAACTGATATTTAAATATTTTTCGAAATACGTCAGATGTCTTATCTACTTCGCACAAAAAAAAACTGAGTCAACTGCCATAAATTCTACTTAGGACTTTTTAATTATTGATTCCCAAATAATTGTACTTACAGAAGGAGGTATTACTATTATTTTTGAAATGAAAACTTCTGTAGCGGCGTTGAGCACTGTTTGGGATGGGTAAAAAATGTTAAACTCGCGTCAGGACACATGACCCTGACCGAAAATGTATCGAAAATGTGTCCTAGTGTCATATATTTTAAAAAAGAGGGAGAGAGAGAGAGAGAGAGGTGGGAGTAGGGTAGGGGGGGAAGAGGAGGAGAGGAGGGGGAGAGGGAGGGGTTAGGGCCTCCGGTAAACCTCACTCACTCGGCGAAAAGCATCAATTATTGCTTCACTGCCGGTTTTCTGTGAGGTCGTGGTATCACTCCGGTCGAGCCGGCCCGTACGTGCCGAAGCATGGCTCTCCCACTTAGTTATGCAAAAAAGTGAATTTCGCAAAAGCAGTTGTCGATTTGTTCTTTGCTGCCGTCGAATAATAATTACTTCCAGTAAGTTCTCTTATCTATAAGAGAGAGTAATCTTGGTCCAAAGGTCAGTGTCAGTGCTTCTGATAAATTTATAACATCCTTAGGACGACTGTTTATTCTTGAATATGTTATTATAAAACAAAATCCCCCGCTACGTCTGTCTGTCTGTTCGCGATGGGAGAGCCATGCTTCGGCACGTATAGGCCGGCTCGACCGGAGTGATACCACGGTCTCATAGAAAACCGGCAAGTAATGATTGCATTGCTTTTCGCCGAGTGAGTGAGGTTACCGGAGGCCGTAACTCTTCCTTTTCCCCCTCTTCTTCCCTTCCCTCCTCGCCCCCTCTTCCCCTCCTCAGGCCAACAACGCACTTGTGACTCTTGAGTTGCAGGTGCCCATGACCCGGCTGCTCGTTTTCCCCCTATACCACAAAAAAAGAATAAAAAAGAACTACTGAACGGATTTTCATGCGGTTTTTGCCAATAGACAGAGTGTTGCATGCGGAAGGTTTAGGTGTGTAATTTGTGAACGTTTTGTGTAAATTGGTTGAAATATGATGATGATTGTTGAAGATGTCTCTGCTACCAGTGCGAAGCCGGGGCGGGTTGCTAGTAATAACGTAAAAGATCCGTTCGGTATCCGCCAAAATGTAACGTTTACAGATCTTTTTTCTCCCTCGGATACCCGCGGATACGAATAGGGATATCCGACACATCACTAGTTATCAGGGACACAGGAAGGGAGATAGGGTAGTAGGATCTGTACCCGAGGGATAGAAAAATAATGTCTGAAGCTCCTGGTAAAAGCTGGTACGAAATAAATACCAAAAAATCATGTCACAGTGCCATTAGTGTAGCAAATGTCATAGAAATCGATACCCGCTTACAACCAGGTAGGTTTATTTACAACTTTAGTTGTACTAACTTTTAAACTTTCGCGTTCCATGATATAATATTATTTACGTGTTTACAGGAATTAACGCGATCACGAAAAGGTATTACATACTTCTGAATTGCCTGACGTTTCGACCAGGTTGTATTGGCCGTGGTCACAGGCTGAGTCTCGACCTGACCGAACTCGAACCTGGTCGAAACGTCAGACAATTCAGAGGTATGTAATACCTTTTCGTGATCGCGTTAATTCCCGTAAACACGTATGTAAATAACACTTTAGCTGTTTAAAGAGCAATACTTCTGCTCCTGTCATTGCTCTGTTGAGTGAGTGAGGTTTTACTACCTCAGCAGTACAAAACATTAACACTCACAAAATCTAGGGTCCCATTTAGTCCTTCACTCCATATTACAGTTTTGCCTTCTTGATCCTCTCGGTAACCGTTAAGGCAGGCTGGCAGAACATTTGGCCCAAATATTATCCTGCAAGAAATTAATATGGAAAATGTCTAAAAACGAGAAATGGTAACCACACAACCTGGTAATTTTTTGTAGCGCCTATAAACATTTTTGAAATGAAAACTTCTTTAGGCACCTTGTGCATTTTTGCTATGGGAAAAAGCACTGAACTCGCACCGTCACGCTAATAATACATATATAGATCCACTAGACTACACTAATGTAAATACCTTAATAGTTTTGAGTCGGCCCCAATATATTTTTGTTTCTAAAATAATCAACTACAGGTCCCCGTCATGTTGTAGTATCATTAAAACTACATATGTGTGCTAAGTTTCAACAAATCGGTTCACAGGTGAGAAGTCAACATGGGTGAACATCATTCATCGCCTATTTTCACACCCTTATGGTTAAAATATTTATTCGAAATTTAAATGGGACCAACTTCGAAGTGTGCCCTATCTATAACGGTTCCAAGATGGGGTCTGGAACTGGAGCCAGAGTTTTTTCACAAGAGCTAAACATAGAAATATCACTAGCGCTAAGCCAATGATTTGCTTTAATCAGTCTTAACCGACTCAGCATCAGGATATTTGTAAGAACCATTACGGGCCACCTGGCTTTAAACCGGCACCAGACCTATTCTTATTCGTTATCCTGAAGTGGCCACACAATAGCCAAGTATCCTCGCTGGTGTGAGTTCGCTCCTGGAGGCCTGTCAATGCCCCAGGACGCCTCTGTGCTTCTGGAAGGAGCTAGGCTGGCTCAACTAATTAGCCTTACCTGCCTTACGCGAATTGGATGGCCTATAAATGCGGAAAAATAGCTATACTCCATTACCCTGTACACTTACTTTCTGTCCGTCTCTATCAGCCCGATATCGTTATACTTGGATGGTGCCTTGTACTCCGGATGAGGAATGGCCCTCTTGACGTCATACCGCTGCCACTCAGAGGGAGACACCCAGCGTTTATGAATTCCCAGAGCCACGAACTTAACTGTCCCTCTGAATAGTATAAAAAAAATTGCTGACATGTCATCTCTTAAAGCACCTAAAGATTGAAGCCCTTTGTTTTCGACTAGCAAACAATGACTTCATTTTCATTTCACCCTGAGGGTGAAGGTCAAAAACAAAGTATAATAATAATAATTATTTTTTCCAACCACAAGATACGGGGATCACACTGAAAGTTTTTAGTAGGCCAGTAAGAAAAGTAGCTGATGAAAAATGTATATAAATTTCGAATTAGGAACTCTTTGGGAATCTCTAGATGTTTAATGATTTCATATATTATGTCATTTGTTTTTACAGACGCGTGGCTTTCTTTAATAAATAAGTTAGTAACAAGTTTTGTTAACTTAAGTAATACTCTTAAAGTAATGGAATATATTTTAATAGGTTTTTTCCTCAAATTAACGAGGGTGAAGTACATATATATATATACCAGGGATATTGCGGATATTCGCATCCGCAATTGCGGTGCCTTCGCATCGATTTGGACATCTGCATTCGCATCCGCGGATACGAGCCTCCAAAAATTCTGTATCCCAAACATCCCTAATACATACATATTATACACAGTATTGAATCTAAATCTCCTCAGTCGGAAATTTAATGCCCGCTTAGTTCAAATGTTTAAAAAAAAAAGTTTTTTCGTGTTCTAGCACCTGTTTCAGGATATTTTTTTATTTGGTTCACCAACAATTGCTTACAACATAACATTTAAAAATATAAAAAAAGAGTTATAAGTTAATTGTAGCATTCCCTTATAGGTAAACACAGCTTGTATAATTAAGTGATAGCGATACAGCAAGGCATTGGTTAAGGCCCAAGGCGACGATAGGGGTCAAAAGTTATCGTCGGCTAGACACTGCATCTAACATTCCTCCGATCGTAGCAGTTCTCTGTTCCATTGGACATAGGTGAGTTTAGACGAGAGGGTGCATTTGTGTTTTCGCGTATGCTCATGCACCATAATACATCCTGCACATATGACTAGGCTTCTATAGAAGGATTCCGAGAAAAAAGCGCTGTGGCGATGGGCAGAGGTAAAGAGGTCTGATAAAGATGCTTACCGGATTGTGTCTGATGCCTGCACGCAGGCAATTGAGGGAAAGTGGTCGATCTAACACTGAAAACGGAGTAACAGTGTGGTTCACCAGCACCCTCAGTGACAAAGCAGCACTATTCAGAGAAGCACTGCTTTCCGCGTATAGCTGAAGAGGGGACTAGAAAAGGTGCCCCAAACAAATGCTTACCCCAATACATACTGGGAGGTAGCTACCGCGGCAGCCTATGCATCCCAAACATCGCGGTCGAAAGTCACAGAATAGGAAACACAAAACCATAACCAAGGATATGACATTTGGTACGTGGAACTTTTAGATAGTCCATCAAATCAATGCCCAGAGCGCAAGACAGCTATTGTAGCTCGTGAACTCAGACGCTATAAAGTGGATATTGCTGCGTTGACTGAAACTCATCTTGCCGATACAAGCGAGTTGATTGAACATGGTGGTGGTTATACCTTTCACTGGATTGGTACACCAGCTTCAGAACCCCGACGATCAGAGGTAGGGTTCGCTATAAATAATAGAATAGCTTTTAAACTGGTAGAACATCCCTTTGGAATATCAGACCGGGTTATGTCTCTACTGCTACACTTGGGAAATAACAAGTTTCTTAATCTGATAAGCGCTTACTCACCAACACTTGATAAAAGTGGTGACATCAAAGATGAATTTTATGAAGACCTGTCACAAACTGACCAAGATACCTAAAACAGAGAAAATCATACTATTAGGTGACTTTAACGCTCGCGTCGGCCGTGATTTCGATGCATGGCCGCGGGTGTTAGGACGATATGGTGTTGGTAAAATGAATAGTAAAGGACAACTACTCCTTGGTTTTTGCTCCCAATTTGATATGGCAATTATCAACACCATGTTTCGACTGCCAACAAAACATGAAGCCACGTGGATGCATCCGCGATCAAAACATTGGCATTTAATTGACTATGTGATCACCCGCCAAGAAGATATCTCACTATTTCATCTGACTCGAGTGATGCGCGGAGCCAATTTCTGGGCGGATCATAGACTCGTAATTACAAGAGTCCGACTGCAACTCAAACCATGTCACCGATCTCCCAAATGTGCACCTAGCTGTTTAGATCTTGCAATGCTCCAATCAAATAAAAACAGGCCGAGTACAGAGCTGCTGTTAGAACTGCCATAGCGAATGATTGTCCAGGTGCAACTCTCAATGAAAAATGGAACGGTTTAACAACTCACATTCTCGATGCGGCTACAAAAACCTTGGGCCTTAAAACACGGACTAATGCTGACTGGTTTGATGATAACGACAGCATGACCACAGAGACACTAGCAAAACATCGGGTTCTCCTTCGTAAGGAAAAGCAGACAACTGATTCTGTTAAGATCAAAGATAGCTCTAATGAAATAAGAAAACTCACTCGCATATCTAAAGACGCGTGGTGGCAAAAAAAGTTGAATATCTCCAGTGGTTGTGTGACACAAACCAATTTGGTGATTTTTTTAGTGAAGTTCGTAAACTTACAGGAAGTCCCCGACGAACTAATGTGCCTATAAAATCGGTGGATGGAAATCTTTTGGTTAATAAAGGAGACATCATTAATCGATGGGCACAACATTTTAACAATCTTTTAAACTTTAATCGGTCTGTTGATATGGATTTTTTAATAACATACATACATACATACAATAATAATCTCTTCCAGAATATCCACAAGCTAATGGACTTGATACCCTTGAAGAGGTGGTAGCCGCTATTAAGACCCAAAAAAAATAAAAATGCCGTTGGGGTTGATAATATGCCGGGTGAGCTACTGAAGTATGGCGGAGAAGAACTGCATATCAAAATCTGGAAAATCTTCACTGCAATGTGGGAAAATGAGACAGCTCCCTCAGATTTCAAAATTTCACGCATTTGTACCTTATACAAGAGGCTTATGGATAATTTTGAAAAAACTGTGGTCTACCGATAATTTTTTAAGGATGTTGAGGATTTCACGACGAAATGACGTGCTGTGTTACTGTAAAAGGTGAGCAGTCCGAATATTTTCCTGTCACATGTGGTGTCAAGCAGGGATGTGTCCTAGCTCCCACGCTCTTTGCCTTGTAGTTTTTTGTCGTGAGAGAGGCTCAGCGTCACAATGACGAAGGTATAAGATTACGATTTCGTTCAGATGGCGGTCTCTTTAACCTAGCAAGGCTAAAAGCTCACACCAAGGTATCTTACGATCAAATTACGGACCTTACGTGTGCCGATGATTTATGCTTTGTAGCTGAAACTGTTGAGGGACTCCAAAGACTTCTAACCAATCTCAGCGAATCTTGCAGTAAATTGGGTTTTAAAATTAATATTAAAAAAACTGAAGTGATATCAATGGATGCTCAACACCAAATCCCTCTAAATCTACACCTTCAGGGAAACAATTTAAATCAGGTGGAGAAATTTAAATATCTGGGTAGCACTATAACAGCAAGTGGTGATCTCGACTCTGAAATTAACAGCAGACTCGGTGCTGCTATGGCGGCCTTTGGTAGACTCTGAGACAGAGTTTTTCGCTCCCATGATAGCAAATTGGGAACCAAGATTAAGGTGTACATGGCCATTATCTTGCCTAGCCTAACATTTTATATTCCGAGACATGGTGTTTGTATCGAGGACACATACGCATTCTTGACAGGTTCCATCCAAAATGTCTACGCGACATTATAAACATAAAATAGTCAGATCGTGTACGGAACACCGAGGTGAGCCAATGTCGGTGGCATAGAGGCCTATTTGATGCGCCGTCAATTGCGTTGGTGCGGACATCTCTCCAAAATGTCAGAAGAGAGGCAAGCAAAACGTGTGTTCTTTTCTGAACTGGAACATGGTAAACGGAAACACGGTGGCAAGTTTCTTCGCTTCAAAGATGTTCAGAAGAGACATATGAAGAAATGTCAGATGATCCGTCTCGCTGGGAGATTCATGCTGCCAATCGTCCAGAATGGCGACGTATTGTGCAAAATAATATATACGTGTTCGAAGAAGAAAGAAGCTGTAAGCTAGATACTAAACGAGACCAACTGAAAACATTACATTTAATTACGTCAATGGTGCTCTCACGTGTCCGCAGTATTCACGTGTATTTACAGCAAAAATTGGGTACATTAGCCATCTAAGAGCAAAACATTCATGCTCTTAAAAAATGTTCCACAGTAGCCTAGTCGCTGTAGCCGAAATCGGCCAGGAATCTTATTTAAATATATATATAATTAAGTGATTAGAGGAGGACATCAAGGCAAACTAAAATAGATATGACTGATTTAACAATATTACTAATGCGACGAACTCTCAGTCAGTGCTTGTTGTGATAAGGCCGCACATTGTGCATTTTACATTTAATGATATATTGTTTTTTAAATGTATATATTACGTATTTGGTGTTCAATAAAGAGTACTTATTTACTTAGAGTTTTACTCACTGAGTATTTAGGGAATGCCTGACACTGTCGCGGCAGGACGATTCACTTCTTGAAAAGTCCTTGAAAAGTTTCGGATCGGAAGAGAGGGCCCTCTTCCGATCTGAAGCTTGACGGGCATCCCCGGAATGCACACGTGAGTATAACCTTATATCCTTTATAAATATGAATAAAATTCACGAAATTTTATATTCTAATGCAATACAATAATCGAATACACTTTACTTACACTTTACTCCATTACTTTGAAAAACTTAAACTGATACCAATTTCTGTTTTTCCAAGTATTCGAGTTTCGGTGGAACGAAAATAAAATTTGTCTGTGATGAGTAGAATTCAAAGTCCATTCTTTTTCTAGGTCGAACTACTCACGGGAATTCATCCTATGCTGGGCAACAGTTACTTACGAAATCTAAATGGTTGTTTCTAAATAAGTTATGAAGAAATGTACCTATCTTTTGTTTTCAGATACAATAATGGAATAAGTTTTGCAGAAAACTTTGAACAGCAAAAATTTTATTATTTGTCTGCGTCTTATTTCTATCTGATATTGGCGTGCCTAATTTAATTTTTATATTGACTTGTTGAATTGTTGCAGAAAAAACAAGATAACAATTTTTTTAAGGCTATGCCAGAAACTGTAGTATTGTTAGCTTTCCCACATAAAATAGAGGATTCTGTCGACTGGGACCGCAATTAACTCGAACCGCGGTCGCAGTTGCCGGATCCATTTAATTTTAATATTTTTCTTCTGGCGACTGGGACCACCACTAAATGAATGAATAAATCTATTGTTTAAGCCAAAAACAGTACAGTCAAATGAAAAAATGTTTAAAGTAATAATTAAAAAAGAAAAATTGTATGTGTGTGCAAACCACAAACGGCAGAAGTGAAACTTCAGAACAGTAGAATGAATTTAAATTTTAGATAATTTATATAAAAGTTATTGGTCAAATTAACACAGATGTATTAAATAATCAAAACAAATTAATTAACCAACGAATTTTGACGACGATAAATTATACACGTGAATACACCACGCATTTTCTGAAGGCTTCGTAGTACGCAGGCGCAAAAACACAGTGCACAATTCAGATTCAGGTGTATAATAAATCTGCTTGTTTCGTTACAACGATTATATTATTCCAATCACTCTTGCTTATATTCTCACACAATTATAAAGTAAATTACTAACAATTGCACAGCTATTAACACGTAGTTAATATTAAACGTCTGTCTCGGTCGAGATGTCCGATCAGAATACCCGCGCTTTTTAAAAATCACCGACTATGTGCATTTCGTTCCGGACTGAACGAAATGTATCCTTCAATCTGTTCGTTCTTCATGGACTAACAAAGTAATGGAATTTTGAATCGACTAAGTTACTAACACCTATTAAAACATTAATCAACTACAATAATCGAATATGGTATTATAAATTGAATGTGAATATTAATAAACTTGATTTAACTGACGGAAGAATCTATATATTAATACGTGAAGCGAAAAGTTTGGATCCCTTTTTACGAAAATTGGGCGGACGGAGGAGTATTTGGAAATTTCGCACACTTATAGTTTATACAGAGAAGAAGTGACAAATGCTAAAATTTTTGAACAATATTTGCTACAAAGTAAAAAAAAATGCAAAAACGGGTACATACAGCTATGGGTGTCCAGTATATATTTTGACCTGTCATGTTACAAAAGTCTATACAATGACAGGTCAAGTAATATTGGCCAATGAAATAAACCATGGTCGAAATTCGACCACCACGCGATCTCTAGTAATATTAAATAATCATAAATTCATTACACTAAGAAGAGAAAAACTACAATATTATAACTATACTAAGATAAACCTATCATAAACTCACAACTAACAACAGTCATACAGGCCACACAGCACAGATTTTAGCTTGGCCAGCGAATCACAATGCATATCAATGAGGTTGCTAAGACTATTTATGACATTCTGGATAAGGGGGAATTGGCACCCAAATATATTTAGTTAGAGGCCTAGATAGCACTATGTAATATTAATCAGAATCGTATTTTGCAGCAAATAACTTCTGAAGCTAACATTCGCAATAGGAGCACATTCAAATGAGTAAATATCTTGTATATTTACCACCTAATTTATTTAAACATCACTACTTACGTTGAATGGTCTGGTTTCAGGCACTCCGCTGCTGTGAGGATAAACCTCTCACTGATAACAGTCCCTCCACATAACCAGTCGGTCTTGTTACTCTCCCCATAACCCAGATAAGCCTGCAGGATAAAAAAAACAGTCAGTCGTAGGACTGCACGTCAGAAGTGAAAACATAACTTCACAATGTATTTGCATATACATACACACACACATCTGTATATATATAATTAGGTTAAAAATAAAAAGTAGGTAATAACATATCTAAATGTATACATAGGGTACATTGGAAGTACTGCGCTCCTGGCCGCTCATAAATGTTTGAATTTCGAATATTATATTTTTTTAAATATCAGAAACTCGGCTCCGTCTTACAAATTTTCGATCAGGTCCCGTGTCCTGACGGGAGTTTAACATTTTTTACCCATCCCAAAAAGTGCACAACGCCGCTAAAGAAGTTTTCACTTCAAAACAAGTGGACTTACTCTCGTACAAGATGTTCTTCTAATATGCGTCAGAGTAGTGTGGCTAACTCTTGAAACTATAAACTTTATTTAATCTTTTAAATTACCCCCAAAGTTAAAAATAAAAAGTCTGAACAACTAAAATTATGAAAATCGTCCTTCTGGTTTCCATCAACTCATTTTCTTACACTCTGTGTAAAGTTATTTCTTCTCAAACTTTAGGGAAAACCCAAGTTGGCAACGCTGATTCTTTTGGTTAAGATAAGACACGCTTTTCTGTCCATAAGCCTGAATAAGTCTATGCAATGTGTATAGTTTCTGGAGTCTAGAACTTAAATAAGTTCTAGACTTCAGAAAGTAAAGAAATTATTTTTGCAATTTATCCATTGGTGTGCGGTGCATATAACCAACTCCACCTAGCAAAGTCAAGCAGAACTACTTCGTAACTACTGATCCTGCATCGCGAATCGAAAGTTATATGTCTTCTCAACTGAATTTTATCTGACTTATCCTAACCTATTATTCTTCGCGTTTATACACAGTCGGATAAATATCAAAATGAGGCCACATCGATTTGCTTACAAAAGAGGGACACTGTTACTATAGTTTGTGACGGTACATGGTGAAACAAAAACATTACAAATATTGAAAATGTGCGGATGGATAAAGTAACTACCTCACAGTCTCGACAACAGAGTGCAACCTGGTCGAAACGTCAGGTAATTCAGGGGTATGTAATACCTAATTATGACGTCTCGACATAAATTTTCGGTCGGAGAAATTTTCCTTTCTAAGATTATTTTTTTATGAGATAGGGGGCAAACGAGCAGACGGTTCACCTGATGGTAAATGACTACCGCCGCCCATGGGCTCCTGCAACTCAAGAGTCACAAGTGCGTTACCAGCCTCTAAAAAGGGAGTAGGGGAAGGTGGGAATAGGGGAAGAGTGGGAGAAGGAAGGGTTAGGGCCTTCGGTAACATCACTCACTCAGCAAAAAGCAATGCAAGCATTACTTTACTACCGGTTTTCTGTGACGCCGTGGTATCACTCCGGTCGAGCCGGCCCATATGTGCCAAAGCATGGCTCTCCCACGAACCATTTTGATGGCTATCTGTGAACGAAATGTAGCGATAATTACAAGGGCTAACTCACCATATGGGGAAATCTTCTATTTATACTGCTTACAATTTCTTTGTTAACACCCGAATATATGTCTTTGTGTTTGTTACAATTTCCTTTCTCAAAAAGAGAAATATTATGAGTGTAGTTGAAACTCTTCTTACAAGGGTACTCCAAGGTCTTCAAGAAGTTGAAGCATTCTGAAAGATCATCAAGATTTCAATGAACAGACAACATGCAGAATGGACATATCAAATTGACGCGAAAAGTGTTAGTAAAGATCACTTTACGAAATAAAGTTAAGCTTTCACATTTTATCTACTCATTCGACCAAGATCATCATGATCATCCTCCTGGAATTTTGCATAGACGTTGCTTTCTAAAAAAAAAGTGTATGTGTGCAATTCACACTCGGCAGAAGTGAAACTTCAGAAAAACAGATCAAGATATACAAAGAATGGCCTTAATAATAAATAGTAAGCAAACCTGAAGTCTAGTTACAACTGTACACAACATTCAAAACAAACAATACTTCGTTTTCAATATAGGTTAAGGTTGGATCTGAATGTAAATTTGTAAAGAATCCATTAATTATAAGTGAAATATGGAGAAAAAATGCACAAAAATTACACCACGTTGACATTGACATATAGTATGCGGGCGCAAAGACAAAGATTGGTAGTACGCATGCGCAAAGACAAAGATTATAGGAACTTTATTGTATTAACTTTATCGTGATGCTTCCGTTTTATCCATAAACTTAATAAACTAACGTAATAAGTTTATGG
This sequence comes from Euplagia quadripunctaria, assembly GCA_963859945.1. NCBI lineage: Eukaryota > Metazoa > Arthropoda > Insecta > Lepidoptera > Erebidae > Euplagia > Euplagia quadripunctaria. The sequence goes on from OY982586.1 coordinate 4,167,079, forward strand.
TTTTATCGAATTTCAAATCACAACGATTCTAAAGAAGTTCATTTCAAAAACTCTAAGATGGTCGTCCCCCTTGACAAAATCTACATTAATGCGAGTGAAGGCAATAGCGGGTGTAGTATATTTATTACACTCACGATTTGCAAATTTTCTTCCTCTTCCCGTTAATACACCAACATTTGTATCGTATAACACTTTTCTGAAAAGAAAAAGTTACAACCGATTGCTGATTGGCCCTCTGGTCTAGTGGTTAGTGATCCTGACCGCTGATCCAGATGGTATGGTACACGGGGCAAACGAGCAGACGGGTCACCTGATTTTAAATGACTACCGCAACCCTTGGGCACCTGCAACTCAAGAGTCACAAGTGCCTTGCTGGCCTTTAAGGTGGGAGTACGGGAAGGGTGGAAGAGGAGGAGAGGGGGGAGGGAAGGGTTAGGGCCTCCGGTAACTTCACTGCTTCACGGCAAGTTTTCTGTGAGGCCGTGGTATCACTCCGGTCGAGCCGGCCCATACATGTTGAAGCATGGCTCTTCCACGATAAATTCCCACCCAGGACAAATAATTGTGTGATGACCACGTTTATTTGTTCTGTATCTTGATATTAAGTTGGTCAGCTGGTGTTACTGTCGTAGTGGCCTCCCAGTCACAGGAAATACAGGGCATTTGGGTACGCGACGCTGGCCTCTGCGAGCTACTGCAGTCTCATTCCCTTTCCTCGTTCAAGACTTGCGGTATTTACTTTCATTAGATATACATACCTTCTTCCTTCTTTCCCGTCCTAAAACGACTACATTCCCAAGGAGGGTTGGCGTCAGGCAGGCCATAAAAACCAGTCAAAACTCTCTTGCTGACCCCAACTAAATATGCTGATGTAGGTATTCAGAAATATATAAGCATATTTATCAGCTGTCTGGTTACCATAGTACAGGTTCTGTCCAGGTTGGGATCAGACGGCTGAGTGTGTGATGTGTCAAGTTATAATTACTATTACTTAAACACATTATCTTCTGAGTGCAAGGAGCAAATTCTATGAAATAAGGAATTTGTTTCTATGTACTGTCAGTAGGGACACACTCCGCTTTCAGTTAGGTGACGCACTTCTCCTGGGGTATTCAGGTTTATTATTTCTAATATTGTTTGGTTAGCATCTGTCTGGACCACTAAAGCTTGGTCCTAGGTCCAGGTCTCTTGGGTATTATAAAAGCAACCCCAGAGCTTTTACCATCCTATCTAATATTATTCATTCGTGGGAGAGCCATGCTTCGGCACGTATGGGCCGGCTCGACCGGAGTGATACCACGGCGTCACAGAAAACCGGCAGTGAAGCAAAGTTTGCATTGCTTTTCGCCGCGTGAGTGAGGTTACCGGAGGCCCTAATCCTTCCCTCTCCCTCTCTTCCTGCCTCTTCCCCCCCTCTCCCCTTCTTCTCAATTAAAGGCCGGCAACGCACTTGTGATTCTTGAGTTACAGGTGCCCATGGGCGGTGCTAGTCATTTACCATCAGGTAACCCGTCTGCTCGTTTACCCGCTATACTTACCATAAAAAAAAGAAATAAATGAGCATGTGAGTTGTTTGTTTGTTCTGCATCTCAACTACTCAACAGAATGGTCATCGTGACATTTTGAATAGACATTGTCAGGGGTATGGACATACGGTAAAAGATACCCTATATCCATAACCAAAGGTAGGGGAGACGGGGGATGGTTGGCCATAAGGTATTGGTATTGGTATAGGGCTCTGTTTCCGCATCTAGACTCATAGGTGGTCCATTATGCGTTCAGATAGGCTGACTAGTTGAGCCAGCCTAGCTCCTTCCAGAAGCACAGAAGCCTCCTGGGATGTTCACAGGCTTTTAGGAGCAACCTAGCTCCCGCGAGGATACTTCCCCGTTGTGTTGGTCATAGGGGTAGGTAGATTAATTATCAAAAACTCGACTTAAGTGAAAGTGTTTCGTCATACAACTCGCCACGAAAAATCATTTCCTCCTCCCACTAAGATGAGGTGGTAGTGATTTCTGCTTTCTGTTTCTACGAGATCAAGCTTGTACACCATATCGTAATTAATTGCGAGCTGTTTGTAATTTTTTTTCAAAAGTTTAATAGTGTATCTATCAGATGTATTCGTTATAATAATATACATTTTAACAAAAATATAACAAGCATAAAGTGAAATTTGGTCAACCATCACCAGTCTCCCCTACTGGCCCTGAGTGATAACTAAATTGATTGGCAAAATCTACGTTGACGCGACCGAAGCCCCGGGGGAAAGCTAGCTGTTTCATAATATCAAAAAACAAAAATAGACTGTCATGGGACTGCTGACTTATTAATAAGGAGCTGACAAAACTCCCTTAGATTACTCCCCAAAACTTAGATTAGCGCCCTCTAGTGGATCTATACCATATAATACATAAGTATATATCAAACTACAGTGGTATCGCGTAGAATCCACAAATAGCGTAAAAATATTTTTTTAAATATAAGAAACTCGGACACCTTTTCGATCAGGTCACGTGTCCTGACGCGAGTTTACCATTTTTTACCAATCCCAAAAAGTGCACAACGCCGCTAAAGAAGTTTTCACTTCAAAAAAAAGTTTTACTCAGTACATACCGTGTATCGTCTACCAAAGAACAGTCGGTACAGCAAACTATAGGAGACGAGCCTTCGAAACTACATATCTGGAAAGAAAAAACATGTCCCCGTAAACAATTAAATATCAAAATTTCTTGTTTTTCAACCCTCGAAGCAATCATTACATATTATAATACAAAGTCCCCCGCCGCGTCTGTCTGTCTGTCTGTCTGTCTATTCGCGATATTCATGCGGTTTTCACCAATAGATAGAGCGATTCATAAAGAAAAAACCCACCAGTGACACCAAATTTATTGCGTTTGTCTATAGCTGTTGGTAACCGATTACTATCAGACTTAATTCTTGAAAAACAAGCATAAATTAAAAACTTAAATGACCCCAGACCTGATGACCATCCTTTCAAACAAAAAGAAACTACTTAAATCATATTTGGTTCATAAGTTTAGGAGCTATGATGCCACATACTAGACACACACAGATCAAACGTTAAACTTATAAACTTACTAGCAACCCGCCTCAGCTTTGCACAGGTAGCAGAGACATCTTCAACAATTATCAATTTCAACCAATTTACACAAAACCTTAACAAATGAATAACCTAAACCTTCCTCTTGAATTACTCTGTCTATTGGTGAAAACCGCATGAACATCCAGTAGTTTTTCAGTTTATACTGAACAGACAAACAGACAGACACGGCGGGGGACTTTATTTTATATTATGTACAAGCTAAATGCATGTACATATTATAAAACCCACATACCGGAGGAGGATTCTTCTGTCTTATATTCTCCACCGCACTCCTGCATCTGTGGAGGTGGACGCACTTCCCTGAACGCTCCTGCCAAGTGCAGTTGGCTCCTAAAATAAAGATAATTATAGTTTATTAAAAATAAATAACACACTTTAATGGCGAACCGAATTAAAAAGTAAAAAAGAATTTCACTATCGTCACAAATGCGTTGCCAGCCTTTAGGTGGGAGTAGGGGAAGGGGAGGGGTTAGGTCCTCACCAAGCTTTACTTCACGCCGGTTTTCTGTGAGGCCGTAGCATCACTCCGGTCGAATCGGCCCATACGTGCCGAAGCATGGCTTTCCCATGATGAGGGATATAAATAATTATTTCAATATTATTATCAATTTTCATGTCAATAACTGCATTTATTTTTTTCATCAACATCCTTGGTATTATACACATTAATAATCGTTCATTTTCATATTCTTTTGTCAGTTAAAAAATAAAATCCCACTAATATTATAAATGTGAAAGTTTGGATAGATGAATGGATGGATGTTTGTTACTCTTTCACGCAAAAACCTCTGAACCGATTGCGATGAAACTTGGTATGTAGATAGCTGGAGACCTGAATTAACGCATAGACAACTTTTTTGTCCCGATATTCTCACGGGATCGGGACTTACGCGGGTGAAACCATGGGGCACTGCTAGTATTTGTTTAAAAACAACGAATTTCCGTACAACTGGTAGCGGTTTATTTGATCTTTTGTAATATCTGTATTATTTGGACGTTTTTACTCAAATATCAACACAGTAAGTGGCCATCCATACGTTACCCAAATTTCATGATTTTTGACGTGAGACCTCTTTGGAATGGTTGTGATTTAAAATTCGATAAAACGAAAAACTCACACTAAAAAGAGACAAACAAGATAAACATTCATAAATAAGATTCAGCCTGCGAGAGAATGAGATAGAATACAAGTATACAGTGTTTCCTATAATCTTTGAAAAGAGACAAACATATTCATAAATAGGATTTAGCCTGCGAGAGAATGAGATAGAATACAAGTATCAGTGTTTCCTATAATCTTTGTCTTTGCGCCTGCGTACTATGAAGCCTTCAGAAAATGCGTCGATGTCAACGTGGTGTCATTTTTGTGCATTTGCGTATTAAAATTCGTTGGTTAATTATTTTTTGTTAATTATTTAACACATCTATGTTAATTTCACCAATCAATTTTAAATAAATTATCTAAAATTAAATTTATTAACATTAGTAAATTATTTGTGTTGATTTTACTTTTTATTTCTCATTCTCTCGTAGGCTACTTTTCTGAAGTTTCACTTCTGCCGTGTGTGAATTGCACACACACACACAGTTTTTCACCACCCATCTGCAACAAGGATGAGGGGTAGCCCACATCCTTGTTGCAGATGGTCACATTTGTGACCCCTCCCAATGCAATTATATACCCAGAATTTAATAAATTGAAAACAAAATATCCAAAATTATTATGAGGGTTCCGTTCCTTAAAATAAAAAAAAACAGTCAGTCGTAGGACTGCACGTCAGAAGTGAAAACATAACTTCACAATGTATTTGCATATACATACACACACACACACACATCTGTATAAATATAATTAGGTTAAAATAAAAAGTAGGTAATAACATATCTAAATGTGTACATAGGGTACACTGGAAGTTCTGCGCTCCTGGCCGCTCATAAATGTTTGAATTTCGAATGTTATATTTTTTTAAATATAAGAAACTCGGCTCCGTCTTACAAATTTTCGATCAGGTCACGTGTCCTGACAGCGTTTAAATGTTAACACTTGGCAGATAAATCAAAACCTATAAGGTATTTTCCATTGACCTAGAATAATGAAATTTGGCGAGAAGCAAGGTCTCACACCATAAGTAAAGGCAAAATCTGAAAGTCGTTAATTTGTTGCTATATCACTTTTTTTTGCGATTACAAACTTGCATTTTTCGGTTGGAAAATTGATTATAAAAAACGGGCAAAAATCTTCGAGAATTAATTCCCGAGATTTGACGAACCATCTACATACAAGTTTGTACGAAACCCTCGGTACGCGAGTCAGACTCACACTTGACACTTGTTTTTTTTTTAAATAAATCAATATTAAATTAAACAAAACAAAAACTAATTAACGAACTGTTAAGAACGTCTAGCGCCATCTAGGATCTTGAGGGCAAACTGATCGCGATTGGAACACGAAATACCTCTACTTAATTTTTAACCCCCGACGCAAAAACGACGGGGTCAAGACGGGGTGTTATAAGTTTGACGTCGTTGTCTATGTGTGTGTGTGTCTGTCTGTGGCATCGTAGCTCTCAAATGGATGGATTTCGATGCGGTTTTTTTCATTTGAAAGCCAGTTTCCTTGCGGTGGTTCTTAGCTATGTTTTGTTAATATCGGTCCAGCAGTGTAAGAGTATCAGCTCTTTTCCAAAATGATGTAGGGAATTTTATAATCGTTGAAGGGATTTTCGAGTCAGGGGTGTTTTAAATTTATAGTTATAATTCCATTCATTCTTCATTTTGTATTCGATGGCCATTACTTGCCTTCTGAGTTTTGTCTGTACAGTTTAAACAGTTAAAATATAATAAAGGAATTCATTGAAGAAAACCCTACCCACCTAAATACTCGCTAGAAGAGCTAACACGAACTATAAATGATAAATTGCATTAATGAAAGATCGAACAATTAACGTGTGACGTAATTTTATGAATGGCCTCTAATAATTTAAGAATAAATCGTTTATATGATAATTAACTTGGGTTTTAATAAAAAACCAATGACGTTATGTCTAAGTATTTTCCTTAATCTTTTTTTTTATGGTATAGAGGGCAAACGAGCAGACGGGTCACCTTATGGTAATGACTACCGCCGCCCATGGGCACCTGTAACTCGAGAGTCACAAGTGCGTTGCCGCCCTTTTACGTGGGAGTAGGAGAAGAGGGGGAAGAGTGGGAAGAGGGGAGAGAGAGGGGAAGGGTTAGGGCCTCCGGTAACCTCACTTACGCGGCGAAATGCAATGCAAACATTGCTTCACTGCCGGTTTTCTGTGAGGCCGTGGTATCGAGCGGAGTCGAGCCGGCCCATACGTGCCGAAGCATGGCTAAATCGTCCAAACCTTTTATGCAACAACTCTTTATCACAAAAAAAAATACAAAATACATTGGCAGATACTTATTAGGTATATATATAAAATGCGTAATGGGCAAAATATAGAATTGAACATAACATTAATTGATCGAGATAAATATGCACTGTTTAAAATATAATTGGCATTCAATGTTTGGTAACACTTTCATCCTATATCACTCACCTGAATACTTCCTTAACAGTTCACTTATAGCGAAATCACAACCAAAAATAAACAAAATAATATATTTATTCATTATAAATTAAAAAAACTAAACTATCTTAAATAAAAGTTTAATTTCACTATTTCACTTAATAAAGATAAAAACATTGGTAACAATATCTATACATATTCGCCATCTTTAATATTAGTTTGTTTTATGACACGACTGGTTTTAAGATACAAATTATTACAACTAAAGAAAAAAAAGCCAATGTCTTATAAAACTCAGACATCATGTTAGGGCTAATGTACACTGCACGTGAACAATCTCAAGTTAGGTAAAAGATGAAGTAATATTTTGTTGTACTGACCACATAGCCATTAACGCGACGAGGTGTAGGATCGCGGGAGTGAATATGAGTCAGTCCGACCTATCGACGGAGCCACGTATTTGTATTTGATGTGATGTGATTCTGTAACAGTCCGGAGAGGGCCGGCCGGCTCAAACCAAAGGTACCATATAAATAAAACCACATTCTCTACTACTCATCTAATATGCCTACGGCCATTGTCTACAAATGTTCAAGATCTGCATGAGTTTAGAGACTTAGAGACTTTCTCCTGTGATTATCTAACGAAATCAATAAGGTTTTTGAAGTGAAAACTTCTTTAGGCACGTTTGTGCACTTTTGTATGGCGAAAAAGCACTGAACTCGTGCCCGTTACGCTATTAATACATATATAGATCCACTAGAGGGTGCTAATCTAAACATTGAGTTCTGTCAGCTCCTTAATAATTAATGTCACCAACCTGCTAATGTGACGTTTTAAGTTCGTCGTTTCGTTTAAGTTTTCACTTCCGTCGGCAGTCCCATGTCGGCAACTTGGTCGGCACTTGTGACTCTAAAGTTAGAGGTGCCCACGGGCGGCGGTAGTCACTTACCATCAGGTGACCCCTTTGCTCGTTTGCCCCTTATACCATAAAAAAAGAAACCGTTTGGTAGGTAGCTGGTTATACACTTGCCTCGCATCTTAACTCACGGTTAATGTAAATATGCCCTAATATTTTACTCACTGACCAACTCAACTTGTTTATTTTTAGTGATGGTGCGTAATAGAGTAGATAAATCAGGTTTTATTTGTCTGATTACTGTTTGGAAAATAATTTGATATGTAAACATTTAATCAGGTATTAGTAACAGGAAAAATTGAGCAAAACTTGTTTAAAATTCTTAGTTCTAGAGGAATTTTGGAACTGTGCGACTAGACAAATACTTGGGCCTTATATAAAGACTGTGTAATTGAGATACCTATGCAGCGTGACAGTTTTAGTATAGTAACCAAATGTCTCCTTTCGTTCACAAAACTGATGGAAAACGGGACTTTTGTGTACGAAGGAGGTTAGTAAAAGGCCCTACTCACCTTCGTGCCTGATGTACGTCCCGCCAAGGACGCCGTGCCCGACGTAGCATACACACGCATCGTGCGCCGACATACGTCCGCTCAAGACCACGGTGCTGTAGCCAGCGTTGCCAATGCCATATTCTTAAATTACCCCAAAATAATAGTCAAATTCCACAGTTTGGGGAGATAAAACCTGAAGTCGTAATGTAATTAATAAGGCTAAAAATTCCCGATGCCCCGCATTTTCCTCGCATTGATGGTCTCCCCATAAATTCCCTAATCGGTTTGAAATTCCCCGCATTTTTGGGCATTCCCCACAGATTGGCAATATACTGTATTTGTATGTACCATAAACCTTATATACTAGAACGTAAAATTTATGGTATGTACATAAACTTAAATGTTAAGTATCGAGGTGTCATTTTAATTACACAAGTAGGTACCGATGCGAGGTCTGGTATACGAATGACTTACACTGCTTTAATTTTGGAAAAAGATTTAGGGCTCAGCGCATATATGAATATGTATACACTCGAGCGAAGCTGCACGGGGAACAGTTAGTGGTTAAAAGAAAACAAAAAGAAAATAATTATTCTCCAATGGGAGAGCCATGCTTCGGCACGTATGGGCCGGCTCGACCGGAGTGATACCACGGCCTCACAGAAAACTTTTTTTGTAGGAGCTTTAGTTTTCGCTCAAGACGCACAAACCGGCTTTCATCATTTTTTCCTTTTTTTTGGCATCTTACCTGACAATATAATGCTATAATTTTACTTGCAATCAATTCCTTATAGTTGAATCTAGATAAAATAAGTTATTCCGCTCATATAGGAATTTCATGGATTATAGAGGATTTTTTCGCTAATTCAATCTGACTATAGGTAATTTGTGGTAATTTGTCATAATTATCGTTAGCGAAATATTAAAAAAACACGTAAGCTTTGATTTTTTTTAACTCTCGAGTCGAGAGTTAATAATCAAAGCACGTAAGGTGTCTTTTGGACACCCGGTTGGAACGAAGTTCCTTGCATTATATATAAATATATTTAATGGACTGAATAATTTGTATAAAAATATCGTAAATATTGTAAAAACTCGAAATTAAAATTATGCCATCTGTGAAAGTTGTCCGAACTAATATATGGATAATAAGTAGGGATGCGCCGAATATTCGTTTGGTATTCGGTATTCGGCGTATTCGGCATCATTTCCACTATTTGTATTCGGCCAAATTATTCGGTTTTGTTGCCGAATATATTCGGTTCAAGATTTTCTATTTTCTTGGCTCATGTAGCCAAAGTGTAGGACTAAAAGACAAGAGTTCTTATGTAAGATTCATGTCATATTATAAGTCAAAGAAAATATATTTATTTCTTAACCTATAGTTGGTATGGTCAACATTTATTTTAAACCTTAAATCAACATTTTATTTAAACCTCAAAACAATATTTATTTTTAAACTTTAAATCAACATTTAAACCATACATACCGTACCGTACCAACCGTAAAACAATGTAATAGTAAACCGAATAATTCGACCGAATATCCGGTTCGGTAAAGGTTAAACCGAATAATATTCGGTATTCGGTTATTCGGTGAAACCACTATTCGGCGCATCTCTAATAATAAGTAAACAAACAACATCATATGTTATTACAGTAGTATCGCGCAGAATCAACAGATGGCGTAATAAAATAAACCAACTCGCGGTCAGTATTTTTCGTTGCTCTAACTCTTTTTTCCGTCTAGCACCCCATCCGCAGAGCGTCTTATGAGTAAAGAGCGATGAGGAACTTCGTTTCAATAAAATAAACAGAGACAGTCATGAGGATTGCTGACAGAAGTGAAAATAGGTCACATTAGTATGTCGGTGACGCGAACCCATAAATTATATCCCTGCCAAAAAATCGCTTAGAGCGGCTAAAGAAATATTCACTTCAAGAATGGTAACTTTGCTATCCGCAATTTGAAACTCATTTGAAAATAGAATATTATTAGTAAAAATAATAATCAAGCCAAGACCCTCGATCAACACCTTAAGAGGCTCGCGTTAGACGGCTGGATCAAGGGACTGATGCAGAAAACAGTTCTCCTCGACACAGCCCGTATGGTGAGGAGGTTCCTGTCTTTGGAGCCCTAACCACCGGTGTCTTGGTCCCTGTACACGATGTCGGTGGTCTACTATTTTTTATATTTTTAAATATATAGTTTGTTTTATACATATTTAAAAGTGTAATTTATAAGTTTTAAGTTTAATAAAGAGAAATAATATTCATTTATATCAGGCTGCATAGGCCCATAGATAGTCTCTACATCTCTACAATTTTTTTTTGACTCTACCTCTACCACAGCTCTACATAAAATCCTTTGACAGTTTGTCCTCCGTATACCTACTTGACATTGGCAAAATTGTGGTAACTCCACAAAGGAAAATTAAGAAGATGGACGAATAGACGTCCATTTTTTTACGTTTTGTTATTTAACTTGCATAATTATAAAATACTTGATTGATACATTGGCGGAATTCCTGCGCTGATTCTTGCGCGGGATAGAGTCCATAATAAAATAATATATATATATATATATATATATATATATATATATAATATAACTCCACATAGTAAAAGATGAAGTTGAAGTACCTTGGGTGACATTTCATGACAGTTGTCAATTTTGCGTTTTTATTTTGGTTTTACATACAAATAATTACAGTAACAGAGTTGAAATCACATGACATAACTTGATTTACTTGTTAATATTATATAGTTTATTAGGAATAATAACAAAAAGCGAACGGCTAATTTTAGCAACTATGATGAGAAAAGTATACCAGCCGAGCTCGTAATGAAATACGAGTAGGTAGTTAATATGTCATTGAATATGAGAACATTATTGAGAATAAGCAAACAGACGCTACCACAAATTCTCAAAAAGGTTGGTCACGGCTAGCTGATGAATTTAACAGTATTTGTACCGAATGCTACAGAACACCTAACAATTTAAAAACTTGTTGGGAATATGTTAAGAGGGCAACCAAAAAGCCAAGTTACTAACCGCAAAAAAGAAATATTTATGACAGGTAAGTGCTTTTAAAACATAGGTAACGTTCTAGTGTATGTACGACACATTGTGTCTTACACTGACATATATTGATTGCAGCTGGTAAACCGCAGACTCCTCCGGTAAATCCAAATAGTTAAAGCAGTACGGGGTCTGGCACTTGAAGGATTATCTAACATATCGCCACCCAGCGAAAAAAGTGTCATATCACACGTAAGGTACGTTTTGACATTTTTATAGCATTGAATAGCAAATGTTGCATTTGGTCAGCTGTAAAACATAGTTATAATCTCAGTGAAAAAGGGAACAGTTTTCTATTTCACTAAGCCGTTTTGTTCAATTTACCAGCATAAAAGTTGTGTTTTCTCGAAATAGCTGTTTTATACTATGATTTTTTTTTGCCGCGTGGCGGTATATAATTGTTATGGACCTGATAGTATTGAAAGAATTTGTTCTTAAAACACATAATTAATTTTACGTTTATAGTGTTGCATTCTATTATCATCTTCCTACACTTGTCCCATTTTAATTGGGGTTGGCACAATATATACATTATTTATCTCTTCATCGTCTGCTATTGCATTCCATGAAATAAAACTACTTATGTTTATGGCAGTCAATGTGTTCATAGATAGGTATTACAGGCTGGTCGAAACATCAGTATTATTCATCTAAAGGAATGTTAAGAATTTATGACCTTCCGATCTATAACATTATACGTCACAACTTACGTCATGCTGGCTTTAACATAAAATTTGATAATTATGTAGTTAGTCATACTTACTATGATCACATTCCATTAAACACTTTTATACATTACTAGCTGTGCCCGCGAATTCGTCCGCGTGGAATAGTGTATTTATATCGAATCAACAGCCTAAAAAATAAGTTTCAAGCTTCTAGCTTTAAATATGACGATACTTCCATACAACTTTTCATCCCCACCTTTCAACCCCTTACACCCCTTTTTCGCATTAAAAAGCAGCCTATGTCCTTTCTCAGGCTCTAAAATATCTGTGTACCAAATTTCATTTAAATCGGTACAGTAGTTTTGGCGTGAAAGGGTGACAGACAGACAATTAGTTACTTTCGCATTTATATATTGTAAGGATTGTTTATAATAATTTCTATTTATAATCTCCGTAGTTAGATTCCATAATCTGACACTCCTTTATGTTGCATGTTTGTGTTTATTAATGCTGATACATTAAATTGCCGTTTGATCTTAAATTATGCAGCTTCTGTTCTATGTACTGTTAAGCGTATGTACTAAGCTATTTCTGGATAAAGAGATTTTTTTTCTTTTCTTTTTTATAGTATAGGGGGCAAACGAGCAGACGGGTCACCTGATGGTAAATGACTACCACCGCCCATGGGCATCTGTAACTCAAGAGTCACAAGTGCGTTGCTGCCCTTTAAGGTGGGAATAGGGGAAGAGCGGGCAGACGGGAGAGGGGCATTAGAGGGGAGGAGAGGTGAAGGACGGGAATAGGGGTGAGGGCAGGGTTAGGGCCTCCGGTAACCTCACTTACGCGACGAAAAGCAATGCAAGTATTATTTCACAGCCGGTTTTCTGTGAGGCCGTGGTATCGCGCGGAGTCGAGCCGGCCCATACGTGCCGAAGCATGGCTCCCCCACGTAACAAGATGGAACTCCTTATTTGGTTTAGGTACTGTTTTTGTAATAGATAAATGATTTAATCTTTATTCGCTATCTGATTTTCGAAGTAATTACTTCCTTTACTGTACTTGTAATTTTTTCCCAACTTTGTATTTTTTTTTTTAAGAAAACAGCAATGAACAAACACTTCCTACGAGAGCTGCTGCACAAAGCATCCTATTTGCGTGGCAGCAATAAGTCCAGTTTTTGAAACGAAAATTTTGGACGAGAGAAATTTTGCTCCGGAACCTGTGTTTCGCACCATAATTGGTGCGCCCATAGGGCCTTCCTTCCTTCTTCTGCTGTGCCTCCTCACTACGAGTGTTGATCCGTACACCCAGATTAACCTGGATGGATTTTATTTCTACACATTTACCTAACGACACAAGATTGTTTTGACATTAAAAAATCTCCCAGTGAAGTATTTTGGTGGCTGGAATGGTCATACAAATCGTGGAAAGAGGAGTTCTTTATCCTCGCTGGTGTGCTTTAGTGAAGTGATGAAGTGTGTAAGCTTTTTTTTTATTAACATGTGTTGTGTATCCTTGAGAAAAATAAATTATATGTTCTAAAATTCTCTTGGGTCTGTTTTTGTTATTTTTTTTTTATCTGTTATAGAGTTTAGTGTTATTTTTAGCCGACGAAAAAAAGGAGGTTCTCAATTTGACCGTATATATATATATTTTTTTTTATGTATGTTTAGCCCTCTCCGTCATTTATGAACCGATTTTGATTATTCTTTTTTTGTTAGATAGGGTATGCCTCAAGGGTGGTCCCATGTCAAGGAAGTCAGGATCTGATGATGGGATCCTGATAAAATTGAGAGAAACCTTCGAAAATTGTAGGAACGAATAGTGTTTCTGTTTAGTTTTCATTACTTTATCAGGTATTTGCGTTCTGAAATCATCACATAGCTTAGCTGATGATGAAAAAAAATCATCAAATAAAAATCTTTTTAACAAAAAATTAAATCGATGAAAAGAACTTAAAAGCAAAAATGAATAACTATAACATTTTTATAATCTTATTTTGAGTCGTTAATTTTTTGTTAAAAAGATTTTTATCATGGATTAGTTTTGTTTTACCCTTGTAAGATATTTCTACATTAGGATGTAAATCCCTTAAAACTAAATACGGACCTGAATATACACTGGTCATTTTTTACCTATTTTCATTTTTGATTAGTACTTCATCATTAGTTTTATAATTAATAGGATTAATTCCTATAACATATTTAGTTTTCCTTAATAGTTTACTTTTAATAAATTTTCTCTCGCTTCTTTTTGTGATATTTGAAGTCGATATTTTAATTCTAATGGATAGCTTTCATAATAACTACTAACTATCATTGCCTTTTCTGTTCCCCACAAATGATTTGTATAGACTTGCCGATGTTCTAACAGTTAGGCAACTTTATATTTTAAACACCATTCTCAAGCAGCACTCTCTTATCAAATTCAATCCCTTACGCAATCAAAATAAACGGCTCAAACATAAGGTCTGTTTGTCGGATAAACAATGGTCCACTAACTTCTCCAAGAAATATTTTGGCTTTTTAGGAGTATACATATAGAGATATATATATAGAGTACATTGCTTACCGAAAACAAGTTCAATAGGCGTAAATTTCGTCTCTGTATGAACTGAAGTATTAAAGGCAAAGCTCCAGGACGACAGCCACCGGCTCCAGTTTTCAGCGTGATGGTTGGTTTGTATTCGTAAGTATGCCCCCAGATGTTTGTGAGGATTTTCTAAAGATTTTTGGTGCCCGCTTCGAGTACGTGTTCTGCAATCGCTGATTTGCTAATCTGCTTTGCTTGGCCTATGTAGGCCTACATAGTCCAAAGAATATTGCTGAAAGGGTCAAAGGTAGGCGTACATAGGCCAAAGAAAGCGGACTATTGCTGAAAGGGTCAAAGGTAGGCCTACATAGGCCAAAGAAAGCGGAATATTGCTGAAAGGGTCAAAGGTAGGCCTACATAGGCCAAAGAAAGCGGACTATTGCTGAAAGGGTCAAAGGTAGGCCTACATAGGCCAAAGAAAGCGGACTATTGCTGAAAGGGTCAAAGGTTGGCCTACATAGGCCAAACAAAACGGACTATTGCTGAAAGGGTCAAAGGTAGGCCTACATAGGCCAAATAAAGCGGACTATTGCTGTAAGGGTCAAAGAACACATCGGTGTTGTGAAGAACCGACAGTTTAGCAAATCAGCGATTGCAGAACATGTACTCGAAGCGGGCACCAATCACTGGATTGAATTTCACCGTACGCAAGTCCTCTCCACGGAACGTCACTTTTACTCAAGAGTTGTACGTGAAGCGATTGAAATTAAAAAACACAAAACTTTCAATCGGGATGATGGTTTTAAATTATCAACAGCGTGGAATCCAGTGATAAAAAACATGCCACCTCGCTTTTATGCGCAGTCGGGTGAACACTAGAATAGGGGCACATCGGTTTGCTTAGAGAATAGGGACACACATCGTATGTGACGGTACATGGCGAAAAAAAAATATCGAAAATGTGCGCGTGTATGAAGAACCTTCTACCTCACGATCTCGACGACGGAGGGCGTACAGCGCTGAGCCAGTCAACCTGTGATCACGGCCAGTGCAACCTGGTCGAAACGTCAGGCAATTCAGAGGTATGTTATACCTTTTCGTGATCGCGTTAATTCCCGTATAAGTACATAATTATATCACGGAACGTGAAAGTTTAAAAGTTAGTATAGTATGTAATCACTACATATTATAAAACAAAGTCCCCCACCGCGTCTGTCTATCTGTTCGCGGCAAACTGAAAATCTACTGAAGAGATTTTCATGCGGTTTTCACTAATAGACAGAGTGATTCATGAGGAAGGTTCGGGGAATATAATATGTTAAGGTTTTGTGTAAATTGATTGAAATATGATGATGATTGTTGAAGGTGTCTCTGCTACCTGTGCGAAGCCTGGGCGGGTTGCTATAAAAATAAATTAAATCTCCAAACTCCAACCTCAGCGGGGACGAGTATTTTTATAAAAGTATACTTAGTATACATACCTAGTATACATACCTAGTATACCTAGTCACTTACAAATTTACGTAAACATAACTTGAGATAAATACAACACACAAAAACAAAATTGTTTTCTTCTTAGTTGAAAACATTTTAAACTCTAGGTTTTTTATTGTTTGGTTCAATTTAATGAAATACAATAATCAAAGCCACACAATGTTTTCAATCCAAGACACGTAGTGTAATACCTTGGTGTATACGCCAGGACTGCCAAGGAAACTACACGCAGCGCCAAATGACGTTATTCCTATTATATCGAAGATGCAGAATCCGTGTGTTGACATTGTATGAAGTGGACCTCCACTGTCACCCTGTTACAGAAAAAAAATTCTCTCACGTAACCATATAGGCGAAAACATACCTACTATTAAAACTCGATGCCAACCTTCGGACGCGACGCCTGTTGGTCTGATCAAGGGTTGCCACCCGTACTTTATTATAAAGTATTGGACGTTATTTCGAGTAATTGTACTCTATACCTTACGACAACAATAAAGTACGCAAAATTAATTTCTTTCGTGTGATTTGATTTCTCTAGGATTTATTTTACATAAAGCTTAAAAAAAAGATTGGTCGTAAGACGGATTCAAACTAGTCAATAGATTTTTATTAAATAGTAATGATTCTGATGATTAAAATAAATGAGTAATAAAACAAAAAAAAACTACTCATTTATTTTAACTTAAATATAGACTGTAAAGAAAGTATACAGAATTTTGGCAGGAATAATTCTTCTTCTTTATAAAAAAGTAAATAAAGTAAAATAAATAGTACTTTATTTTGACACAATGTACTTTTTTTTTTCTACCTTTAATAACCAATGTACTTTATTTGGACAAAAAAAAGTAGGCAGTCATGGGACTGCCGACAGAAGTGAAAACACATTTTTTAAAGATTAATTATTAAGGAGCGGACAAAACTCAATGTTTAGATTAGCGCCCTCTAGTGGATATATGCCATAAGTATATTTCAAACTATAGTAGTATCGCGCAGAATCCACAAATGGCGTAAAAATATTTTTTTTAAATTATTATACTCGGACATCAGGCTCACGTGTCCTGACGCGAGTTTAACATTTTTTACCCATCCCAAAAAGTGCACAACGCCGCTAAAGATGTTTTCACTTCAAAAAGGTGGCAACCCTTGTCCCATCATTCCAATGTCCCGTCGCGGCGTCGCATCCGATATTCGTAGTGTGTTTCTGGTCATAGAAAATTATTGTCGTCGAATGACATCTGGTTTTAATAGTAAGTGTGTTTCTGCCTATAAATATTTATTTATTTAGCCCGTTAAACTGGGTGAGAGATTTAATATTTATGCCTGCCTCGTTTGGTTCTTTTGGCTATAGGATGTCTCTAAACTCAGTGTGCCTTATGGCAAAGGCCTCCTCCAGTAGTTTCCATTGCTTTAAATAACACATTGACAAATTAAACTCGTTTTGACGTTTATTATAAAGGGCAAGGGCAAACTTATTATACCTGGCAAGTGTTAATGACATGATCTTTGTCACCATAGCAGGACTGTATTGTGTGATCATAGCCTTTCTGTAAATTGCGGTTTGAAGGATACGCACTTGCACACTCTTCCTCTGAAAACTGCTTTAAATACACCTGAAATTATTATATTCCCATGTTATGATCGGAGATAACTTTTGACATATTTAAAACAATACAATTGTATCTTTTTAAAACTGTTTAGATGTGTGAATCGGGACATTTGTAAGGCAAGTACGACGACCTTTTAGATAGGTAACCGATGCTCGTTTTGACCGAATCGCACTGGTCGTAGTCACGGACGGACTGGTGAACTTAGGGCTGCCATCCGTCCGGGTTTCCGGGCGGGGTTTTCAAAAAGTGTCCGGGTAAAATCCGGACACTCTATGCCAAGGGACCCTTATAGTTGTTAGATGAATCGTTAACAAACTAAAAATTTAAATGGAATCGGCGTTTTTTAAGGGTGTCCGGGAAAGAATCTCGATTTCACCCATGTCCGGGTTTTTTTAAGTATTTGTCCGGCGTTGGCAATTTAAGCGATGGCAGCCCTAGGTGAACTCAGCAACGCCTCCGTCAGTTGCGTATTGCGGCATTTTAGTCTTTATTAGTTTTAATCGCACTGTCGCACACCAAAAATTTAACGCACCTTAATATCGATATATAATATGTACCTACCGACCTACTCTAATTAGGCTGAAAATCTTGCGTCAAGGCAAAATACGAAGCAAACTATATATACAGTATCTTTGACGGGAAAAATTCGTAATACAGTCAGTATCTGAAAATACCAAAGTTATGGTTTTCATGGGTGATAAAAGGGTAGGCATGTGTTATAGGTTGATAACAATCACTTGAGTGCTGATTGAGGTACGAACAACATAGGGGTCGTCCATTAATCTCTCTCACTCCGCCCTGGTGATACGTGGTGAGGTTTAAGACTCACCCCCCCCCCCCCCTGCGCCTAACCAAAATCACGTAAGTTCAAACTATATTTAAAATTTAAAAAAAAAGTCTTTAAATAATAAATATACGTGATGTCTCACTACGCCCCTCCTCCCACCTTGTGATATTTCGTTATATTTTCCGAACGCCTCCCCCCCCCCCTCCTTCGAGCCTTACGTGATTAATAGACAATCCCATAGCAGTTACTGTTATTTAGTGATTTTGATAGTTTAAAGCAATAATGGCGAAATTGGTTGAAGACCTGCTAGCATGAGTTGATGAAGCAGGTGGATGACTTGCTTGCCGTCTTTACAGCACCCATCAATACTCTACGACAGGCTGATTAAAACTATTATTAACATACCACTTGCAAATTATCTGCCAAATCTTTACGATAACCTAACGCTCCCCATCCTGCAGCTGAGGCAGAGCTGTCATCACCATCACCTGTGCTAAGACAAGCTGGTAGCACGTAGCGGTTGAATTTTATCCTGAAATGAGAGTAAAGAGATCATAAATTTCTTTTTTATTAAAAAAAAATGTATGTGTGCAATTCACACTCGGCAGAAGTGAAACTTCAGAAAAACAGATCAAGATATACAAAGAATGGCCTTAATAATAAACAGTAAGCAAACCTGAAGTACAGTTACAACTGTACACAACTTTCAAAACAAGCAATACTTCGTTTTCAATATAGGTTAAGGTTGGATTTAAATGTCAATTTGTAAAGAATCAATTAAGTATAAATGAAATATGGAGAAAAATGCACAAAAATTACACCACGTTGACATTGACATGAATGACGTAGGCGCAAAGACAAAGATTGGTACTACGCAGGCGCAAAGATAAAGATTATTTTGCTTCCGTTTCATCAAATTTCAAATCACAACGATTCTAAAGAAGTTTCACTTCAAAAAAACTTTCAGCAGACTTATAATGCATTATTACTATTAAATAGGGCGTGTTTTCATTTGTAAGAACGATTTACTCTGTACTTTGATAGAGGTTGTCACACGAATTGATACGTGCCACACACAGTGCACGCGTTTTATACCCATTAAACAAGACGTCACTTACTTCGTCTCAGTCTCCAGCAAGGCAATGTCATGGTACTTGCTTGGAGATTTGTACTGTGGGTGAGTTATAATTCTGCGGACATTATACAGCTGCCAGGTTTTTGGAGGGTCTGATCTCTTTAGGACACCCAGACCTATGTACTTGACTGCACCTCTGTGAACAGATATGAATTCATAATCCTTATACCTCGTATTCAGCTTTGTAAGACCTATTTGGCGAGGCGGCATTGCATTCGCCTGCGCGTATCTATACTAATATATAGAGCTGAAGAGTTTGTTTGCTTGAACGCGCTAATCTAAGGCACTACTGGTCCGATTTGAAAAATTCTTTCAGTGTTAGATAGCCCATTTATCGAGGAAGGCTTAGGCTATATGTTATCATTACGCTACGACCAATAGGAGTGGAGCAGTGACCATAAACGCAGGTGAAACTGCGGGGACGGCTAGTTTTTAATAAAATTTCGCAAATGGAGAAACGTGAAATTGGAATTATTCAAGTTTATATAAAACGGCTACATCAAGATACACGCATCCAGTATATTATGTTTGTTGACCTAGCAGGGTACGAAAGACTTCCCAAGTACAGTTGAAGTTATACCTACTGGTCATTCTGGTCAAACATAAACCAACGAATATTAAACCTTAACGAATTATGGTCGTAATTAAACCACCAGGCGATCTCTAGTCATTAATCCGTAAGTGTGTGTGTGTGTGCTTGTTTTCGTGCATGCGAGCTACCGAGTCTACCGACACAGTAATGCCTTCAGCAGGCGTCAACACAACGTACGCATACACGAGCGCAAGCACGCAACGCTCGTGCCTGCGTACTTTTTCGACCAAGTGTTGTTTTAAACAGGGGCTAAAATGTATTTTTTTGATGTGAAACATCTATAGCCGCACGTAAAACTGATTTCTGGCGTGGCGACGCATGCCGTGGCGACGCGTCGCCACGCTATATGATGGTATATATACAGTCTATATGCAGTAGTGTGTACGGTGTGGCGACGCGTCGCCATATGCAATCGACTGTGCGATTCTCTCTTTTGATTCGACTTTTACAAAATAATGTCGATGTTTCATATCTGCCAGGCGTCCCGTGACGGCTCACATTTTTTTTATATTATAGGGTGGCAAACGAGCAGACGGGTCACCTGATGGTAAGTGACTACCGTCGCCCATGAACACCTGCAACTCAAGAGTCACAAGTGCGTTGCCGGCCTTTGAGATAGGAGTACACTCTTTTCTTGAAGGTTTGAAGGTTGTATCGGTCCGGAAATACCGCAGGTGAAAATTTGTTCCAGAGATTGCACAGTGGTGGATTGCCAATTATCCAGGTAATAGGGATGAAAGTTTTGTCGCGTTGAACGATGGCGAAACGTTGCGGCCGGTATAAGTCCGAACAATTCCTCGGAGCACTCCCCATGATACATGCGATAAAGAATGCATATTAAACACTTACATGGTACTACTTGATATGCAGTGTGCAGCAGTCAAAATAAATCGTTCACTGATAACGGACCCTCCACACACCCATTGCGCAGTTTCTATACTGTCTCCATAACCTAACAAAGCCTGTGAAATACAAAACATAAAAATAGTTGATTAACTTGAAAAAAAAAATGGGTTTAAAAACGGTAAATGCTTTTCCTGGAGAAGGTGCACATTTTTAAACAACTTAATAATTTTCATGTTAGTTTCAATGGTATTTTGAAGTTATACTTCTTTTGACGCGTTAGGGAAAAATGATGATAGTAAATATATTTTGGGGACTGATATTTATTAACAATTAATTGATTTAAAGATAATTTACTGTGATTATAATTGATAAAAATGGTTTTTACATATTACCTTGAGTACGGTTGTAGAATTTAAGGTTAGTTGACGGTATGTATTATTTATTATGATATTTAAATAAACTTTATTTAACTAGATAAAAGTATAACTTCTTACGTGCATACATAGTGTCCGAATTTGACTTTTATGCAACTATCAACCGTTTCCCAGTACATTTAAATTGTATGTCTTTTGGAAGATATCGTGGTATAACTGCTTGATGTAACTTTAAAAATGTATAAAACAAATACATACTAATGTATAGAACTACTTTTTATAGATATTATATATACTTATTGGCTAGAAGCGTCGGTAGCGTAATGGCTAAGGCATCGGACTTGCGACCAAGTGGTTGCGAGTTCGAACCCCACCCAATGCACTACCGTCGTGAACCCACTCCTAACACAAACGTTAAGCTTAGCTGGAGGGGTTAACGAGATTACTAGTAATGTGTGACCCACGTTACTAGTAACCTTTTTTTTTTTTTTAATATAAAGAAAAAAAATTATCTGCTGGCTAACAGTTCAGTACATACTAAAAAAATTAAAACACTAGGTTTTGTTTTTTTATGTGAAGATTTTAGAAAAATCCAGACATTCCATTAACATCTTTGGTAGTAAACTACTCTCTTACGTGATTTCTTTTTCAATTTCAAAATAAGATTGTTAAATTGTTAGCGTCAAACCTGTCTGTAATACCCTGTAAATTGGAAGTAATTTTATGACGAGTTCTCGTTAATAATATAATTTATAATAATAATAACATAATTTATTTGCAACGTAAGAGGTCGAAAACCCTATTAACTCAGGCAGATTTTTCAGCCTGTTGAACAAAAAGCTAACACACCGTGTAAATAATACATTTGAATTAATTGTGTATATTTCTTAAAAAGTTTCAAAGCAGAAGTAACAACAGAGCTTACCATATGAGGGAATTCTCCTCTTTCTGCGTTCTCCCCTCCCACAGTAGTTAGTTCAAACATTGATGTGTAATGATAGCAGTCACCCCTATATACATTTACCATTCGTCTCACTCCCGTCCTTACATAACAGGGATAATTCAAATTAGCTATGTATTCTAAACATTCTGTAAATAATTATATAGTTTAGGAAAACAAAAAAAACACGCGAACAGAATAAAAAGTTTTATCGTGAGAGAATCATGCTTGGGCACGTATGGGCCGGCTCGACCTCACAGAAAACCAGCAGTGAAGCAATGATTGCATTTGATTTGATTGCTTTTCGCCGAGTGAATGAGGGTACCGGAGGTCGTAACCCTTCCCCCCTCTCCTCCTCTTCCACCCTTCCCCTACTCCCACCTTAAAGGCCGGCAACGCACTTGTGACTTTTGAGTTGCAGGTGCCCATGAGCGGCGGTAGTCATTTACCATCAGGTGTCACGTCTGCTAGTTTGCCCCCTATTCCATAAAAAAAATGTTCCATTGAGTTCTAGGAGTTCCAACAGCGAATTCGAGTCAGATAGTAAGAGATGTTTCAGGAAAGTTCACGAACTTTCTATGAGATGTTTTTCGAACTATATAAGGAAGTTGCATTGCAGTATGGACATTCAGTTCGAGTTAAGCGATACTACGAGTAAACAAGTGCGAAGAATAGCGAACAGTACAAGCCAATATCAGTGAGAATTGTT
This sequence comes from Euplagia quadripunctaria, assembly GCA_963859945.1. Classification (NCBI taxonomy): domain Eukaryota; kingdom Metazoa; phylum Arthropoda; class Insecta; order Lepidoptera; family Erebidae; genus Euplagia; species Euplagia quadripunctaria. The sequence goes on from OY982586.1 coordinate 4,189,920, forward strand.
GTTAACTGTGGTCTGTGAATAATTAAGTCAAACACGTTGTGTATTTGAACGTTCGTATCTCTTCCTATCCTTAATTATTTTAACTAGAAATCGCGTGGTGGTCGAATTTCGACCATGGTTTATTTCATTGGCCAATATTACTTGACCTGTCATTGTATAGACTTTTGTACCATGACAGGTCAAAATATATACAGGACACTCATAGCTGTATGTACCCATTTTTGCATTTTTTTTAACTTTATAGCAAATACCTATTGTTCAAAAATTTTAGAATTCGTCACTTCTTCTCTGTATAGACTATAAATGTGCGAAATTTCATACTCCTCCGTCCCAATTTTCGTAAAAAGGGATCCAAAGTTTTCGCTTCACGTATTAATATATAGATTAGTATAGATTAAAAAAATACGGCTTACTATCTGCAGCTTTTGATCCAGTTTTAAAAAAATATGCGCCCTTTGTATTGACCAATGCAATACTGAAACAATAAAGAAATACATTAATTACATTGTAAATTTAAATGCATTCAATCAGTCTTAGGATTAGTGACCATTCTTAACACATTGATACCCCTACGTGCCTCGGAGAACACGTTAAGCTGTCGGTCTTGGTTGCCATACGAACACCTGTGGCATTCGTTAACCTCGGTACCGCCTAGTACTTGGCTTGTGGAGGTTTGATGGCACTCGCTTCCGTAAAATATCGGAGTTCGGCCGTCTCGTAGTTAGACTGACAGGCAACCCCGACTTAGTTGGGAAAAAGTCTCGGAGGAAATCAAAAAATTTGAAATCTCCACGGACGAATGGGTCGTCACCTCACCGGGGCTGTGAAGTTGTATGTCGGACTAAATCCTCGCGTCCGTCACGGAGTCTTACTTAATTTCTCACCTTGTATTTCTGACGAGATCACAGTCTGTACAGCATACGATTGGCTCTTGTCCATCAAAGGAACAAACCTGAAAAAAACATTTTTTTTATTATTTGGTAAATTGTCCAGGACATGTCAGCCCCATGATATCTTATAAACTAAGTATAGCTATTATTATTGGTTCTACTAGAATATGAATGGACTAAATCTAGAATATAAAAGTGAGTCCCTATTTCCCTTGGTCGCGGCATCAGTGAACGGCTGAACCAAGTTCACTAATTCCTTTTTTTTTGTGTTTGTTATTGTCAGGAGAAGGTTCTTATGAAAGAAAACATTAGGAAAGTTGCGTGGATAATTAGAAAAATTAACGAGGGACTTACGCGGGTGAAACCGCGGGGCGCAGCTAGTGCTAAATAATTTATAAAAAATTATAACTTTAAAATAATTTACTGAAAATATTGACAGACACCTAGACCAACTATAACTAAATAAATGTAGGAGAATCGTCTCCCACCACGGAAGCAAGGTGTGACGTCACCACGAGTTACACTTGGAGCGGGCGGGCATTGTGTTATCGGAGCGCCGACAGAGCGGACGTGTTTATTCGATATTCCTACATGTAAGTACTTTATTTAACTGTAATAATTTAATGCAGTTAATAAACGTACCCACTATATCAGAACCCAATGAAAATATGTGCCCACTGAGTCGAGTAGCCTATCAGATTGCAATATATAAAAAAATACGGATTATTTGCCTACATGCGTTATAAAACTCAACCGCATTACCGCCGATTGACAGCGACCTCCGAAGGCTAGCAGCACTTAGATAGACAATGATTAGTGACCACAAGTAATTGCAGTAACCTCTGAAGCTGCAGTCAGATGCTCTGCCGCCGTACGGAGGTCTTATGTGAGGTTTATTAAGATTCGAAAAAATAATAAATAAAGCTCTACCTGTGGTTTGATCCTCTTTTTGATGTCATTGACCGTTGATAAACATCGATGCACGGGAACGCAGGTACCATTAAAACCATCGATTACGGAAATACAACTGTCACCTGTAAATAAACCAGAAATGATTCTGTTCGTATGGAAAGGCAGTAAGGCTTTAGTAGCTTCGCTCGCGTTTATACAAGGTGTGAGATAAACGCTCCCGAAAACGAAGACAGACGATAGTAAAACTCGCGATCGCGCGCGCCAAACTCGCGATCGCTAGTGCGTCACGCGAATTAGCGCGTTTTTGACCCCGGTTTTTTTAGTGAAGTATTGAGAGAGAGAGAGATTGAGAAATTATCATTTCATGATGGAAGATATCAACATGATGGAGCGTCTAACAAAACGTAATTTTTTTTGATCTGAATCGATTTTTTTTCTGACCCATATTATCAGAGGTACCTTTTCGGGAGCGTTTACAAAATACCCTGTACTTATAGACAGTAGCGCCCCTAGCTACATTTTTAGGTGGTGCTAAACCCCACAGTGGCGTCCCTATCAATTCAAAACCTCAGTTTTCCTATGTTGTTCATGTTGTTAGCCGTAAAAAGCAATTTTTTTTTTTAGTTTTTTTGCGCCCCCCATCTATTGATTTCGGCGCCTCCCGCATGGCGGCGCCCGGAGCGGCCGCACCGCTCGCACCGCCCCTGCTTATAGAGTTTGAAGCAATTAAGTTATCTCTTGAGAAAATTACTTTTTTCTGCATGAAAGTTTAGCGCTTGATAAAATGTATTTTTAATACGGCTTTAGTTCCATTCTATATGATTACAAACTGTTCCATGGAATGCCATAGCCAAGTAGATGCTTAAAATTACATAATGAACAAATTAGCACACGATAATTTTTTTTTGTCCAATAAGAAGACAGTGTGCCGGTGTAGTTTGCGCAAAGCTTCCACAAGGTGTCGCTGAAAACAAATCCCGCGCGCTTCTACGGCCAATCAGAAAGCATTTCAGTTGTCGCGGTTCTTCGACCAATCAGGAAGCAGAGTAGTGTTGCACGAAGATTCCGCAAGGTTTCGTTGCAAACGCCAATCAGAAAGCAGTGATTGTTTAGTTTATTTCTATTGTGTCACCATTTCTTTGTTGTTTGTAAATAATAGGTCCTGCAGGTACTGATAGGTGGGTGGTAGCTACAAATGGTGTCCTATGTATTTTCTGTGCCTCTGTCAAAATTCATACTATATTTTTTTACACGCCACACACGACAGTCTTATCCTGGACTAGGCAGAGCCTGTACAGTAACCAGAGTGCTGATAAACATACTTAAATATTTCTAAATACATATATATCATTATAGATAAATTACACAAACTCAAATGGGTGGATGAGTGGTTAAGACGTGAACGCTTTACAAACAAATAAACCTTCATTGAAATAAATTACAATGTCTTACTAATATTATAAAGGTGTAAGTGTGTGAGGAAGAATGGATTTTTGTTTCACGCAAAAACGGCTGAACGGATCTGGATGAAATTTGGCACAGGGATAGATTATAGTCTGGAACAGCACGTAGGCTACTTTTATCCCGGAAAATGTACGGTAACTTTGGGATAAATTTCACCAAAATTTCCTCGCGAACGAAGTCGAAGTCGCGGCCAACGGCTACAATCATTGTATTCAAATAAGCAACTTTTTGCAAAATTTCATGATGTTCGGTTGAGTAGAGTAGTTAAAGGGTGAAAGAGATACAAACAAACAAAAAACCGGCCAAGTGTGAGTCGGACTCGCCTATGAAGGGTTCCGCACCAACGTACAAGATTTTAAAACTTTTTATTTTATAACGATTTAAAAAAAAAAAATACGTCTCTAGTAGGGGGGCTCCCCTTTAATTTTTAATTTATTTTTATTATTTCTTGTAACAGCGGCAACAGATAAATATATTCATTCTATGAAAATTTCAACTGTCTAACTATCACGGTTCATGAGATACAGCCTGGTGACAGACGGACAGACAGACGGACGGACAGCGGAGTCTTAGTAATAGGGTCCCGTTTTACCCTTTGGATACGGAACCCTAAAAACTTACATTCGCATTAAAATATATAGCTAGAATTAAGCTTAAACTTCATTGTTATTGTTGTTAAAAAAGACAACTCCCGCATTAGGAATTACTCCTGTGTCGCGGGGGACTTTACAAACATAGAAGCAACGGACACAAAGAACACCCAGACTCAGGTGGGAATCGAACCCACGACCTATAAGCATAGCGGTCAGGGTCACTAACCACTAGACCAACAGGCCAGTCATTGAAATAAGTAGTAAGGCGACTCAATGTTAGTCATATAATTATTCTATCAGCCGTTCTCAGCTTCACCCGCTTTAATGGCCACTGCTCCGCTTCTGAGGGTCATAGCGTGATTGTAGGAAACAGTCTCACAACCACTGATAGGTATAAACTATGAAAATCACTACCTAACAGTAACTGCCAAGTTGTTCGTACCTCTATCCGCACTCAACTCATAGTTCTGAACTTCAACCCTTTTATAACCCCACTATTCATTAATATTTATCAATCGACCAATAGCATTACGTTACCGGTATAACCAGTCAAAATAATGTCTATTAACTTATTCTTATTAAATAGTGAATTGTGTTATCATCTATTATAGATTGTCCCTATTTTTAATAAAATAAATAAGAGTTTTTGATGTGGCGACAACATGATGTTCAAGTATACCTAGCCTATAACCTGAAAAGTTGGGCAATCAAATCCAAAAAAAATCATTCAAATTCGACGTGAAGTTTCGGAGATTAGTGCGTTAAACCAAAAACAACGAATTGGTCAGCTTTTCATATACATTTGTCGATATAACGATAAATTGTCGATGTAGCATTCCATACTAATACCGCTTATTATGACAAGCATAAATACCTTCGTATAGCTGAGATTTTTCCCCCAAAACACATGTAAATACACAAAAACAAACGTATGTTGTAAGGTTATACATATTTTAAAGAAACACAGGTCAAATACTGCAGAAGATTCATTCGTTTATTGAATGTTTATTTGAACGTAAAGTTTTAAGTGAACGAAATAGCAAAAGTAAAACCAGTTTTTAAAAGACCTTGTGTCTGAGCGAATGTAGAATGCGATGACGAAAATAAACCGGCAATGGCTAGTCGTTTCACTCGTAACCGAGGGGTTCTACTACCATCATACTAACACTATAGTATACTTTCTAAATACTTCCACACCAAGACGAACCAAGATAGGCGCTATGACAATATAAAATATAAATATTTGTCGTGGTAGTATTGGTGTCAGAAGTGGGATTAGATGATGGCTGTTTCACCGAAGCAGGACACGGAAGGCGTTCGTGCTAGGGGACAACGGCAGAAGGAGATGGATCAGAGGCGATTTGGGGATGCTCCGCAACAACCGGCGGGCGTTCAGCAACCGATGGTGGAGTCTGTCTGCCAAAAAGTACGCTCTGTGTTTATTCAGATTATAATAGTTTATGTGTAGGTATGTAGTATTCGTCAAATAAGATTTAACATCCCGCCGAGGCGCTGTTAGGAGACGAAATATCAAAGAGATTAAATCAAAGAAAAGGTTATGAAGTTTCAAATCGCATGTTACACTTTAGACGCTCGGTGGATGGGGGTTAGACGGGAAAAAGTGTTAGCGCAACGAAAAATGCTGACCGCGGGTTGATTTTTTTATTTTTGCCAACTGTGGATTCGATACTGGTTGTATCCTGATTATCGGTATATTAGTGCGGACAATTTTCACAGATTTTAATTTCAAGTTTTTACAATTTTTACTATATTTTGATACAATTAACTCAACCCATTAAATACATTTAAATATGGCGAAAGGAATTTTGTTCCAACCGGGTTCCAACCAAAGACACCTCAAGCGTTTTATTTATTTCCTTACTGAACTGAGTTATCGCAAAAAAATACAATCGAATTTCGACCTTAAATTTCCTCAGACTTGCGGATTTTTTAAGCAAATAATTCTACAGAAACTGTGTATATAGTCTTCGTTATCAGTATGACAGAAACCAAGAAATCGGTATTAGGTATGCATTGTATATGCATACATACATATGTATATTTACATACATGTTTAATCATTAGTATTACAACAAAACACAGCCTGCGCAGACGCGTAGTTTGTAAAACTATAAAAACATGTCTAAAAATGTATTCAGTGTTAGTTTTTGTGTGTTCATATGTATTAATATACTTTTAATTGCACTTAATAGTGCAAATTCTCACATGGAAGAAGGTATGTTATCTTCTAAACATATAACTTGCTAAGTTCAATATATTATCGTGAGTTACGATCATAAATCATAAAAAATAAACATTAGGTAATCATAGATTCATAAACATGCAGAAGTATCTATCTATATATTAATACGTGAAGCGAAAACTTTGGATCCCTTTTTACGAAAATTGGGCGGACGGAGGAGTATGAAATTTCGCACACTTATAGTTTATACAGAGAAGAAGTGGCGAATGCTAAAATTTTTGAACAATATTTCCTACAAAGTTAAAAAACATGCAAAAACGGGTACATACAGCTATGAGTGTCCAGTATATATTTTGACCTGTCATGGTACAAAAGTCTATACGGGACAGGAAATAAACCATGGTCGAAATTCGACCACCACGCGATCTCTAGTTACTATTAATAAACATTTGTCTCAGGGATGAACATTATTAAAACGACAACTGTCACGAATTTGAAGAAGGTTGAAAGCATTGAGTTACTTAAATTTAAAAATTATGTAATTACATAACCAAAACTACTCCTAATCGGCATTTTCCACACAAATTAGGCTACGGTGATGCATTTACATATTTTTTTTACAATGTTGACATTGAAACCTCGTCATTCTGCGTTTTTTATAACCACAAAAGCCATAAATCTTTTTGGAGGTGCCGCTAGAACCAGTCTCATAATTAGTAGGCTTTTCGTCTAAAACTTCTTCTGTCTTCGTTTTAGGCATCGCCTTAAAGTTGGTATTTTTTGGTTGTTGTTTGTGTATCCTAACCGTGGTTCGGTAACTTTTATTGAAATTTATTCTACAAAACACTGTCTACACGCTAGTTTATTTTCTTTATTATGTTCTGTGTATCAGAAGCTACAATATTACCTGCCACGGGTGGTGAAAGGAAAGATCTTTGTTATTTTTAGGCTTGTAAGAAAACGATTTGAAAAAAAATTTAATTTATCTATATATTAATACGTGAAGCGAAAACTTTGGATCCCTTTTTACGAAAATTGGGCGGACGGAGGAGTATGAAATTTCGCACACTTATAGTTTATACAGAGAAGAAGTGACGAATGCTAAAATTTTTGAACAATATTTGCTACAAATTTAAAAAAAATGCAAAAACGGGTACATACAGCTATGAGTGTCCAGTATATATTTTGACCTGTCATGGTACAAAAGTCTATACAATGACAGGTCAAGTAATATTGGCCAATGAAATAAACCATGGTCGAAATTCGACCACCACGCGATCTCTAGTACAAGTAAATAGGCAAAAACCACCAAATATCGGCCATGTCAACATTTTTCGATACTTAATGTAGTTTTGATATTTTTGACTTTTATTTTTAGGTAAAGTATTAATTCATTATTTTTTATTTCATGTTAATTCTTATCATCTCTTTCTGGTTTATTTTCTATTACTTTTGTTTAGTTTTATGGTTGATTAACATTAATACTTTTGGTTTAACCCGCGTAAGTCCCGGTGCCGTGGGAATATCGGAATATAAAGTAGCCTATGTGTTAATCCAGGGCTCCAGCTATCTACATACCTAGTTTCATCGCAATCGGTTCAGTAGTTTTTGCGTGAAAGAGTAACAAACATCCATCCTCACAAACTTTCACGTTTATAATATTAGTAGGATTAATACGTGAAGAGATTTCAATGTAGGTATGCATTTTTAAGAAAATTAAAAACAAACGTTTGTGCTTTACGTTATTCATATCCAAAACTATTATCTGCAGCAGCCTGTATATATTTATTAATCTTCCAGATGTTGTCAGTGCCTACGAGGTCCAGAAAAACCTTTTTACTTATGCTGGTGACGTAGCTTCAAGTCGCCGCGCCATCTTAATTTTACGTACCTAATTTGTTCAAGAAATATTTATCTTAATACGAAATTACACACTCATTACATTTGTTACACATTACAGTAAATTTTATGTTAAATTGATCTAATTACTGTTTCAGCCATAACGAAATCAACCACAACAAAATAGTTTGTAAAAACTGTATAATTACGCATTAATGGCGAACCAATTTAAAAAAAATTCTACTATGCTACTGTCCATGTCCTGGCTCCATTTTTAACCAACGAAAAAAAAGGAGGTCCTCAATTCGACCGTATATATATTTTTTTTTATGATGTTCAGCTCTCTCTCCGTTATTTATGAACCGATTTTGATTATTCTTTTCTTGTTAGATAGGGTATACCTCAAGGGTGGTCCCATGTCAAGGAAGTCAGGATCTGATGATGGGATCCTGATAAAATTGAGAGAAACCCTCGAAAATTGTAGGAACGAATATTGTTTCTGTTTACTTTTCATTACTTTATCAGGTATTTGCGTTTAGAAATCATCACATCATATAGCTGAGCTGATGATGAAAAAAAATCATTAAATTAAAATCTTTTTACACAACCAACTGTACGTAGATATAATTAATCATTTTATTATTTGGCGCCGACTCAAAATAAGTTTATAAAAATTTTATAGTTATTTATTTTTTGCTTTTAGTTCTTTTCGTCGGTTTAATTTTTTGTTAAAAAGATTTTTTTAGACTTCCTTTCTTTCTTTTAAAAAGACAACTCCCGCATTAGGAATTATTCCTGTGTCGCGGGGGACTTTACAAACATAGAAACAACGGACACAAAGAACACCCAGACTAAGGTGGGAATCGAACTAACGACCTATAAGCATAGCGGTCAGGGTCACTAACCACTAGACCAACAGGCCAGTCAAAACTAAAAAAAGACTATCGTTACTAAGCTCAAACTGCTGGTTTCGTCCAACCAATCTGACTGACTGGCGAAAGAAAGCCTTTTAAAAGTGTAATGTATCCCGCAGATCACAAACACACATACACATACTCAAACACACACACACATACGCATGCAAGCATACTATGTTATTTAAATTATTTTTTTTAACTGTAACTTTTAGGTACTTTTAATTTCATATCCTTTTATTTGTCTTCTTTGATTTAAAATTTATTTGTCAATACATTGGGGGGAAGACACTGACATCTGCAACACAGTCTTCACTAGCGCAGGTGTCAGAGAATCCTACCATAAATTGTACCACATTATGTCAATAAAGATTATTATTTTCATCATATAAGTTTACTAGTAGCCAGTGAAGAGTACCACTATTCACCTCCTGGCTCCATGATCAGAACAGTTCCAAAATGGCAAATTATAGTATTGTCATCCAAACATATACATACAAACATACAAAGTTTCATTTCTACAGGTTTCTAGTAGATTTTGTTTTTGAAGTAAAAACTTCTTTAGCGGCGTTGTGCACTTTTTGGATGGGTAAAAAATGTTAAACTCACGTCAGGACACGTGGCCTGATCGAAAATTCGTAAGACGGAGCCGAGTTACTTATATTTAAAAAAATATAACATTCTAAATTCAAACATCTATGAGCGGCCAGGGGCGCAGAACTTCCAGTGTACCCTATGTATACATTTAGATATGTTATTACCTACTTTTTACTTTTAACCTAATTATATATATACAGATGTGTGTGTGTGTGTATGTATATGCAAATACATTGTGAAGTTATCTTTTCACTTCTGACGTGCAGTCCTACGACCGACTGTTTTTTTTTTAAAGATTATTAGTAACGTGGGTCACACATTAGTAGGAATCTCGTTAACCCTTCCAGCTACGCCAGCTAGGAGTGAGTTCACGACGGTAGTGCACTGGGTGGGGTTCGAACCCGCAACCACTTGATCGCAAGTCCGACACCTTAGCCATTACGCTACCGCCGCGCCGCTTATTAGATTAAAATTGACTTTCAACGTTTGTTTACCACGGGCCCCCGCTCTAGGAGGCCCCCGGCACCAAAGGCCTTGAACACAGGAGGCACTAATTACAAAATGGATTAATCATTTAGCCACGGCAAAGATAAGATAACAGTTACTTCGTAAGCCACAGATGGTATGGTTACGCTAACGGTTTATTATTTCGCATATTACATGTGTAACATGTTATATTAGAAATTATATACGTCCAACAAATTTTTTGAACGATGATAATGTTTGAGCTCGTCTGATAGGGAGTGGCGTGCTGCTTCAACAGTAAAGGATATGTCGGCGAACCTTGTAGAATGCACTGGGATTTGCAGTTGCAAGTTTTCCGATGATCTCAAGCCCCTAGAATGTGTGTCACTTAAGAACCTAAAACGTTCTTTGAGATAAGAGGGAGTGAGGGGGTTGAACCATCCCACTAATATTATAAATGTGAAAGTTTGGATGGATGGATGGATGGATGTTTGTTACTCTTTCACGCAAAAACAACTGAACCGATTGCGATGAAACTTGGTATGTAGATAGCTGGAGACCTGGATTAACGCATATATTACTTTTTATCCCGATATTACCACAGGATCGGGACTTACGCGGGTGAAACCGCGGGGCGCTGCTAGTAGGTTATAAAGTAAAAAATTATGTGAGTGTACCGTCGAAGGTATGTAGTTAGTTTTTACAAGTGAAGCTAATGTACAAATAATGTATTATTTGTTTCTCTTATATGATGCATTCTAATCAAACAATTATATAAATAATAAATAATGTAACAATGGTATCATAAACGGAAAAACCAACTGCTTTTTTAATGTTTTCTCACTGCTTTGAATCTTGTGCACCAGGATCTACTTTCTACAGCAGTGACTCAAACAATAACCGTTGAACTGTCTTGAACCCACAACGAACTTAATTAGAACTAGATAGATAGATAGTTGTACACCACAGTTGAACAGGAATTAAACATAGTAGCAGTTTAAACTAGGCGGCAAGTACAATGGACGGTCCTATCGCTAATAGCGATGTCTTCCAGACAACCTTTGTATGGAAACACAGAGGAAAATAACGACTTATCTGAGAGGTAAAAATGGAGTGAATAGGATAGAGGAATACATGAAGTATCTAGAATTAGCTTAGGCAGTAGCTTATCATTATCATCATAAAACGAACATAGGGGTACTTTACAACCGCAAAAAATTATTGTTCATGCGAGGGTTGGAAAATAATTTGTTAATAGATCGGATGGACGAAAAATCTACATGAACACGAGAAGATCCGAGGGAAAATGTAATAGTAATGATATAATATAAAAAATGTTGCCCAAGCGACAACGTTGATGTGACTTAAGGTCATAGCTCATTAGAGCCACCTGCCACCCGACCCCTAGTCGTTCGGCGACAACTCGTTGTCGACAAGTGGTCCAAGGGTGGATGCCGTGTTGTCACCAGTGATCGTCTCGTGGTCAACGAGTGGACATCGCGTGGTCCACGAATTTCCGAGTAGTCGGGTGGAGATCGGTGCATCGCCAACGCACGGTTGTCGCGTGAATCACGCGTGGTTCACTCGTGACCGTTGCGTTGACTGGAAATTTATGTAGTGAGTGCATATCCATAGAAGTCTATACAAAGAATACTAATCGCATGAGGCGAGGCGATTAGGGTCGGGTGCCAAATGGCTCTAATCAGCTATGACCTTTATGTGACGTGGCAGTAGTACATGTGATTGCTACGTCTGAGGTGATTCTTGCTCAGTGCATATTGCCTATATGTAGTAGGAGCTTAATCTATTATTCTTGGTGTACATACATACATGCAGAGACGCTAAAACGCCAACGCCACGATCCTGACATACAGCTCGCGCCTCTTCCACATTCTTCATATCTTTTACACACGCTCGCCAGTTACGAGTGCTTTTAATTATACCCTTCTTCAGGATACTGCCAATCTGGTCAGTATACGTCTTTCAGGGCCTACCCGCACTAACTCACCCACTCACAGAAGCCTTATGAACTCCTTTAGCTATTTACTTTTCACTTGACCAATTCATAGCAGCATCACATCTTCTTTAAACTCTCACCGTTTTCTTACCTTATCATTTCTCACGCTATCAGTCAATTTTACAATACACATATTTCTCAGTGAATGCATTTCCACGGCATTCATTTCACTTTCATGATTCTTCTGCCACACCCAACACTCGCTGCCAAACATCAGAGTTGGTGCCAACACTCCCTCGTGTTTTTAACGACACGTTCTGGCTGTTTACAAAAGAGTGCAGGGCACCGTTCACCGAGTTTCCCTTTTGGACTCTTCTTTCAATGTCTTTATCGTCTCTTACCAAACTTACAGAATAACTTAACATTATCATGGAAGTTCGCACAGAATTTAGAGTCTGTTTGGTCCTTTCTTTCTTCTTTATCCTGTTCAACGCACTCTTTATCTTTGTTTTCAAGCATTCTATAATGTTCTTTGTTTCTACCTTTTTTTTTCTTTCATCCTGATCAAATTCCATTCAATCTCTGACATGCTTGTAAGTCCAGCCATGCTTTCTTTTTCTCATTTACTGCATAACATCCTTCGTCTCTTTGTCCCACCAATCTGATTTTGCATTTCTCATATTCATCTGCTGAGTAACCGCACATTCAACTAAAGTGTTTTCGGGTACCACGTCGCGTCGTTGGCTTCATTTTTAACAAACCCTTTCAAACTTACTTGTAACGTACTTGTCATTCAACTTTTAAATTTCTTTTGAAAATATCTTTGGTAAGTATGTTTATCTGTGTCTTTAACTCACAATACAAGGTAAACTTAATTTGAGTTTAAATAGCGATGGCTCTGTCTCAGAATATTATCTGAATATTAATACATGAAGAGAATTATTTGAAATGTGATATTTGGAATAATTATAGGAGTGCAAAAAAGCTGTGATAGAGATGTTGAAGAAAGATGTGATTATGTGGCGATACGATATGTGTGCCATTAAAAAAAACAGAGTTGCTAATGTCAGACTCGAATCGACTAAAAGGTTTTGGAGTTGATTAGTCCTCAACCCATGGCAGATCTTGGTCGCCACCACGTTGTTTTTTTACTTGGCTAAAGAACTAATAAGCATATGGAATGAGGTGGGTTCGATTTCCACCCAGGACAAATAATTGTGTGATGAGCATGATCATTTGTTATGTGTCTGGGTGTAATTTATCTATAATATGTATGTATTTAGTAATACATAAGTATGTTTATATAACAGCAGTCAGGTTACTATAGTACAGGCCCTGCCTAGTTTGAGATCAGACGGCCGGCCATTATTATTATATAATTACAGTATCCGTCTACAGATTTATTATCATGAGCCTCGAATATAGGAGGCTCGTTTTGGGTGGCCGAGTCAAGGGACTGAACGCGAAAGGCGGTTTTCCTTGACGTGTTCCGCAGTTTCTGTCTGGGAAGCTGTAATAAAGTAACTCGGTTCTTGTACCCTAAGCTGCTAAAAAGCCGTTTCTTTTTTAATATTTCCAAAGGACTTAAAAATGAAATTAACTGACACAAAATAGCACAAATAATAAAAAGCATATCGTCTTAAAGTAACACCGAAAAAACGAATGACGCGCAATACAGCCGCCTAACACATATTTAAAAATTTAATTTTTTAGTTTTAAGTGTAATAAAGAGAATAATCTATATATTAATACGTGAAGCGAAAACTTTGGATCCCTTTTTATGAAAATTGGGCGGACGGAGGAGTATGAAATTTCGCACACTTATAGTTTATACAGAGAAGAAGTGACGAATGCTAAAAATTTTTAACAATATGTGCTACAAAGTTAAAAACAATGCAAAAACGGGTACATACAGCTATGAGTGTCCAGTATATATTTTGACCTGTCATGGTACAAAAGTCTATACAATGACAGTTTAAGTAATATTAGGTTAGTTCTTCTTGGAAATGGTCGTGTAACATTGTTCTGGGATCGGTCTATTATCACTGACAGGACTATTGTTGCCCATAAGCCTGATATAGTGGGAATAAACCGACATTTTTATGATAATATAAATAAGAGTAGTGAGTGTGGCGACAACACAAATACCATACACACGTGTCAAGATACGCATTTATCATATTTACCTCGAATTATTAAAGAGATGTTCGTTAAACGCAGATAATTATCTCTGTTTGTTAAGTTACTGTGAGAAAATACTACGTAGCTTTATTAAGTAAGTTTAATAGTGTATCTATGTTGAATCAACAGCCTAAAAAATAAGTTTCAAGCTTCTAGCTCTAAATATGACGATACTTCCATACAACTTTTCATCCCCACCTTTCAACCCCTTACACCCCTTTTTTCGCATTAAAAAGTAGCCTATGTCCTTTCTCAGGCTCTAGACTGAAATTTAGTCCACAGATGTGTATCAAATTTCATTTAAATCGGTTCAGTAGTTTTGGCGTGAAAGGGCGACAGACAGACAGACAGACAGACAGACAGACAGAGTTGCTTTCCTATTTATCATATTAGTAAGGATTAGTAAGGATGACGTATAATAATGATGGATGGATGGAGTTTTGTGACTCTTTCACTCAAAAACGACTGAACGAATGTGGAAGAAATTTGGCACATGGACTACTTTTTATCCCGCAAAAATGTACGGTTTTCGTGTCGGGCAACAAGAATAAAATAAACTACCTGAATATTAAAAAAACATCTTAAGTAACTATTTGTTTTTCAGGTGCAGTTTGTTCCTCAGAATCCGATAACCTAAACGGTACATGTGTCAACGCGCGGCGTTGCCTGTCCGTCGTGAATGATATTAAATCAAAAAACTATCCACAGGTAAGTAGGTAATCAATTTCTCGTTAAGTACCTATTCCTAAAAATATTTGTAAACTTGGTAAAAACTCCACACAATACTTTGGTATCGAGTACCGATATACCGGTATTTACCAGTCGTTTTTAGAGTACAGATATCCGGTATACCGCTTTTTGCAATCGGTTCACTTAAAAACGTTTTAAATAATGCTGGCAGTGTTCGTAGAGTAGCTCAGAATGAATGATAATTTTTCTTTAGTTCTCTATTACTCTGCATAAGTAAATTTTTATCAGGTTTTGGAATTTAATTATAATTTGTTTCATTCATAAAAGCCACCGCAAGCGTCAGTAAGATTTTTCAAGTAATTCATCGTCAGCTTCCTGAAACCTGTTCTAATGTGAACTGATTACTAAACCTCGCATCTTTGATCGCCTTTTAATGAATTAATTTAATATAACACATAATGTTATTACAGCTTGTAGCTAAATATGCAAAAAAAAAACTGTCAGTCGTAGGACTGCACGTCAGAAGTGAAAACACATACACACATATATATACATATACATATACACATCTATATGTCATCTGAGCGTGACGGTCACGCGACTTCAGGGCTTTTAATCATACCAAAAGTGCCCAACGTGCCTAAAGAAGTTTTACTTTAAAAAGTGATACTATCTACTAGTGAGATCATCATAAGTACATACAAATTCCGGTATCCCTTTAATTTTGTCACTACGTATTTAGTTCACAAGTTTATTAAAGTAAAGATAACACTTCCACAGACAAATTAGTATTTTGTTTTCACTTTTATTAAACTAATTATACTTTTAAAGATTAATTAATAAGGAGCTGACAAAACTCAATGTTTAGATCAGCACCCTCTAGTAGATCTATATATTATGTATTATTATCGTGACGGTAACGAGTTCAGTACTTTTTGCAAAAGTGCACAAACGTGCCTAAATAAGTTTTCACTTCAATAAAATGCAATCGTAAAACCGCCGGTTGCTTTTAAAATGATCCTATGTGTCTTTTTATATCTGTCTTTTTATATAAATTAAACATCACAGTCATGTTGATGCATTTGTTCTTCAACCTTAATATTTCTTTTCAGCTTTGTTCGTTCAGAGGACGAGATCCAATCATATGTTGCACGGATTGCGAGTTAGTCAACGATACAAGGTAAGGATTACATATTATGTCTAATGGGTAATACAGCCCTTTTCTCTGGCAACTATGGCAGTAGTGGCAACTTTAATAGTAGGTATACATATGCAGTGGCGTAACTATACCATCTGAAGCCCGTGGCTAATGGCACAGGTTTACTCTTGCTGTCTCATTTGCTTAGGGTCTTGAGGTCGGGGCCAGGGGCCCCCTAGGGCCATAGGCCCGTGGGATTTTGCCCGCTCTACCACCCTATTGTTACGCTACTGTACAAATGTACGTATTGTAGAGTTGCATGATATACGTGAATTACTTATTTCTAGGTGCGTCCTGCGGTTTCACCCGCGTAAGTCTATGTGTTAATCCAGGTCTAGCTATCTACATATCAAGTTTCATCGCAATCGGTTCAGTAGTTTTTGCGTGAAAGAGTAACAAACATCCATACATCTATACATCGTCACAAGCTTTCACGTTTATAATATTAGTAGGATATAATTTATTTAATGTACTTTACATTAAGTAAATTCTATTGAAAACGTCAGTATTGTTAAACATGGCCTAAAGAAGTTTAATTTAAAAAATAATAGCAACCTGCCCCGGCTTCGCCCGGGTAGCAGAGACATCTTCAACCATCATCAACATATTTCAATAAATTTACACAAAATCTTAACAAATTATACACCTAAACCTTGGCCATGAATCACTCTGTCTATTAGTGAAAACCGCATGGAAATCCGTTCAGTAGTTTTTCAGTTTATCGCGAACAGAAAGACAGACGCGGCGGGGACTTTGTTTTATAATATTACTAGCAACACCCCGCGGTTTCACCCGCGTAAGTCCCGATGCCGTGGGAATATCGAAATGAAAAGTAGCCTATGTGTTAATCCAGATCTCCAGCTATCTACATACCAACTTTCATCGTTATCGGTTCACTAGTTTTTAAGTGAAAGAGTAACAAACATCCATCCATCCATCCAAACTTTCACATTTATAATATTAGTGGGATGTAGTGGTATAATACACGCATTGACATTGTATGTTGGAGAGACGCATATCACATTCTTAATCATGAGCATTTATTTCACAACATTTATTTCAGCAACTACTTGGTCGATTCAGATGGGGCATATTATTTAAAAAGTGGACGAAAAGCTATAGATAGTAAGTGTTCTTAACATTATTTATAAATGTAACTAGTAAGAGCCTAGGGAAGTAAGAAAATCATCAGGTGACCCGTCTGCTCGTTTGCCCCCTATAATATAAAAAAAGTGTGTGTGTGTGTAATTCACACACGGTAGAAGTGAAACTTCAGAAAAGTAGCCTACGAGAGAATGAGAAATAAAATATAAAAACAACACAAATTATTTACTTATGTTAATAAAGATAATTTATATAAAATTTATTAGTTAAATTAAAAGAGATGTGTTAAATAATGAACATAAATTAATTAACCAACGAATTTTTAATACGTAAATGCACAAAAATTACACCACGTTGACATTGACATATTTTCTAAAGGCTTTGTAGTACGCAGGCGCAAAGAAAAAGATTATAGGAAATACTGATACTTGTATTCTATATCATTCTCTCGCAGGCTAAATCATATTTATGAATATGTTTGTATCTTTATCGTGACGCTTTTCTCATCTAATCTCATCTCGATCTTTGAAAAGAGACAAACATATTAAATCCTCGACTTTTTCAGAGTGTCTTGAATATTTAGTGAGTTTACCTTACCCTTGTCTCTTGAAATATGGACTGAGAAAACATCAGTTACGTGACAAACCGTGCTACGAACACATTGTTAGTATTCCTTTTGCTGCGGTGGGTGGAACAGGCGCATTTAGAAGCGAATTTCCCCATATGGTAAGATCTGCGAATGGGGCATTGTACTTTGTAAGATTCAGCTATTTTACATGGTCTTGCATGAAAATATTGTATGTAATAAATTGGCTTGGATTTTTAATTGGATAAAATTATTACAAATTATAACTTAATACTGCATGGCCTATCTATAGCGTCTACATCGCTAATCCACGCTTTTTCCTACATTCATTCTTATTCCCTTTCGCAAATACCTACGGATCATTCTAAATTTAAAAAGAGACGTGGCAGTAGTAGCGTAGTTGTTAAGGCTCAGACTTGCGATCGTGTGGTTGCGGGTCCGTACCCCACTTAGTACACTACCGAAGTGAAGAAGACAGAACGAGAACATGCGCTTACCTTAGTTGGAGGGGTTACCAAGAATCCTAGTAACCCATGTTGCGAATAGTTTATCCTGGGAGAGCCATGCTTCGACACGTATGGGCTGGCTCGACCGGAGTAATACCACGGTCTCACATAAACCGGCAGTGAAGCAATGATTTCATTGCTTTTCACCGACTGAGTGAGGTTCCCGGAGGCCCTAACCCTTCCCCCCCCTCTCCCCCTCTTTCACTTTAAAGGCCGGCAACGCACATGTGACTCTTGAGTTGCAGGTGTCCATGGGCGTCGGTAGTCGTTACCATCAGATGACTAGTCTGCTCCTTTCCCCCATACCATAAAATAAAAAAAAATGCTTTAACTTAAAAAAAAAGTTAAATTTACATCATGTGGTATTGTATTTTTCTGTTTGCTTCACCCACCGTAGCCGTTGGTTAAAAAGTTCAGTGCTTTTTCCCCATACCAAAAGTGCCCAACATGCCTAAAGAAGTTTACACTTCAACAAGTAAAATAAACAAACAAAATAATCACCTGTCATAATGATCCATATTCGGAATTATTCAAAACTTTTGTATCAGATTCAGTTCCGGTTTCCGATGGATTTTCATTTCGGGTATTCGATAGTTTCGGTAACGGTTACGGAGCCCCATAACATCCCTGATCATACTTATTTAAATTAATTGGATAAATTTATTTGTAGACAAATTATTGATAGCCTTCGTTCACCTTTAAAATTATAACAAAATACCAGTCCAGTATGAGTACCAGTAATATCAGTCTACGGATATTAATTTCATTGTGAAACTAGTTACGCAATAACACGAATTTATGCAATACCGTTATTCTTGCCGTTACTTTACTACAACTAAACTATATTAAATAATAACGTTTGAAACGATTTGACTGTTCGCATTTATTAATTTATTCCTAACCGAGTTAGAACACAGAAGAGAAATAATTTAAAATCCTCTGAACTTTATTATTTATAGGTTATATTTATTAGGTCTCCTAGAAAATCCGAAATTAGTTTTTATACTACTAGTTAATCCAGTACATTTGTTCGTTATTTGCAGAAGTAAGTCAAGTAAAAGTCAAGTCATTTAAATTTCGCGATAATATATATAAGTTAAGACTATAAAATACCACAGTAAAATAATATTTTTCAGAATGTCTGGAATATGTAGCGCGTTTAAACTATCCGTGTGCAATGCAAGAGGGTTTGCATCGGGAATTGGAGTATTTTGATAAAAAATGCTATATCTATGAGAAACTGTTCGCTACCGGTGCCGTGGGAGGCAAAGACGCGCAAAGAGGAGAATATCCTCACATGGTAAGATTTTTTGTATCGAAGTAAATTGAGCAATATTTTCAAGGCCATGAAGAAGTCTAGACAGCTTAAAAAATCCATAATCATTTATTTCCAACAGTTTTAACATCTTTAATACGATTAAGGTCTAAATTTTATCGTGGGAGAGCCATGCTTCGGCACGTATGGGCCGGCTCGACTAGAGTGATACCATGGCCTTACAGAAAACAGGCGGGAAACAATGCTTCGTTGTGTTTCGCCGAGTTAGTGAGGTTAGCGGAGGCAATAACCTCTTCCCCCTTCCCCTATTCACACCTTAAAGGTTGGCAACGCGTTTGTGACTCTTGAGTTGCAGGTGCCCATGAGCGGTGGTCAATTACCATCAGATGACCCATCTGCTCGTTTGCCCCCTATTCCAAAAAAATATATGCCAAGGTGTAGTTTATATATTTTTTACTATTACGGTGGCAAACAAATAACCAAGCCTCTACATGTTTTCGAGGAATGGTGGTTGAATTCCTTGTTTTATTCTCAGTCACGCATCATTCTATTCACTATAACACTGTTAACATTCGTCCGGATATAGCACTGTCACGGTCAACGGGACGGTCAATTTGGTTCTCTATGTATCAAAATACTTTTTAACCGACTTCAAAAAACGAGGAGTTTCTCAATTCGACTGTATTTTTTTTATGTTTGTGTTAGGTTTACAAAAATAGATATATTAATTTGATATAAATTCGAAATATTGTATTCGTTTGTTCATGTTTGGGGAGTGGAAACGAATGTTACGGGCAACACCGAATGTTTACCCCGGGAGAACAGTAAATTTAGGCGGCCTATTTGCTCGTGGCCAGCATCGAGTTCGGACGTGTGTTTAAAAGTGTATTGAAATGGAAGAATATATATCTACCCTACAGTATTCACGTGAGTTTTATTGTACTGTCAGTTTTACCTTTATTTGAGATATTTTACATTTTCAGAAGTGGAATAGGCCCACTTTCCTCATTTTGTTTAGATTATAGTGGCTAATTGATTTAAATACGGATGATTTCATTTAAGAACTTCGTATCTCCAAAAGAAAAAAAAAAAAGAAAAATTTACAGAAGAAAAAAAAAATTATTAAGTACCTTACTAATTATAAAACATAGACAAATAGCATTATTTACATATCTATTATTAATCGGGCTTATATTTGTTGTAATCATTATTTTTATATCTGATAAAATTATTAAATAAATGGACTTACGTATAATTCTTAAACATGTGTAATGGATTTACTAAGTAGGTAGTTTTATTTTTATAAATACAAAAAAAAAAAACTAAAAACAATTTGAAAATACGAGTGATTGCATGGTGGTTGTTTCGGCATCATATATTGCGAGAGAGATTTGCGAGATTTGAGAATTAAGTCCATCGCTTGAACATTTTTGTTAGTGTTATACCTTTGTACGAAATGGTATAAGTTTTTAAATATTACATTACATGTGTAATCAACATCTAGTTGCTAAATGTAGCGGTGTTTATTTCGGTGTCCAAAGAAAAAAAAAATAAACGTTAATTTGAGCTAGGAAGCGTTGCTTCCGAGATACCCTATAATTTTGAAATATCACAAAGCGTAATTTAATTTTATATATGTAACCGTTGGTGTATATCATCTGTTTGTTAAATTATATTGCAATATTCTTCGTGGTATCTCAATAGTTCAGTGTAAGCAATGAACCATGCAACTGCAAACAAAATTGGTTTTCAAAGGATCGTTACCGAAATATCACGAATAATGTTCAAGTACCTTGCAGTAATTTTATTCTGAAAAAAAGGAGTTTTTAATTATTTTACATAGCTCCTTGTACACAGCTCCCATGTATAAGTTTCAGAGTAACGATGCTGTAAGAAGAGTAGTTACTTCAAAAGCGGTTAAGCACGCCGCCATCTATCGAAATATTGAGCTCCTGTTCGAATAGAAAAAGTCGCAAACAAACACGGGTTCTGCATTCAAGATAACAAGATGAAGATTTTCGAGACAGAAGCTTGCAACGTACACATAGCCCGTTGCTGCAACGCGAGCAAATGCCGCTTTATACACCAGGTCGCTGCTCGTGGCTGCTGCGACGTTGATGTACAGCGGCTCCGGGGAGCATCAGATGTCGAAGTCGGCGCATTGACTTTAAAGCTGAGTAAACGGTCAGACAGTCCAATTTTTACTTCGCAGTATATATTTTAAATCTAATAAAGTCATTAAGTAGTCGCAATGTAAACTATGACATTTAACAGTAATGGTAAGATGAACCACAAACATTCGATCTGACTTTGACCCCTCGATTAAAGTTCCTTCTCCTTCTCGATTAAGATTAAAAGCCAGCGCATAGATATTTCAATCAGAAAGTTAACCAATGTGCCATTGTATACAGTTGGGAAAAAAAAAAAACTATCATTCTTCTTGTAATGCAGAAACTATGAGGATTAGCTAGGATGTGGCATGAGAGTCTAAACTCTATACTATTCGGTCGAGATGAATATATTTGATGAAATGTTGTTAAATGTTTCCATTTGAGCAAAATTATGAATAAACCTTGGAGGATATGCTTAAGCGGAAAAGTTAGTTTGGTGAACCTCTGACAGAGATACTTGCTCAACTGAACGGATGTGATATTGATGGTAAACGTACAATTAAGTGTTTCATACAGGTGTTGAGTGATAAACCCTTTATTAAACCCTTAGGTCTAACGCTAACGCAATGTGTTGTGCTCATCGCGAACAACCACTAAAAGTTTTAATTACTACAAAGATACCCTACAAGCCACCGCCATAAAATTTCAGAAACAAAACTTCGTACCGGTATAATGCGACAGGCATTGGCATATCTAACCGCCTGTTTTAATTGTTAAGTAAAGGACTACCTTTGCCTTACATGTCCTATGCCGTTGATTGTGTGGGAAGTGTCGAAAGGTTTTTTTTCATAAAGCTGAAAACTGTGCCGGTGATAATGTAAACACTAATCAACCTGAAGATGTGCAAAGAACAACTCGTATATCTACGTTGGCATCCAATTCCAAATTTAATAAATAATGTATCGTTAATAGTATAACACTAAAGGGTTTATAGATTTAGGTAGCCGGGTAATAATAATAATAAGGATCATTTATTTGTGTAGCGAAACTACTGTGGTGGCGTGTTCAGTATCTCTTTAATACTCTTTTAATACTCTGTGTTAGTACATTGTGTAAGTATTTATACTTTAATATTAAACGTATGAGCTAACATCGATACACACAACGAACAGACATTTCGATGATAAAGTAAACATGTAAATAATGTATACGGAAACTATATTCGAGTATACGCTGCTATTCAGGTGACATGCATATTATTGAGACTAATAATAAATAATACGTTATAATACTCTTACATTTGCATGAATATGAGTACAGAGTTAGACAATATGTTCATCATATCTGCTTGTTGGGCTTGCTGAAGTGTTAAGAGTCTACAGTATGTTTATTAGAACCGAGTCACGACAGCTCTTCTATACCTATGAAGGGTTTTGGGAAGTGCGTTTCACTCTCGAAAGGTAGTATTTCTGAAGACTTAAATATTTAAAATGTAAAACTACTGTAACGTCACAAGTAATTGAGAACAGGTTTCGATAGATGCTGATAGGTCCTTCTTTTACCTAGCAACTGCATTTCATGGTATACAAAAATGCAGAAGAACTTTAATGCTTTTGATGTTGTGAATCAGCTCAGCCCCAACTGAATGAGGATGAGGTTATGGCGGTCACCGTATTAGTTATCGCTGATAATGACGTTTACGGTCCAGCCGTCGAGACTCTAGTGAACGGAGTCATTACGTTTTGAGTAGGAAAATTATTGGTAAACCGGAGTCAAATTTCACCGTTAGCGGAGGAACGTACCGTGTCAGGAATAGTCGTGTTTATGTTTACGTGCACCCTTCATCAAAACTTTATAAACTACGAATGGGAGAAATTTTATCGAAAGGCACGAAGGTGCGAGTCGTTAGGCATGTAATTTCCAGAAGTGCTCCGTAGGTGGATAGGTATTGAAATGAGCCAATGTGATTCTATCAACGAGTCGTAGCAAGAACAATGATCTTGTTAGAGATGCACTGGCTTCACTGAGATGAGTATCGAATGAAATACTAAATGCCCTGTTATATACAAACCTTGCAGGTTAGCTTGTAAATATATAAAATATATAATAGCAAGAACGGGAAATGGTTGCAGAAATGATGGAAGTTGGCATCATCCACGAATCGGTTTCAGAATACTCTAGTCCTAATTCTGGTTTGCAAACAGGATGTTAAATAAGTGTCGATTTTAGACTGCGAAATTCGATTACGATCAGCGGTATCCAATTATTTCATTTTTTCCATAACCTTGCATGTCTTCTGGTCACTATCAAGTACCTAGATCTGAAGTCAACCGTTGAGATCGTTTTGTTACACCGGAAAGTCGATACGAAATTAATCGCATGCCGTTCAGATTAGCAAATACACTTGGGGATCAGTTAGATTTACCATGGCAATATTGATGTCATCTTTGTTTATGAAAAGTCTATCCCTGAATGTTTAGATAGATTCGATCGAGCGTATCTGAAACTAACCTTATCCAAATGTTAGATACTATTTACAAAATAAGGTTTAGCGATGCAACCGCACCACTCTTAGCTCTTTAACAGCTCGAAATTTCAATTTTGATAAAAAGATTGGGATGACAAAGTGTATCATCCCATACCAATCCAATGGGGCATAAATAATATTAACCACAAAAAGATAGAACTCCTTCCGAAGTTATGTTTGGATTGAATATGAATGCGGAGATTGACCCACGGTTGAATGAGGTAAGACGTAAAAGTAACTAAAATTTGAATTTAGAAATATTGCTTAAATCTGTCAAAAACATAATATATATGTACAGCAAGGAAAATAAAAACGTGCATGTGACAGCAGCCGATCGTATGTTACCATGCCTTCATGTAGCTACCATAAACATAGACGATGATGATGATACAGAACAGGTAAAAGAACAGAAAAGTTAAAATATTCCGTTAACATTAGTATATGTGTGTGTAGTGTGTGTATGTATTTTGCATAGGCATAAGGTACCGAATAAATAATTATTTACCTATTGCACAGAATTCATAATAGTTCAAGTACAGAAGTCACACTTTGCCAAATAATTTAATTAAATAGCGACTCCTGTTCCGACATAATAAAGTCTCAACTCGGGTCACACAGCGCTAATTATCTACAGGTATATTCAACTAGCAGTTGGCTCTTTCTATCGCGTAACTCTTATCTGTTTCGACGGCACCGCGATATTAGGGTTCTTTTTATTTAAATTAATTAATCTGAATATTTAGTTACTGCCTTATTTTTGTGAACAAATAAACCTAGACCAGGTACCAATAACTCGATAGTCTACATATGAAAAAATGACGCGACGCATATTGTGTGCTCCAGCATCAAACAAACGGCGCGCCGCATACCACTGAATTTTGGCACGATTGGTCGAACCCGAAGTGTAATTGTAGCTTTATACCTACACTGCCAAGTAAACCTGGCATGCTTATTGTGACTGCCTTATACATTCAGCTGAATGCAATAATTATTGTCTATGGGTACAAACTGTAAATATGATACGGAATAATTGTATGAGAAAATATAGACTATTAGTATAAAATTAAATGATTTATCATAATAAGCTAGTAATACACACAATACATGGATAATATAATATAAACAAAAAAGGGCGAGACAGCAAAAAGAAATGATTTATGATGAGATATCACTACATAATAATGGAGCAGGGTCCCCCGCCGCGTCTGCATGTTCGCGATAGACTGAAGAACTGCTGGGCGGATTTTCGTGCGGTTTTCACTAATAGACAAGAGTGATTCAGGAGGAAGGTTTAGGTGTATAATTTGTTAAGATTTTGTGTAAATTGATTGAAATATGTTGATGTTTGTTGAAGATGTCTCTGCTACCCGTACGAGGTCGAGGTGATGAATAAGATTACTAATTGTTGTCATCCGCCGCGCTGGTGTGTAAGAAGGAAGGTTCACAGCCAGTATGTCGCTTGTGGAAAAGAAGTACCATTAGTGACGTCTGCTGGTTTCTGAGAAGGAAGGTTCACAGCTATTATGAGATGTATGCCGCTTGTGGGAAGGAAGTACCACTAGTGACGTCCGCTGGTTGGTGAGAAGGAAGGTTCACAGCCATTATTAGATATATGTATGTCGCTTGTGGGAAGGAAGTACCGCAAGTGACGCCCTCTGGGTTGTGAGAAGGAAGTATCACAGCCTTCATGATTATAATTGTTATATATTTATGTATGTACCTGTTGCTTGTGGGAAGGAAGTACCACTTGTGACGTCCCCTGGTTTGTGAGAAGGAAGGTTCACAGCCGTTATGAGATATGTCACTTGTGGGAAGGAAGTACCGCAAGTGACGTCCCCTGGTTTGTGAGAAGGAAGGTTCACAGCCGTTATGAGATATGTCACTTGTGGGAAGGAAGTACCGCAAGTGACGTCCCCTGATTTGTGAGAAAAAATTCACAGCCTTTATGATTATAATTATTATACATTTATGTATGTACCTGTTGCTTGTGGGAAGGAAGTACCACTTGTGACGTCCTCTTGTATGTAAGGAAGTATCATAATCATGGTTCTGACGCAAGGCACATACGTCCGTAAAATTGTAAGTCTGAATTCGATGCTATGGAAGATTACTATTGGCCGAGTGTTAGGTTAATACGGCTGTTTTGCGTGCGTGCATGAGGACATGCACGACGTCAGGATGGTCGAGTGTTAGGTTTACAAAAATAGATATATTAATTTGATATAAATTCGAAATATTGTATTCGTTTGTTCATGTTTGGGGAGTGGAAACGAATGTTACGGGCAACACCGAATGTTTACCCCGGGAGAACAGTAAATTTAGGCGGCCTATTTGCTCGTGGCCAGCATCGAGTTCGGACGTGTGTTTAAAAGTGTATTGAAATGGAAGAATATATATCTACCCTACAGTATTCACGTGAGTTTTATTGTACTGTCAGTTTTACCTTTATTTGAGATATTTTACATTTGTTACCTCAGAACTTTTGACTGGGTGACCCGATTTTGATGATTCTTTTTTTATTTGAAAGCTGGTGCTTCCCTTGTGGTTCCATTTTCCAGTTCCAATTTGGTCCAGTTCTGACAATGGCATCCATGAGAAAACCATATAAGTCTTTTATGGAATAGTTTTTTTGAAGTCGTTTCTTTTTTAAAGAATTATTTTGCTGCTGATCACAATGTCACACCGGGAAGGGTTCCTCAAATGTGATCACCTGTAACAAGGACCGGGGGGGGGGGGGGGTCAAAAATCATGAAATTCGTGTGACTTATTTGGATGGTCCCCAATGTGTGCCCAAAATTTCTTAATGATCTGTTAAGTGGTTTTCCCGTGCGGGACAAACAAACTCAATAACATTTGTACTAAACATGAAAATATATTGATTTAACACACACACTAAGAAGGGTTTTTTCAGGCCTTATTAGGTTATGGAGATAGTATGGAAACTGCGCAGTGGCTATGTGGTGGCTCCGTCATCAGTGACCGATTCATTCTGACTGCTGGACACTGCGTGTCAAGTCAATCAGTGTAAGAAATCTCTTATGAAATAATTAATTATTTATTTTGTAATTAAATTATTAATTAATTCACCATTTATTAAGTTATTTGCGAGATATATCTCTGTCTTGATTAAATACATCATAAAATAGTTTTGTTGAAATAAAATACCAAATCAACATTTAGCGACTTGTCACATAAATAACGCACGTTATAAAAAAATAACGGTATTCAAAAAAAAATACGAAATATTAACGGTATTTATGAAATACCGTTACTATTTTGTAACTGATGTGATATTGTGTGTTCAATCTAATAAGTTATTTAATATCAAAAGACCTTTTTATTTATTTTATTTTTTTGATGTCATCTCACGCACAAGGAATCATTCCTGTGTCGCGAAGACTCCATAAACATTCAAACACCGGATAATTATGTCCGGATTACACAAGTTTTGTCCCGTGTGGGTATCGAACCCCCTCAAGGAAGCGTACTGGCGAGACAACCACAATTGCACCACCCATTGGCTTCATTATATGTTTAATTTTTATAGGGGCACAGTAAAATTCGCAGCTTTGGGTATCCTGAAGCGTACAGACCCTCCGGAAACTTGGCAGAGGTACAACGTGAGGAGGACCATTCGTCACCCGGAGTACAAACCTCCGAGCAAGTACAATGACATCGCGTTATTGGCAGTCGATAAAACGTAAGTAATTATTAAGTGAAGATGAATGGGATCAGATGGCAGTGTGTGAGATGTGTGGAGTTAATTCCGTGGCTGGCGTGAAGACATTGATATGTCGACTTGCATGTTTTTTTTTATTGGCGTAATACCTCCTACGCATTAGGAATTCATATGAAAAAAAATTACAGTTTCAAATATACATAAATTTTGGAGAAATTGACTTTGGAAACATGTTGACATTTCGCATTTTAACGTGTCTAAATTGACAAAACCTCATGTCAAATTAACGATTCACACGATTTTGTGAATGAACATTGATATTTTCTTATATTAACTTACACTCGGTCACCAAAAAAATATTCGTTCCTTGAAATCTCAACATATACATATAATTTTTCAGGGTGGCCATTTTTAAGTTTTGAACTTAAAAATGGCCACCCTGAAAAATAGCAATTTTAGACATGTCAACATATTCACGCCAGCCACGGAATTTTTAATTATATCTTTATTTTGTGTTATATAGATTTATTGTTTTTTTTTTTTAGGAAACTAAGTCCTGCACTATTGTATTGGTCAGTCTGTAATAATAGTATTTGTAGTAAAATAAAAAAAAATGTAAGATTCGCTATCCTCTCCACAAAGTCAATTTACTTGCTTGTTTACTTGCTTTTAATAAAAATTCAAAGGCTGTGAACGCTACTAATCACATTCGTTTGTCCTTTTCCCACCACCCCTAAACGTCATCAGGGCATCCTGCTCGCACTCGGCAAAATGTATTTGGAATGCCAGTTGAACAAAAGATTTTACGCACTACCAGTCTGGTAGCGCGTAAAATCTTTTGTTCAACTCACACGGCTTTTTCGACCCCTATAACTTCGTTGTGCACAAAGCTAGAAGCCTGAATTTTCAGTGACTAAGTGGGTATAATGTAAATAGGTATATTTCCAAATTACATTCAATTTAAACGTGTAGTTTAAGAACTATTGCAACCCAAAGTTTCTTTATTTTGTCACTGACTCACTCTCCGATCATCAAAATTCTAAGGTGCTTCTATCAGACACATGAGCTTCAAATTTAGAACACAATTATTGTTTAGCCTATAAAGCAAGAGAAAAGTAAAGAATTACAAAAAACCGGATAAGTGCGAGTCTGACTCGCGCACCGAGGGTTCCGTAAGCAAACAAACTTGTATGTAGATAGTACATCCATCTCGGGAATCAATTCTTGAAGACTTTTGCCAGTCTTAGACAAACTTAACTTTGCGGTTGCGATGTACGACAAAGTCAACAATCCAACCGCAAAATATAAGTTTGTAATCACAAACATTTTTTTTATGTGATATAACAACAAATTAACGACTTTCGGACTTTTTCCTTTATGTTTGCTGTCAGACCTTGCTTCTTATCAAATTTCATGATTCTAGGTCAACGGGAAGTACCCTATAGGTTTTGATTTACCTGCGAAATGTTCAAATTTGGTCAAATAAAAAGCTTAAGTGGCCATATCTTATGACTGCGTTGACTTTGAAGCTTAATTTTTTTACAGCTTCAAGAGACTGCAGGCTTATGTATTTGGTATTAATTTCAACTTGAAGCATCCACGAGTTCCAGAGAAAAAGGTCTTGACAGACAGACATCCTATAAAGGATCACAAAGTGATCCTATAAAGGTTCCTTTTTTTCTTTTTGAGGAACAGAACCCTAAAAAAGAGATCTAATATTGACACGGTCGCTATAAAATGTAGTTAGTTAACAAATTAAGTAACAATAATAGATTTTACAACATTTTACGGTATATACGTTACGGTAATACTGATATTAATGTTATACTACATAACACACTCTTAACATAACTCTTATTATCTTTCAGGATCAAATTTAACAAAGATGTTTTACCAGCGTGTCTTAATACGGGCGGTGGTGACGAGAGGTACGCCACCGCTACAGGTTGGGGGGCCCTGGGTCATCGACAAGTGCTCGCGGATACCTTACAAGTGGTTAGTTTAGAACTCCAGTGATTAGTGATCGTGCCTGCTGAGCCAGAGGTCATGGGTTCGATTCTCAGCCATGACAAATAAATGTGTGACGAGCACGTTCATTTGTTCTACATGTCGCGGGTTTGCGAGAATATCGACATAATTCAAAATTCAGTCGAATTGAACTAAGTGTGCCAAACGATCATTAATACGTGAAGCGAAAACTTTGGATCCCTTTTTACGAAAATTGGGCGGACGGAGGAGACACTTATAGTTTATACAGAGAAGTGACGAATACTAAAATTTTTGAACAATATTTGCTACAAAGTTAAATAAATGCAAAAACGGGTACATACAGCTATGAGTGTCCAGTATATATTTTGACCTGTCATGGTACAAAAGTCTACAATGACAGGTCAAGTAATATTGGCCAATGAAATAAACCATGGTCGAAATTCGACCACCACGCGATCTCTAGTACAATATTAATCCCTCAGTATCTATCAATTCATAACCTCCTCCGAAAACACCCGATCCCCAAATCCTCTTAAGCCAAGTTAGATCTGGCAGTATTTAGTCATATCTAAATCGTACCATAGTACAGACTTTGCCTAGTTTCGATCCTTCCACACACAAATTTGGGCGTGTGAGGTATCTTAATCCATTATTATTATATCTCGTTCATGTCATTCTTTTCAGGTACAATTAGAACAGTTCACATCTGAGGAGTGTTCGGAAGCGTACCCGCCTCACAGACATTTACTGAACGGGTACAACCACGCGTCTCAATCGTGCTACGGGGACAAGAATAATAAAGTTGTAGACACTTGTGAGGTAACGGATATTTAACCAATAGTTTTATATACCACATCGGTGTTAAGCGGGTAACCATACCAACATACCAACCGTAAGCGTTGCCGACCCATAAAAACCTGTATACTCCTTTCTTAAAGAACCCCAAACTGTAGTCTCCCGGGAAAAGCTCGGCAAGGAGCTCATTCGTTCGCAGGAGGAAATTCGTCTGAAACTATGGTTGGCGTAGGGCAACGTAGGGCCAGCGTGTGCTGAGCCGAGTCCTCACTGCAGTCGCAGTGGTGACAGGCGGGACTCAGTTCCCTCCTAGCGACCGAGTGCAGGTACTTCCCGAAGCAGCCGTGCCCGGAAAGGACCTGCGTCAGTCGGAAGGAAAGGGTCCCGTGCTGCCGCCCTGCCCACTCGACGATGACCGGCTGGAGCACCTCCACGGCGGCAAAGCCAGCACGTGGAGCCTCCAGCCGGGACGACCAACGAGCCATGGTGGCTCGGCGAGCGGCCTCACGCCATTCGCGTACCTCTTCGGGCGGGGGCCGACTGCTGCTTCCCGCCCGGAACTCAGCCGTTCGCCGATATACTTCGGCGAGCACTTCCGCCTCCAAATCCCACGGGGGAGTCCCAGCCAACGCGCACGCCGCCTCCGTCGACACGGTGCGGTATCCGCGTATGGCTCTGACCGCCATAACCCTCTGAGGGCGCCAGAGGCGCGCCCTATTCTGGGCGGTCTGGGTATTCAGGGCAGAAGGAGGCGGCGGAAAGAGTCCGGGAGGACAATCTCCACTCGGACCTAATTCGCCGCCGGCGAACCGGGCGGCGGAGGCGCGCTTACCAGCGCCTCATGCCGCCCTGAGTGTGGCTGCGGGTGGAAGGGACGGGTTTTCCCCTCCACCCGCTGTAGTGGCCCCCCGCGAGGAGGCGGCGTCCGCGTGTGCCTGGACGTCGCCTAATTGAGATGTTTCTTACCCGAAGGTGGTGCCCGCGCTTTTGCGGGCAGGCGCTAGGAGGGTTCCGGATGTCTTAATAAAAGCTGTTCCCGGATCCCTCCTACTTAAGGCGCAGTACGGCACACCGTGTGGTTTTAGTCGGTTCGATTCCGACACACCGCCCCACCGAAAACCCCGGTGGGGTGACGGCCCGAGGGGGTTTCCACACGCAAGGGCAACGTAGGGCGTTGCCTGGTTTGCACGTGGTCCCCCGAAGGTAAATTTAAGTGAGGAGAGGAGTTAGACACGTTTAATCATTTTCACAGTTTATAATTAAACTTGTAGAACAGCTATTTAAAAGAATTTAGATATTAACAAGAGTAGGCTGAGGGCGTAAAGGTCTTGAGAGGCTTTGGACGCGCTGGTACGTGGAGAACACTTAATTTCTTGATCTGTCTGGTCGCGCACGGCATACCGTGCGTACTATTAAGGTTCCTAGGTGGTAAAATTCCTAGAACGGTATCGTAATGGCTAAGGCGTGGTTGCAGGTTCAAACCTCACCTACAACACTACCCACGTAAACCCACACCTTAAAACCCCCTCGGGCCGTCACCCCACCAGGGTTTTCGGTGAGGTAGTGTGTCGCAGTCAAACCGACTAAAACTACATGGTGTGCCGTACTGCCTTAAAAATAGGAGGGATCTGGGACCAGCTTTTATTAAGACATCCGGACCCCTCCTAGCCCCTGCCCGCAAAAGCGCGGTTAAAAACCTAAAGACCTCAATCCAGCAAATGTGACGTTGTATAAATTATATAAATATTGTTAAATTTGCCTTTCAAGGCAATTACAACAAATATTAACTGTTTAAAAAAAAAACAGTCAGTCGTAGGACTGCACGTCAGAAGTGAAAACATAACTTCACAATGTATTTGCATATACATACACACACACACATCTGTATATATACATAATTAGGTTAAAAATAAAAAGTAGGTAATAACATTCTAATTGTTGTCCGCTCATAAATGTTTGAATTTCGAACGTTATATTTTTTTAAATATAAAAAACTCGGCTCCGTCTTACGAAATTTCGATCAGGCCACGTGTCCTGACGCGAGTTTAACATTTTTTAACCATTCATCCCAAAAGTGCACAACGCCGCTAAAGAAGTTTTCACTTCAAAAAACAAAAATAATAGTTTCGCAAACCTGTGGAATTAATTCTGTAGCTTTAATTTACTGTGTAATTTTTAACTGTTTTCTTTTATTTTCAGGGTGACAGTGGGGGTCCTCTACAGGTTACTTCAAAATATGGAACATGTATATATAATATCATCGGGGTGACTTCCTATGACATGAAACAATGTGGATTCGTCGGCAATGCGGGAATGTACACCAAAGTGGAATTCTATGTACCCTGGATAGAGAGCATTGTGTGGCCGTGATTATTTGAATAAACTTTTAAGACCAAATTATATTATAAATATTTGGATTTTTTCTTGTGCAGGATCTGTAGTTACGAAGTAGTTCGGCTTAACTTCGCTAGATGGTGTTAGTTATTTTACCAGCTAGTCCAAGTATGTGGCTAAGTGGTAACCGAGTAGGTAAGCATATTACAAAGTTAAGTAATACTAGCTAGGTCAGTCCTAGGATGGGTTATCATTCTTAACACATTGAGACCCCTCCGAGCCTCGGAGAGCATGTTAAATCGGGTAATTGGAGCCTTAAAAAGTCCGACAACCTGGTCTAACTACAGACCTTCGATATCGCCTAGTGCTTGGATTGTGGAGGTCTGATGGCAGTCGCTTCACGTAAAATATCAAAGCTCGGCCGTATCGTAGTTAGACTGAAAGCCGACCCCAACTTAGTTGGGAAAAGGCGCGGAGGATGATGACTCGTAATTCGAATGTGAGTTTGTTTGTTTGCCGAGCGTTATAACATTTTGATCATCATCGTAAAACAGGACTTATTGCTTTCATTCCGGATGAAAGGTACCCGTTTCATCCGGAATTAACTTTTACACCGACCTATTAAACCGATCATCATTGTTTGATACCAAGCGTGGTATCTTTGGACTGGGTGTGTGACACAAGTAGGGATTTAAATAAAACCACTGTGCACTGTACTATGGGTTCGTAGGACTCCACGGTTTAATTGGCAGTCGCCTTGAACTAAACTCCAGTTTTGCTCCGTCATACAAAATGTTTGTAGGCCTTATATGCTAACGCGTGTAACAGAACCATATCGCGATCTAAGTTTTGTAACAGCTCCATCTAGGAAACGAAAAGGTAACTAAGATTCAAACTTATGAGTTTGAGCGCACTATGTTGTTGTTGGTCTCGAACATACCGCCCACCAAGGACGTTACTGACGGAATGTCCTTCTTAAAATTGATCTGAACATTACGATAAAGTTGCTTTAAAAAAAAAGCAATGTACAAAAATATGTTGAACTGTATAAAAACCAATTTGACCTAACATCTTAACGAATAAAACATCCGTTGTAAACAATAACAATACAAACTTAACGACTAAAACTTATTCTAACATATAGATAAACATGATTTCATTGATAGTAAACAGATATCAAATGAATTCATAGTTACACGTAAAATAATATAAAGCTAAAGAATTAACATGTGTAAATAAATGTAAATAAGTTTTTTGGTTAAATACAGTTTAAATATAATTTCTTATCCCTTTTTTACATCATTTGATTGGCCTATCATATAATATTGAACTAAATATAACAGTAAAACAAGTCCTATGCAACAACTGGCAAAATGCATATTTTAGAAGTTGGCCTTTTAAAAGTTGAGGACTGAGTGCGCACAGTGACTACACGGGTGATACCATCATTACCAGGGTGTTTCTCTAATACTCGACCCATCAACCAACGAGTCGGCGGCAAATCATCTTCTTTTATCAACACAATGTCACCAATTTTTGGTTCGGGAACTTGAGAAGACCACTTGTACCGATTCATTAAATTACAAAGATATTCTTGGGACCAACGTTTCCAAAATGATTGCAACATCTTTTGAACTAATTGCCAACGTGACAAATGACTTATGGTTGAAGTATCATATTGGTTATCTGGTACATTTACTAACGGCTCTCCGATTAGGAAATGTCCAGGTGTTAAGGGTAACGGTTCGCCAGGGTCTGTAACATCCATAACACTCATCGGCCTAGAATTTAGACAAGCTTCGACTTGGTGGAGGAGCGTGGAAATCTCCTCATACGTGAGCGTAGCATCACCGATGACCCTTCTCAAATGGAACTTCGTTGACTTCACACCTGCCTCCCATAGCCCGCCGAAGTTGGGACTATGAGGAGGTATGAAGTGCCATGCTGTTCCATTAGCTGCCAGATGTTCGGCTATTGATGGCTGAACTGTCGCTAATTGCACTAGCTCTCTACTGGCACCCACAAACGTGGTACCGTTATCACTATATAAATTGGCGCAGTGACCTCGCCTAGATACAAATCTTCTAAAGGCTGCCAAGAAGGCTTGAGAGCTCATATCACTGACCACTTCAATATGCAAAGCGCGAGTGGCCATACATACAAAGAGACATATGTAACCTTTATATGAACGGTGTCCACGACCCTTACTTGTCCTTATATTTATGGGACCGGCATAATCTACTCCGCTGTTCAAAAACGGTCTCGCAGGAGTACAACGAACAGCTGGAAGTGAACCCATAATTTGATTTTTGATACTGGCTCGATGCCTGAAACATGTTACGCACTTGTGAACATGCTGTTTGACCAGACTTCGTACACCTATGATCCAGTAGCCTGTCCTTAAATAATTCATCATAATCTGAGGACCTCCGTGTAATGTTTTACAATGTGCATCAGCTATGATAAGACGAGTTAGGTAGCTTGAGTGAGGTAGTATAATAGGATGTTTCTGTTGTTCGGTTAACTGCGCTTTTTCGAGTCTACCTCTGACCCTTATAATGCCCTTGTTATCAAGATAGGGGCAGAGTGATTTTAATGAACTTGATTTCCTTTGTATATAGCTATTCTCTTGTAATTGTTTGTACTCTATTGTAAAAATTTCTATCTGTGTTAATCGTATACAACATTCAAGTGCTGCGTCTAACTCTGTCTTTTGTAAATAGCTTTTATGAAATTGTTTGTTTTCCTTTAAGAATCTTCGACAGTATGCCAGAACCCTTACTAGTTTAGTTAGTGTAGAATAATTTTCAAAGAATGAATTATCTGGAATAACTGACACATGAACCTTTACGGACTGTTCTAAATCTACATTAAAATTATTTGGTTTACTGTATATAATGCTACTTTCGGCTAAGAATGATGGTCCTTGAAACCATAAACTATTATTAATAAACAAGCTTGGCAGCATTCCCCTAGAAGCACAATCTGCTGGGTTGTTCTTGGTCGAGACATGAAACCATTGCGAAGCTTTCATAGTGGTCAAGATTTCTGACGTTCGATTGGCCACAAATGTCTTCCATCTACTTGGGTGGCTATTAATCCAGGCCAATACAACAGTAGAGTCGGTCCATGCTCTGACTTTATCGTTAGAAATATTCAAGACTGCAGCCGTTTCAGCTAGAAGTTGTGACAAAAGTACCGCTCCACATAATTCTAGCCGCGGAATACTGATTTGCTTCACGGGTGCTACTCTGGTTTTTGCAACTAGTAAGGACACGTGTACCTTTCCTTGCCTATCAACGATACGCAAATAAATCACGGCTGAGTAAGCGGTCTTAGAAGCGTCACTAAACCCGTGCAGTTCCAGATCATCATTCAACTTTGTACCAAGCCATCGAGATATCCGGACACCAATAAGTAACGACAGTTCTTCACGGTAAGTACTCCAATCCTTTTTCAATTCGTCATTTAGCTCCTCGTCCCAACTTACACCTGCCAGCCATAATTTTTGGATGAACACCTTAGCTAAGACCACACTAGGTGCTAACCAACCTAGTGGGTCAAATAGTCGAGCTATATCTGAAATAATTGATCTCTTAGTTATAGGTGCTGTCATCGAAGGCGGGAGCTTCACCGAGTACTGAAAAGTGTCTGTGCTGCGGTTCCAGGTAAGACCTAATATTTTAATTGTACTATCTATTTTAATTTCTAACGCTTTTTCTTCTCTGTACTCTATTTCATTGTCTTTGCTGTATTCCTTTGTGTCCTTTTTGTCCTGATTAGTATTTTCTTTTGTTCTTGTTTGATCTTGTTGTCCTTTAGTATTAATATTTTCTATTGATCTTATCCTATCTACTATTTCCTGACTGTTGCTATTCCACTTTTGTAGTTGAAAACCCCCTTTGCTTAACAAGTCTGTCATTTGCTTGTATATTTCGATTCCTACTTCTACGCTATGACAACCTGTCATTAAATCGTCCATGTAGAAACTACTGAGGACTCTATCCTTAGCTAACGGGAAGTTCTCACCTTCATCATAAGCAACTTGATGCAGGGTCCTAACTGCCTGATATGGTGCAGATGCGGTACCAAACGTAACGGTCATGAGCTCATAGTCAGTAATATCCTTGTCAGGACTGTTTCGCCAGAGTATGCGCTGAAATATTGCGTCTTCTTCGGCTATCCTGACTTGACGGTACATTTTGATTACGTCTGCTACAAGAGCTATAGAATGAACTCTCCATCTTAAAACAGTGTGTCTTAAATCAGACTGCAGCGTAGGTCCTATCATCAGCGTGTCATTAAGTGAGACTCCGTTGCTGTTCTTTTCGGATGCGTTAAAGACAACGCGAACCTTTGTGGTGCTTTTGTCATCCCGCACAACAGCATGATGAGGTAAGTAGACAGCTATTTCTTTATTTTTGTCCTGTTTCTTCACTGGTCTCATATGTCCTAAATTTAAATATTCTTCCATAACTTCAGTGTAACTATTTTTTAATTGTGTGTTATTACTTAGTCTTCTCTCTAATGCCTTGAATCTTTTTTCAGCTATAGTACGTGAATGTCCTGCTTTACAAGGAGGATCCGCGTCTCTAAACGGTAATCTGACTAAATACCTTCCATTGCTATCTCTCTTTGTTGTCGTACTATAAAGCTCTTCACATTTTTTTTCTTCAGGTGTAAGTATTTTCTTGAAACTAATGACCTCTTCAATTTCCCAAAACTTTCTCAAAAGTTCATCTTCCTTTACCTGAGCATGCATGACATTTATTCTATTTGAACTGTCCTTTGCTTCAGAATTCACTGTACCAGACAGGATCCAGCCCAAGGCAGTGTTCTGTGCTATAAAATTATTAGATGGACTTTTCAGCATACCCGACCTAATGATGCAACAATAAACGTCAGCCCCTAAGAGAACGTCAATTTTATTAGGCGTGTTGTAACCTGGATCTGCTAACTGTAAATCTGTAACCTCTACCCAATCCAAGTTCGTATGAATGATACGCTCAGGTAATTGTCCGGTGATCTTAGTTAGTATATAAGCATTTACACATATTTTAAAATCTGGCTGAATACGAGATTTGATGTTGACCTGTACCATGTTCCTAATCATGGTTGAACTTTGACCACCCAGACCTGACACGAAACCTCGAATTGGTATCTTTTTCAGTCTGAGGGCTTGGACTGTGGCTTCCGTAATGAAGCACGCTTGCGAACCTTGATCCAATAAGGCTCGGACCGTTTGATACTCACCTAACCCCGACTCGGCTTTTATTAGCGCTGTAGCTAATAAAACCTGTCTAGGTTTAGGGACTTTACCTGTAGACAAGCATGAAACTATCGGATTAGACTCAGTTGTTGAGTTAGCGCTATTGATAGTTTGAATTGCTCTGGCTTGTCTTTTATTCTCTAGATCTTGGTTAAGATGCAAGAGAGAGTGATGTCGCTTCTGGCAAAGTCTACAAGTGGTTGATTTTTTACAATCACGTACGGTGTGATTGCCACCTAAACAGTTGAAACAGATGTTGTTTTGCGACACAAACTTACGTCTAATCTCGATAGGTTCTTTAGCGAATCCTTTGCAGAAACAAAGTTTGTGTTGCTCTGAGCAGAATTCACATCTCACCTTTGATGAACTAGTTGCTACCATTGCCTTTGAATTATAAGCATTTGAACTTATGTTATTGACCTGATGAACTGTACCCTTTTTTGAAATTGGCTCTAGGCATTCTAGAGCGCGGAAACGATTTTCGATAAAAACTTTAAATTGGTTATAACTCGGCAAGTCATTATTGGAATCGTTGCAAACACTGAGCTCCCATTGTTTTCGTGTTTCACTGTCTAACTTAAAAGTAACTATATGTATGATAATAACATCCCATGTAGTCACATTGATGCCTAAATTTGTAAGAGCATTTAAACAATCGCTTGTGGTGTCGAGTAGCTCTTTCAATGATGTTGCTGATTCTACATGCATACGTTTTTGACCAAACAACTTTTTTAGAATGCAATTTGTTAAGTATTTCTTGTTGCTATAACGTTTTTCTAATAGAGTCCAACATTGCATATAATTAGCGTCGGTTATTGGCGTGTGTCGGATCAATTGCTCTGCTTCACCAGAGAGATGGCTCTTTAAATAATGAAGCTTTTGCACGTTGTCCAAAGATTCATTTTTGTGAACTAAAGATATAAAAAGATCATGGAACGTTGTCCACTCTCCATATTTACCCGAAAAAGTCGGTATGGCTATCTTAGGCAACTGTACGAAAGCATTGGTAGACTTAGAAGTACTAGGATTCTGATCGGTTTGTTGGACTGAACCTTTAGCAACAAGTATTTTGTTGCGTGTTGTTTTCAATAAACTTTTGTAAATTATGTATATATCCTCTGTTTTATCATAAATATCATTTGCATCAGAATTTTCTATGTCTTCTAGTTTAAAGTTTTCAAATAATTTAGCATTAGTATTTTTAACTGAAACCCAATCCTTTTCTAATAGTTCTTGTTTTGTTTCAATGTACTCTATGGTCAATCTATCCTTACCGCTTTTCTTAAAATTAATCAATCCTTTATTTATAACATTGTATAAACTTTTCAAAAGGTTAATTGATCCTTCCATTTTATATTGATGTTTTTGAATTTAATTTGAAAATTGATTTTGAACTCAACAAGGCATATGAACCAATCGTATTGATTAAGTTTAAGTTGATCTGAGTACAAATTACAAGTGTCCTAAAATCAAATCCAAAATTTTCTAAGTCTCAATTACCTGTTAAAATTCTACAAGTGTTTTAGAAACATACAAGTCGAGTAGACATCGGGCATAGGTTCCCCGTTCCCCCGTTTTTCAAAAATTATTCTAAGTCCTAATTCTAACATGCACATAAGAGAAATTATACAAGTCTAAAAATTAACAGCAAATATTACAAGTCCCAAATTTCTTTTGATTCTTCAAAGTGATTTACTTCATAGAAATAATGTCTAAAATAGTTTAACTCGATTGCTGGAATTTAATTACTGCTCCGGAACTAAATAAATATATAAATTTAATGTACTCACAAATTCTCACTTGACACAAACACTATTTGTTGACATCCGAGTAGCGCCCTCTTGTGGACACCGGTTGACCTGCAAGCGGCTTCCGATGAAACGGTCTGCTGACCTGCTCGTGATGTCTTGCGCTGCGTCTGTGTTGCACTGGATATTGCACGTCCTCTGCGGCGGCAATGTTGAACTAACACGCAGCGGCTGATCTCGCCAACAACGACGACAGACGTAGCTGCCGCTGCTGCGGTGAGCGTGTACTCTAGTGCAGCGATCCACTGCGAGTTACACGAGGGGGCGACGCCAAATATGGCACCGTAAAAAGTCCTTATCCGGCTCGAAGGACCAATGTTTGATACCAAGCGTGGTATCTTTGGACTGGGTGTGTGACACAAGTAGGGATTTAAATAAAACCACTGTGCACTGTACTATGGGTTCGTAGGACTCCACGGTTTAATTGGCAGTCGCCTTGAACTAAACTCCAGTTTTGCTCCGTCATACAAAATGTTTGTAGGCCTTATATGCTAACGCGTGTAACAGAACCATATCGCGATCTAAGTTTTGTAACAGCTCCATCTAGGAAACGAAAAGGTAACTAAGATTCAAACTTATGAGTTTGAGCGCACTATGTTGTTGTTGGTCTCGAACAATCATAATATCTTGCACACGTTGTCACGACCTCAACGATCTTCAATATGTGTCTGTGACAACATATAGCGTTCCTTTAAATAAGTTGAAGTACGGGGATGAAATAAAATACTATATAGTCTAGTCAACAAGTTCAAAAACGTGAAAAATAGAGATAAAGGTCCTATAAATGTGAGCGATAGCTCATTTTATTCGGAATCACCTCTAGAAAAATGTTTTTGAAGGATTTTGGTGCAGGTAAACAATTGCAATTGTTATTAACAAAATAAGATGGATTGGATCAGGAAAAAAATTGTTAGTTAACAATTGAATTACTTTAAAAAAAATGGTGATTAAACTATTTTTCCAACGGGGCTCGATTCTTTCAAGTGTTTCCAGAATTTTTTCAAATTTTTAAAATGACATTTTATGTTATAAATAAAATATTTTATCTGATGAACTCTCTTTAGCGGCGGCGCGCGCATGCTGTAACAGCCGCGCGGAGCCCTATTTTCAACGTCAAATTAAAATTATAAATAATAGAGATAGTGTCGGGAGTTGAGACTTTTTTATCGGGAATTTCTTCCTCTTTAAAGAACTTTTTTCAAAATTGCTTTAATATTAATATTTTTCGAGTTATTAACGAAAAACTAAATATCATTTTTTTCATCTTATTTTGTTAATAACAATTGCAATTTTTGACCTGCACCAAAATCCTTCAAAAATATTTTTCTAGTGGTGATTCCGAAAACTGCTTTAAATACACCTGAAATTATTATATTCCCATGTTACGATCGGATATAACTTTTGACATATTTAAAACAATACAATTGTATCTTTTTAAAACTGTTTAGAAGTGTGAATCGGGACATTTGTAAGGCAAGTACGACGACCTTTTAGATAGGTAACCGATGCTCGTTTTGACCGAATCGCACTGATCGTAGTCACGGGCGGACTGGTGAACTTAGGGCTGCCATCCGTCCGGGTTTCCGGGCGGAGTTTTCAAAAAGTGTCCGGGTAAAATCCGGACACTCTATGCCAAGGGACCCTTATAGTTGTTAGATGAATCGTTAACAAACTAAAAATTTAAATGGAATCGGCGTTTTTTAAGGGTGTCCGGGAAGAATCTCGATTTCACCCATGTCCGGGTTTTTTTTAATTCTTGTCCGGCGTTGGCAATTTAAGCGATGGCAGCCCTAGGTGAACTCAGCGACGCCTCCGTCAGTTGCATATTGCGGCATTTTAGTCTTTATTAGTTTTAATCGCACTGTCGCACACCAAAAATTTAACGCACCTTAATATCGATATATGTACCTACCTACCTACTCTAATTAGGCTGAAAATCTTGCGTCAAGGCAAAATACGAAGCAAACTATATATACAGTATCTTTGACGGGAAAAATTCGTAATACAGTCAATATCTGAAAATACCAAAGTTATGGTTTTCATGGGTGATAAAAGGGTAGGCATGTGTTATAGGTTGATAACAATCACTTGAGTGCTGATTGAGGTACGAACAACATAGGGGTCGTCCATTAATCTCTCTCACTCCGCCCTGGTGATACGTGGTGAGGTTTAAGACTCACCCCCCCCCCCTGCGCCTAACCAAAATCACGTGAATTTTTTAAGTTCAAACTATATTTAAAATTTAAAAAAAAAAGTCTTTAAATAATAAATATACGTGATGTCTCACTACGGCCCTCCTCCCACCTTGTGATATTTCGTAATATTTTCCGAACGCCTCCCCCCCCCCCTCTTTCGAGCCTTA
Organism: Euplagia quadripunctaria; assembly: GCA_963859945.1. Classification (NCBI taxonomy): domain Eukaryota; kingdom Metazoa; phylum Arthropoda; class Insecta; order Lepidoptera; family Erebidae; genus Euplagia; species Euplagia quadripunctaria. Next base: position 4,232,169 of record OY982586.1, read on the forward strand.
CGTGATTAATAGACAATCCCATAGCAGTTACTGTTATTTAGTGATTTTGATAGTTTAAAGCAATAATGGCGAAATTGGTTGAAGACCTGCTAGCATGAGTTGATGAAGCAGGTGGATGACTTGCTTGCCGTCTTTACAGCACCCATCAATACTCTACGACAGGCTGATTAAAAGTATTATTAACATACCACTTGTAAATTATCTGCCAAATCTTTACGATAACCTAACGCTCCCCATCCTGTAGCTGAGGCAGAGCTGTCATCACCATCACCTGTGCTAAGACAAGCTGGTAGCACGTAGCGGTTGAATTTTATCCTGAAATGAGAGTAAAGAGATCATAAATTTCTTTTTTATTCAAAAAAAATGTATGTCTGCAATTCACACACGGCAGAAATGAAACTTCAGAAAAACAGATCAAGATATACAAAGAATGGCCTTAATAATAAATAGTAAGCAAACCTGAAGTACAGTTACAACTGTACACAACTTTCAAAACAAACAATACTTCGTTTTCAATATAGGTTAAGGTTGGCTTTAAATGTAAATTTGTAAAGAATCAATTAAGTATAAGTGAAATATGGAGAAAAAATGCACAAAAATTACACCACGTTGACATTGACATGAATGACGTAGGCGCAAAGACAAAGATTATAGGAACTTTATTGTATTAACTTTATCGTGATGCTTCCGTTTCATCAAATTTCAAATCACAACGATTCTAAAGAAGTTTCACTTCAAAAAAACTTTCGGCAGACTTATAATGCATTATTACTATTAAATAGGGCGTGTTTTCATTTGTAAGAACGATTTACTCTGTACTTTGATAGAGGTTGTCACACGAAGTGATACGTGCCACGCACAGTGCACGCGTTTTATACCCATTAAACAATGACGTCTCACTAACTTCGTCTCAGTCTCCAGCAAGGCAATGTCATGGTACTTGCTTGGAGATTTGTACTGTGGGTGAGTTATAATTCTGCGGACATTATACAGCTGCCAGGTTTTTGGAGGGTCTGATCTCTTTAGGACACCCAGACCTATGTACTTGACTGCACCTCTGTGAACAGATATGAATTCATAATCCTTATACCTCATATTCAGCTTTGAAAGACCTATTTGGCGAGGCGGCAGTGCATTCGCCTGCGCGTATCTATACTAACAAATAAAGCTGAAGAATTTGTTTGCTTGAACGCGCTAATCTAAGGCACTACTGGTCTGATTTGGAAAATTCTTTCTGTGTTAGATAGCCCATTTATCGAGGAAGGCTATAGGCTATATATTATCATTACGTTACGACGAATAGGAGTGGAGCAGTGACCATAAACGCAGGTGAAACTGCGGGGACGGCTAGTTTTTAATAAAATTTCGCAAATGGAGAAACGTGAAATTGGAATTATTCAAGTTTATATAAAACGGCTACATCAAGATACACGCATCCAGTATATTATGTTTGTTGACCTAGCAGGGTACGAAAGACTTCCCAAGTACAGTTGAAGTTATACCTACTGGTCATTCTGGTCAAACATAAACCAACGAATATTAAACCTTAACGAATTATGGTCGTAATTAGACCACCAGGCGATCTCTAGTCACTAATCCGTAAGTGTGTGTGTACGTGCTTGTTTTCGTGCATGCGATCTACCGAGTCTACTGACACAGTAATGCCTTCAGTAGGAGTCAACACAACGTACGCATACACGAGCTAAATGACCAAGCGCTCGTGCCTGCGTACTTTTTCGACCAAGTGTTGTTTTAAACAGGGGCTAAAATGTATTTTTTTTATGTGAAACATCTATATCTGCACGTAAAACTGATTTCTGGCATGGCGACGCGTCGCCACGCTATATGATGGTATATATATACAGTCTATATGCAGTAGTGTGTACAGTGTGGCGACGCGTCGCCATACGCAATCGACTGTGCGATTCTCTCTTTTGATTCGACTTTTACAAAATAATGTCGATGTTTCACATCTGCCAGGCGTCCCGTGACGGCTCACATTTTTTTTATATTATAGGGGCAAACGAGCAGACGGGTCACCTGATGGTAAGTGACTACCGTCGCCCATGAACACCTGCAACTCAAGAGTCACAAGTGCGTTGCCGGCCTTTGAGATAGGAGTACACTCTTTTCTTGAAGGTTTGAAGGTTGTATCGGTCCGGAAATACCGCAGGTGAAAATTTGTTCCAGAGATTGCACAGTGGTGGATTGCCCATTATCCAGGTAATAGGGATGAAAGTTTTGTCGCGTTGAACGATGGCGAAACGTTGCGGCCGGTATAAGTCCGAACAATTCCTCGGAGCACTCCCCATGATACATGCGATAAAGAATGCATATTAAACACTTACATGGTACTACTTGATGTGCAGTGTGCAGCAGTCAAAATAAATCGTTCACTGATAACGGACCCTCCACACACCCATTGCGCAGTTTCTATACTGTCTCCATAACCTAACCAAGCCTGTGAAATACAAAACATAAAAATAGTTGATTAACTTGAAAAAAAAATGGGTTTAAAAACGGTAAATGCTTTTCCTGGAGAAGGTGCACATTTTTAAACAACTTAATAATTTTCATGTTAGTTTCAATGGTATTTTGAAGTTATACTTCTTTTGACGCGTTAGGGAAAAATGATGATAGTAAATATATTTTGGGGACTGATATTTATTAACAATTAATTGATTTAAAGATAATTTACTGTGACTATAATTGATAAAAATGGTTTTTACATATTACCTTGAGTACGGTTGTAGAATTTAAGGTTAGTTGACGGTATGTATTATTTATTATGATATTTAAATAAACTTTATTTAACTAGATAAAAGTATAACTTCTTACGTGCATACATAGTGTCCGAATTTGACTTCTATGCAACTATCAACCGTTTCCCAGTACATTTAAATTGTGTCTTTTGGAAGATATCGTGGTATAACTGCTTGATGTAACTTTAAAAATGTATAAAACAAATACATACTAATGTATAGAACTACTTTTTATAGATATTATATATACTTATTGGCTAGAAGCGTCGGTAGCGTAATGGCTAAGGCATCGGACTTGCGACCAAGTGGTTCCGGGTTCGAACCCCACCCAATGGACTACCGTCGTGAACCCACTCCTAACACAAGCTTAGCTGGAGGGGTTAACGAGATTACTAGTAATGTGTGACCCACGTTACTAGTAAACTTTTTTTTTTTTAATATAAAGAAAAAAAATTATCTGCTGGCTAACAGTTCAGTACATACTAAAAAATTAAAACACTAGGTTTTGTTTTTTTATGTGAAGATTTTAGAAAAATCCAGACATTTCATTAACATCTTTGGTAGTAAACTACTCTCTTACGTGATTTCTTTTTCAGTTTCAAAATAAGATTGTTAAATTGTTAACGTCAAACCTGTCTGTAATACCCTGTAAATTGGAAGTAATTTTATGACGAGTTCTCGTTAATAATATAATTTATAATAACAACATAATTTATTTGCAACGTAAGAGGTCGAAAACCCTATTAACTCTGTCAGATTTTTCAGCCTGTTGAACAAAAAGCTACCACACCGTGTAAATAATACATTTGAATTAATTGTGTCTATTTCTTAAAAAGTTTCAAAGCAGAAGTAACAACAAAGCTTACCATATGAGGGAATTCTCCTCTTTCTGCGTTCTCCCCTCCCACAGTAGTTAGTTCAAACATTGATGTGTAATGATAGCAGTCACCCCTATATAAATTTACCATTCGTCTCACCCCCGTCCTTACATAACAGGGATAATTCAAATTAGCTATGTATTCTAAACATTCTGTAAATAATTATATAGTTTAGGAAAACAGAAAGAACACGCGAACAGAATTAAAAGTTTTATCGTGGGAGAATCATGCTTGGGCACGTATGGGCCGGCTCGACCTCACAGAAAACCAGCAGTGAAGCAATGTTGCATTTGATTTGATTGCTTTTCGCCGAGTGAATGAGGGTACCGGAGGTCGTAACCCTTCCCCCCTCTCCTCCTCTTCCACCCTTCCCCTACTCCCACCTTAAAGGCCGGCAACGCACTTGTGACTTTTGAGTTGCAGGTGCCCATGAGCGGCGGTAGTCATTTACCATCAGGTGTCACGTCTGCTAGTTTGCCCCCTATTCCATAAAAAAAAATGTTCTATTGAGTTCTAGGAGTTCCAACAGCGAATTCGAGTCAGATAGTAAGAGATGTTTCAGGAAAGTTCACGAACTTTCTACGAGATGTTTTTCGAACTATATAAGGAAGTTGCATTGCAGTATGGACATTCAGTTCGAGTTAAGCGATACTACGAGTAAACAAGTGCGAAGAATAGCGAACAGTACAAGCCAATATCAGTGAGAATTGTTGTTAACTGCGGTCTGTGAATAATTGTGTCAAACACGTTGTGTATTTGAACGTTCGTATCTCTTCCTATCCTTAATTATTTTAACTAGAGATCGCGTGGTGGTCGAATTTCGACCATGGTTTATTTCATTGGCCAATATTACTTGACCTGTTATTTTATAGACTTTTGTACCATGACAGGTCAAAATATATACAGGACATTCATAGCTGTATGTACCTATTGTTCAAAAATTTTAGCATTCGTCACTTCTTCTCTGTATAAACTATAAGTGTGCGAAATTTCATACTCCTCCGTCCGTTAAATTTTCGTAAAAAGGGATCCAAAGTTTTCGCTTCACGTATTAATATCTAGATTAGTATAGATTAAAAAAAATACGGCTTACTATCTGCAGCTTTTGATCCAGTTTTAAAAAAATATGCGCCCTTTGTATTGACCAATGCAATACTGAAACAATAAATAAATACATTAATTACATCGTAAATTTAAATGCATTCAATCAGTCTTAGGATGAGTGACCATTCTTAACACATTGATACCCCTACGTGCCTCGGAGACCACGTTAAGCTGTCGGTCTTGGTTGCCATACGAACACCTGTGGCATTCGTTAACCTCGGTATCGCCTAGTACTTGGCTTGTGGAGGTTTGATGGCACTCGCTTCCGTAAAATATCGGAGTTCGGCCGTTTCGTAGTTAGACTGACTGGCAACCCAGACTTAGTTGGGAAAAAGTCTCGGAGGAAATCAAAAAATTTGAAATCTCCACGGACGAATGGGTCGTCACCTCACCGGGGCTGTGAAGTTGTATGTCGGACTCGAACCGACTAAATCCTCGCGTCCGTCACGGAGTCTTACTTAATTTCTCACCTTGTATTTCTGACGAGATCACAGTCTGTACAGCATACGATTGGCTCTTGTCCATCAAAGGAACAAACCTGAAAAAAACATTTTTTTTATTATTTGGTAAATTGTCCAGGACATGTCAGCCCCATGATATCTTATAAACTAAGTATAGCTATTATTATTGGTTCTACTAGAATATGAATGGACTAAATCTAGAATATAAAAGTGAGTCCCTATTTCCCTTGGTCGCGGCATCAGTGAACGGCTGAACCAAGTTCACTAATTCCTTTTTTTTTGTGTTTGTTATTGTCAGGAGAAGGTTCTTATGAAAGAAAACATTAGGAAAGTTGCGTGGATAATTAGAAAAATTAACGAGGGACTTACGCGGGTGAAACCGCGGGGCGCAGCTAGTGCTAAATAATTTATAAAAAATTATAACTTTAAAATAATTTACTGAAAATATTGACAGACACCTAGACCAACTATAACTAAATAAATGTAGGAGAATCGTCTCCCACCACGGAAGCAAGGTGTGACGTCACCACGAGTTACACTTGGAGCGGGCGGGCATTGTGTTATCGGAGCGCCGACAGAGCGGACGTGTTTATTCGATATTCCTACATGTAAGTACTTTATTTAACTGTAATAATTTAATGCAGTTAATAAACGTACCCACTATATCAGAACCCAATGAAAATATGTGCCCACTGAGTCGAGTAGCCTATCAGATTGCAATATATAAAAAAATACGGATTATTTGCCTACATGCGTTATAAAACTCAACCGCATTACCGCCGATTGACAGCGTCCTCCGAAGGCTGGCAGCACTTAGATAGACAATGATTAATGACCACAAGTAATTGCAGTAACCTCTGAAGCTGCAGTCAGATGCTCTGCCGCCGTACGGAGGTCTTATGTGAGGTTTATTAAGATTCGAAAAAATAATAAATAAAGCTCTACCTGTGGTTTGATCCCCTTTTTGATGTCATTGACCGTTGATAAACATCGATGCACGGGAACGCAGGTACCATTAAAACCATCGATTACGGAAATACAACTGTCACCTGTAAATAAACCAGAAATGATTCTGTTCGTATGGAAAGGCAGTAAGGCTTTAGTAGCTTCGCTCGCGTTTATACAAGGTGTGAGATAAACGCTCCCGAAAACGAAGACAGACGATAGTAAAACTCGCGATCGCGCGCGCCAAACTCGCGATCGCTAGTGCGTCACGCGAATTAGCGCGTTTTTGACCCCGGTTTTTTTAGTGAAGTATTGAGAGAGAGAGAGATTGAGAAATTATCATTTCATGATGAAAGATATCAACATGATGGAGCGTCTAACAAAACGTAATTTTTTTTGATCTGAATCGATTTTTTTTCTGTCCCATATTATCAGAGGTTCGTTTTCGGGAGCGTTTACAAAATACCCTGTACTTATAGACAGTTGCGCCCCTAGCTACATTTTTAGGTGGTGCTAAACCCCAAAGTGGCGTCCCTATCAATTCAAAACCTCAGTTTTCCTATGTTGTTCATGTTGTTAGCCGTAAAAAGCAATTTTTTTTTTTAGTTTTTTTGCGCCCCCCATCTATTGATTTCGGCGCCTCCCGCATGGCGGCGCCCGGAGCGGCCGCACCGCTCGCACCGCCCCTGCTTATAGAGTTTAAAGCAATTAAGTTATCTCTTGAGAAAATTACTTTTTTCTGGATGAAAGTTTAGCGCTTGATAAAATGTATTTTTAATACGGCTTTAGTGCCATTCTATATGATTACAAACTGTTCCATGGAATGCCATAGCCAAGTAGATGCTTAAAATTACATAATGAACCAATTAGCACACGATAATTTTTTTTTGTCCAATAAGAAGACAGTGTGCCGATGTAGTTTGCGCAAAGCTTCCACAAGGTGTCGTTGAAAACAAATCCCGCGCGCTTCTACGGCCAATCAGAAAGCATTTCAGTTGTCGCGACAACTCATTGGTTCTTCGACCAATCAGGAAGCAGAGTAGTGTTGCATGAAGATTCCGCAAGGTTTCGTTGCAAACGCCAATCAGAAAGCAGTTCAGCTCGTACGGTTCCCCGTCCAACCAGAAGGCAGTAATTGTTTAGTTTATTTCTATTGTGTCACCGTTTCTTTGTTGTTTGTAAATAATAGGTCCTACAGGTACTGATAGGTGGGTGGTAGCTACAAATGGAATCCTATGAATTTTATGTGCCTCTGTCAAAATTCATACTATATTTTTTTACACGCCACACACGACAGTCTTATCCTGGACTAGGCAGAGCCTGTACATTAACCAGAGTGCTGATAAACATACTTAAATATTTCTAAATACATATATATCATTATAGATAAATTACACAAACTCAAATGGGTGGATGAGTGGTTAAGACGTGAACGCTTTACAAACAAATAAACCTTCATTGAAATAAATTACAAAGTCTTACTAATATTATAAAGGTGTAAGTGTGTGAGGAAGGATGGATTTTTGTTTCACGCAAAAACGGCTGAACGGATCTGGATGAAATTTGGCACAGGGATAGATTATAGTCTGGAACAGCACGTAGGCTATTTTTATCCCGGAAAATGTACGGTAACTTTGAGATAAATTTCACCAAAATTTCCTCGCGAACGAAGTCGCGGCCAACGGCTACAATCATTGTATTCAAATAAGCAACTTTTTGCAAAATTTCATGATGTTCGGTTGAGTAGAGTAGTTAAAGGGTGAAAGAGATACAAACAAACAAAAAACCGGCCAAGTGTGAGTCGGACTCGCCTATGAAGGGTTCCGCACCAACGTACAAGATTTTAAAACTTTTTATTTTATAACGATTTAAAAAAAAAAAATACGTCTCTAGTATGGGGGCTCCCCTTTAATTTTTAATTTATTTTTATTATTTCTTGTAACAGCGGCAACAGATAAATATATTCATTCTATGAAAATTTCAACTGTCTAACTATCACGGTTCATGAGATACAGCCTGGTGACAGACGGACGGACAGCGGAGTCTTAGTAATAGGGTCCCGTTTTACCCTTTGGATACGGAACCCTAAAAACTTACATTCGCATTCAAATATATAGCTAGAATTAAGCTTAAACTTCATTGTTATTGTTGTTAAAAAAGACAACTCCCGCATTAGGAATTACTCCTGTGTCGCGGGGGACTTTACAAACATAGAAGCAACGGACACAAAGAACACCCAGACTCAGGTGGGAATCGAACCCACGACCTATAAGCATAGCGGTCAGGGTCACTAACCACTAGACCAACAGGCCAGTCATTGAAATAAGTAGTAAGGCGACTCAATGTTAGTCATATAATTATTCTATCAGCCGTTCTCAGCTTCACCCGCTTCAATGGCCACTGCTCCGCTTCTGAGGGTCATAGCGTGATTGTAGGAAACAGTCTCACAACCACTGATATAAACTATGAAAATCACTAACTAACAGTAACTGCCAAGTTGTTCGTACCTCTATCCGCACTCAACTCATAGTTCTGAACTTCGACCCTTTTATAACCCCACTATTCATTCATATTTATCAATCGACCAATAGCATTACGTTACCGGTATAACCAGTCAAAATAATGTCTATTAACTTATTCTTATTAAATAGTGAACTGTGTTATCATCTATTAGATTGTCCCTATTTTTAATAAAATAAATAAGAGTTTTTGATGTGGCGACAACATGATGTTCAAGTATACCTAGCCTATAACCTGAAAAGTTGGGCAATCAAATCCAAAAAAAATCATTAAAATCCGACGTGAAGTTCCGGAGATTAGTGCGTTAAACCAAAAACAACGAATTGGTCAGCTTTTCATATACATTTGTCGATATAACGATAAATTGTCGATGTAGCATTCCATATTAATACCGCTTATTGTGACAAGCATAAATACCTTCGTATAGCTGAGATTTTGCCCCCAAAACACATGTAAATACACAAAAACAAACGTATGTTGTAAGGTTATACATATTTTAAAGAAACACAGGTCAAATACTGCAGAAGATTCATTCGTTTATTGAATGTTTATTTGAACGTAAAGTTTTAAGTGAACGAAATAGCAAATGTAAAACCAGTTTTTAAAAGACCTTGTGTCTGAGCGAATGTAGAATGCGATGACGAAAATAAACCGGCAATGGCTAGTCGTTTCACTCGTAACCGAGGGGTTCTACTACCATCATACTAACACTATAGTATACTTTCTAAATACTTCCACACCAAGACGAACCAAGATAGGCGCTATGACAATATCTTATCTTATCTTATCTTATCTTATCTTATCTTATATCTTATATATAATATATATAAATCTCGTGTCACAATGTTTGTCCTCAATGGACTCCTAAACCACTTAACCGATTATAATAAAATTCGCACACCATGTGCAGTTTGATCCAACTTGAGAGATAGGATAGTTTAAATCTCAAATTATAGTCGCAATTTTAATTTATTGCTAATTATTTGTCTGTTATTATTTGACAGTCACAATTATCTGTTAACTCCAAATGATTCTAACAGATGTCGATACCTTTCGACTGGGTTGAGTAAGTAATCAATAGATGGCGCTGCTATGGTAAATCTACGAACGTGTTATATAAGCTACATTTTAACAGCATAATTACCACGTGTTGTTGACGCTATAAAATTAATTAAATTTATTTTGTAGTGAACGAAATACCGTGAAATTAAATTGTTTCTACTTTTTAAATTTTTGGTGTTAGCATAGCCGGCCACGTGTTACTTAGACTAAAGTGTAAATGCAGTATATATATATTTCTTCTGTACGTGTGTATGTGACTGAACTCCTCCTAAACGACTGGACAGATTTTAATGAAATTTTTTGTGTCTTCAGGAGGATTCGAGATTGGTTTAGCTTTACAATTGGACCCGGTAGATGGCGCTGCGATAGAGTTACAGGAATAATGACCGATTTTAATGAATTTGTTTGTGTATATTCAAGTGAATTCGAGAATGATTTAGATTTACAATTGAACCCGGTAGATGGCGCTGCGATAGGGTTAAAGGAATAATGACCGATTTTAATGAAATTTTTTGTGTATCTTCACGTGGATTCGAGAATGGTTTAGATTTACAATTGGACCCGGTAGATGGTGCTGCGATAGGGATAGATATGAAAATTTACTAATGCAGACGAAGTTGCACGGGACAGCTAGTAAAATATAAATATTTGTCGTGGTAGTATTGGTGTCAGAAGTGGGATTAGATGATGCCTGTTTCACCGAAGCAGGACACGGAAGGCGTTCGTGCTAGGGGACAACGGCAGAAGGAGATGGATCAGAGGCGATTTGGGGATGCTCCGCAACAACCGGCGGGCGTTCAGCAACCGATGGTGGAGTCTGTCTGCCAAAAAGTACGCTCTGTGTTTATCCAGATTATAATAGTTTATGTGTAGGTATTTGGTATTCGTCAAATAAGATTTAACATCCCGCCGAGGCGCTGTTAGGAGACGAAATATCAAAGAGATTAAATCAAAGAAAAGGTTATGAAGTTTCAAATCGCATGTTACACTTTAGACGCTCGGTGGATGGGGGTTAGACGGGAAAAAAGTGTTAGCGCAACGAAAAATGCTGACCGTGGGTTGAATTTTTTATTTTTGCCAACTGTGGATTCGATACTAATGTAATTTGATGTTGGTTGTATACTGATTATCGATATATTAGTGCGGACAACTTTCACAGATGGCGCAATTTTAATTTTAAGTTTTTACAATTTTTACTATATTTTGATACAATTAACTCAACCCATTAAATACATTTATATTAGAGATGCGCCGAATAGTGGTTTCACCGAATAACCGAATACCAAATATTATTTGGTTTAACTTTTACCGAACCGAATATTCGGCCGAATTATTCGGTTTACATTGTTTTGCTGCGTATAAATGTTGATTTAAAGTTTAAAAATAAATATTGGCCTGACTTAATTTCTTCATCAAATCAACCTTGTCTTCTTTGTAACAAGGTCTATTTGTTACTGGCATCTATTTTTCAGCGCCACTAAATTTCACTAAAACCTGTCAACTTTATTTCCACGCAGCGAGAGTCCCCATTTACTCAAATGCCGTATAATTGCCGTATAAAAACTTGTTCAAAACGAACTAAGATGACGTTATTTTAATCGACACCTACGAAGACGCTTACTAAAAACACAGAGCAAAAGAGATGGCATTCAACGGATAGCGGCTCTCGCTACGTGGTATTAAAGTTTATTTAAGCGTGTCAGATTTTAGTCGACAAATAAATTGCTTATTTCGATAGCGACATATGTTACCTACTTGTTTAAATTTGAAATAAGACCTTGTTTCGAAGTGTACAAGGTTTACATCTTATATGAAGAAAATTTAGTCAATTTAAATTTAGAGAGTGAAATAACAGAATTGGTACCATTGTTTTGAAGTTTAAATTAAATGTTGATTTAAGGTTTAAAATAAATGTTGACTATAGGTTAAGAAATAAATATATTTTCTTTGACTTATAATATAACATAAATCTTACATAGGAAGTCTTGTCTTTTAGTCCTACACCTTGGCTACATGAGCCAAGAAAATAGAAAAGCTTGAACCGAATATATTCGGCAACAAAACCGAATAATTCGGCCGAATACAAATAGTGGAAAAGATGCCGAATACGCCGAATACCGAATACCAAACGAATATTCGGCGCATCTCTAATTTATATATAGCGAAAGGAATTTCGTTACAAACGGGTTCCAACCAATGAGTAATGACACCTCAAGAGTTTTATTTATTTCCATAATGAACTGAGTCATCGCAAAAAAATACAATCGAATTTCGACCTTAAATTTCCTCAGACTTGCGGATTTTTTAAGCAAATAATTCTACAGAAACTGTGTATATAGTCTTCGTTATCAGTATGACAGAAACCAAGAAATCGGTATTAGGTATGCATTGTATATGCATACATACATATGTATATTTACACACATGTTTAATCATTAGTATTACAACAAAACACAGCCTGCGCAGACGCGTAGTTTGTAAAACTATAAAAACATGTCTAAAAATGTATTCAGTGTTAGTTTTTGTGTGTTCATATGTATGAATATACTTTTAATTGCACTTAATAGTGCAAATTCTCACATGGAAGAAGGTATGTTATCTTCTAAACATATAACTTGCTAAGTTCAATATATTACGATCATAAATCATAAAAAATAAACATTAGGTAATCATAGATTCATAAACATGCAGAAGTATCTATCTATCTATCTATCTATATATTAATACGTGAAGCGAAAACTTTGGATCCCTTTTTACGAAAATTGGGCGGAGGAAGGAGTATGAAATTTCGCACACTTATAGTTTATACAGAGAAGAAGTGACGAATGCTAAAATTTTTGAACAATATTTGCTACAAATTTAAAAAAAATGCAAAAACGGGTACATACAGCTATGGGTGTCCAGTATATATTTTGACCTGTCATGGTACAAAAGTCTATACAATGACAGGTCAAGTAATATTGGCCAATGAAATAAACCATGGTCGAAATTCGACCACCACGCGATCTCTAGTACAAGTAAATAGGCTAAAACCACCAAATATCGGCCATGTCAACATTTTTCGATACTTAATGTAGTCTTGATATTTTTGACTTTTATTTTTAGGTAAAGTATTAATTCATTATTTTTTATTTCATGTTAATTCTTATCATCTCTTTCTGGTTTATTTTCTATTACTTTTGTTTAGTTTTATGGTTGATTAACATTAATACTTTTGGTGCCGTGGGAATATCGGAATAAAAAGTAGCCTATGTGTTAATCCAGGGCTCCAGCTATCTACATACCTAGTTTCATCGCAATCGGTTCAGTAGTTTTTGCGTGAAAGAGTAACAAACATCAACACATCCATACATCCTCACAAACTTTCACGTTTATAATATCAGTAGGATTAATACGTGAAGAGATTTCAATGTAGGTATGCATTTTTAAGAAAATTAAAAACAAACGTTTGTGCTTTACATTATTCATATCCAAAACTATTATCTGCAGCAGCCTGATGTTGTTGTCCGTGCCTACGAGGTCCAGTAAAAACTTTTTACTTATGCTGGTGACGTAGCTTCAAGTCGCCGCGCCATCTTAATTTTACGTACCTAATTTGTTCAAGAAATATTTATCTTAATACGAAATTACACACTCATTACATTTGCTACACATTACAGTAAATTTTATGTTAAATTGATCTAATTACTGTTTCAGCCATAATGAAATCAACCACAACAAAATAGTTTGTAAAAACTGTATAATTACGCGTTAATGGCGAACCAATTTAAAAAAAAATACTACTATGCTACTGTCCATGTCCTGGCTCCATTTTTAACCGACGAAAAAAAAAGAGGTCCTCAATTCGACCGTATATATATATTTTTTTTATGATGTTCAGCCCTCTCTCCATTATTTATGAACCGATTTTGATTATTCTTTTCTTGTTAGATAGGGTATACCTCAAGGGTGGTCCCATGTCAAGGAAGTCAGGATCTGATGATGGGATCCTGATAAAATTGAGAGAAACCCTCGAAAATTGTAGGAACGAATATTGTTTCTGTTTACTTTTCATTACTTTATCAGGTATTTGCGTTTAGAAATCATCACATCATATAGCTGACCTGATGATGAAAAAAAATCATTAAATTAAAATCTTTTTAACAAAAGATTAAACCGACGAAAAGAACTAAAAAGCAAAAAATAACTCTGACTCAAAATAAGTTTATAAAAATTTTATAGTTATTTATTTTTGCTTTTTAGTTCTTTTCGTCGGTTTAATTTTTTGTTAAAAAGATTTTTTTAGACTTCCTTTCTTTCTTTTAAAAAGACAACTCCCGCATTAATTATTCCTGTGTCGCGGGGGACTTTACAAACATAGAAACAACGGACACAAAGAACACCCAGACTAAGGTGGGAATCGAACCCACGACCTATAAGCATAGCGGTCAGGGTCACTAACCACTAGACCAACAGGCCAGTCAAAACTAAAAAAAGACTATCGTTACTAAGCTCAATCTGCTGGTTTCGTCCAACCAATCTGACTGACTGACGAAAGAAAGCCTTTTAAAAGTGTAATGTATCCCGCAGATCACAAACACACATACACATACTCAAACACACACACACATATACGCATGCAAGCATACTATGTTATTTAAATTATTTTTTTTAACTGTAACTTTTAGGTACTTTTAATTTCATATCCTTTTATTTGTCTTCTTTGATTTAAAATTTATTTGTCAATACATTGGGGGGAAGACACTGACATCTGCAACACAGTCTTCACTAGCGCAGGTGTCAGAGAATCCTACCATAAATTGTACCACATTATGTCAAAAAAGATTATTATTTTCATCATATAAGTTTACTAGTAGCCACTGAACTATTCATATTACCACTATTCACCTCCTGGCTCCATGATCAGAACAGTTTCAAAATGGCAAATTATAGTATTGTCATCCAAACATATACATACAAACATACAAAGTTTCATTTCTACAGGTTTCTAGTAGATTTTGTTTTTGAAGTAAAAACTTCTTTAGCGGCGTTGTGCACTTTTTGAATGGGTAAAAAATGTTAAATTCACGTCAGGACATGTGGCCTGATCGAAAATTCGTAAGACGGAGCCGAGTTACTTATATTTAAAAAAATATAACATTCTAAATTCAAACATCTATGAGCGGCCAGGGGCGCAGAACTTCCAGTGTACCCTATGTATACATTTAGATATGTTATTACCTACTTTTTATTTTTAACCTAATTATATATACACAGATGTGTGTGTGTGTGTGTACGTATACCTATGCAAATACATTGTGAAGTTATCTTTTCACTTCTGACGTGCAGTCCTACGACTGACTGTTTTTTTTTTAAAGATTATTAGTAACGTGGGTCACACATTAGTAGTAATCTCGTTAACCCCTCCAGCTACGCCAGCTAGGAGTGGGTTCACGACGGTAGTGCACTGGGTGGGGTTCGAACCCGCAACCACTTGATCGCAAGTCCGACACCTTAGCCATTACGCTACCGCCGCTTATTAGATTAAAATTGACTTTCAACGTTTGTTTACCACGGGCCCCCGCTCTAGGAGGCCCCCGGCACCAAAGGCCTTGAACACAGGAGGCACTAATTACAAAATGGATTAATCATTTAGCCACGGCACAGATAAGATAACAGTTACTTCGTAAGCCACGGGCCTCAGATGGTATGGTTACACCACTATTTCGCATATTAAATGTGTAACATGTTATATTAGAAATTATATACGTCCAACAAATTTTTTGAACGATGATAATGTTTGAGCTCGTCTGATAGGGAGTGGCGTGCTGCTTCAACAGTAAAGGATATGTCGGCGAACCTTGTAGAATGCACTGGGATTTGCAGTTGCAAGTTTTCCGATGATCTCAAGCCCCTAGAATGTGTGTCACTTAAGAACCTAAAACGTTCTTTGAGATAAGAGGGAGTGAGGGGGTTGAACCATCCCACTAATATTATAAATGTGAAAGTTTGGATGGATGGATGGATGGATGTTTGTTACTCTTTCACGCAAAAACCACTGAACCGATTGCGATGAAACTTGGTATGTAGATAGCTGGAGACCTGGATTAACGCATACATTACTTTTTATCCCGATATTACCACAGGATCGGGACTTACGCGGGTGAAACCGCGGGGCGCTACTAGTATGTTATAAAGTAAAAAATTATGTAAGTGTACCGTCGAAGGTATGTAGTTAGTTTTTACAAGTGAAGCTAATGTACAAATAATGTATTACTTGTTTCTTTTATAAGATGCATTCTAATCATAAACAATTATTTAAATAATAAATAATGTAACAATGGTATCATAAACGGAAAAACCAATTGCTTTTTTAATGTTTTCTCACTGCTTTGAATCTTGTGCACCAGGATCTACGTTCTACAGCAGTGACGCACACAATAACCGTTGAACTGTCTTGAACCCACAACGAAGTTAATTAGAACTAGATAGATAGATAGTTGTACACCACAGTTGAACAGGAATTAAACATAGTAGCAGTTTAAACTAGGCGGCAAGTACAATGGACGGTCTTATCGCTAATAGCGATGTCTTCCAGACAACCTTTGTATGGAAACACAGAGGAAAATAATCGGTAGCTGGTGGCGTACATAAAATATTTAGAACAATGTAACCATAAATATAGTATCTAGGTAAAGCGAATGATATTACGACTTATCTGAGAGGTAAAAATAGAGTGAATAGGATAGAGGAATACATGAAGTATCTAGAATTAGCTTAGGCAGTAGCTTATCATTATCATCATAAAACGAACATAGGGGTACTTTACAACCGCAAAAAATTATTGTTCATGCGAGGGTTGGAAAATAATTTGTTAATAGATCGGACGGAAAATCTACATGAACACGAGAAGATCCGAGGGAAAATGTAATAGTAATGATATAATCTAAAAAAATGTTGCCCAAGCGACAACGTTGACGTGACTTAAGGTCATAGCTCATTAGAGCCACCTGCCACCCGACCAGCAACCCCTAGTCGTTCGGCGACAACTCGTTGTCGACAAGTGGTGCAAGGGTGGATGCCGCGTTGTCACCAGTGATCGTCTCGTGGTCAACGAGTGGACATCGCGTGGTCCACGAATTTCCGAGTAGTCGGGTGGAGATCGGTGCATCGCCAACGCACGATTGTCGCGTCAATCACGCGTGGTTCACTCGTGACCGTTGCGTTGACTGGAAATTTATGTAGTGAGCGCATATCCATAGAAGTCCATACAAAGAATACTAATCCCATGAGGCGAGGCGATGAGGGTCGGGTGCCAAGTGGCTCTAATCAGCTATGACCTTTATGTGACGTGGCAGTAGTACATGTGATTGCTACGTCTGAGGTGATTCTTGCTCAGTGCATATTGCCTATATGTAGTAGGAGCTTAATCTATTATTCTTGGTGTACATACATACATGCAGAGACGCTAAAACGCCAACGCCACGATCCTGACATACAGCTCGCGCTTCTTCCACATTCTTCATATCTTTTACACACGCTCGCCAGTTACGAGTGCTTTTAATTATACCCTTCTTCAGGATACTGCCAATCTGGTCAGTATACGTCTTTCAGGGCCTACCCGTACTAACTCACCCACTCACAGAAGCCTTATGAACTCTTTTAGCTATTTACTTTTCACTTGACCAATTCATAGCAGCATTACATCTTCTTTAAACTCTCACCGTTTTCTTACCTTGTCATTAATCACGCTATCAGTCAATTTTACAATACACATATTTCTCAGTGAATGCATTTCCACGGCATTCATTTCACTTTCCTGATTCTTCTGCCACACCCAACACTCGCTGCCAAACATCAGAGTTGGTGCCAACACTCCCTCGTGTTTTTAACGACACGTTCTGGCTGTTTACAAAAGAGTGCAGGGCACCGTTCACCGAGTTTCCCTTTTGGACTCTTCTTTCAATGTCTTTATCGTCTCTTACCAAACTTACAGAATAACTTAATATTATCATGGAAGTTCGCACAGAATTTAGTGTCTGTTTGGTCCTTTCTTTCTTCTTTATCCTGTTCAACGCACTCTTTATCTTTGTTTTTAAGCATTCTATAATGTTCTTTGTTTCTACCTTTTTTTTTCTTTCATCCTGATCAAATTCCATTCAATCTCTGACATGCTTGTAAGTCCAGCCATGCTTTCTTTTTCTCATTTACTGCATAACATCCTTCGTCTCTTTGTCCCACCAATCTGAATTTGCATTTCTCATATTCATCCGGTGACTAACCGCACATTCAACTAAAGTGTTTTCGGGTACCACGTCGCGTCGTTGGCTTAATTTTTAACAAACCCTTTCAAACTTACTTGTAACGTACTTGTCATTCAACTTTTAAATTTCTTTTGAAAATATCTTTGGTAAGTATGTTTATCTGTGTCTTTAACTCACAATACAAGGTAAACTTAATTTGAGTTTAAATAGCGATGGCTCTGTCTCAGAATATTATCTGAATATTAATACATGAAGAGAATTATTTGAAATGTGATATTTGGAATAATTATAGGAGTGCAAAAAGCTGTATAGAGATGTTGAAGAAAGATGTGATTATGTGGCGATACGATATGTGAGCCATTAAAAAAAAAACAGAGTTGCTAATGTCAGACTCGAATCGACTAAAAGGACATGGTTTTGGAGTTGATTAGTCCTCAACCCATGGCAGATCTTGGTCACCACCACGTTGTTTTTTTACTTGGCTAAAGAACTAATAAGCATATGGACTGAGGTGGGTTCGATTTCCACCCAGGACAAATAATTGTGTGATGAGCATGATCATTTGTTATGTGTCTGGGTGTAATTTATCTATAATATGTATGTATTTAGTAATACATAAGTATGTTTATATAACAGCAGTCAGGTTACTATAGTACAGGCCCTGCCTAGTTTGAGATCAGACGGCCGGCCATTATTATTATATAATTACAGTATCCGTCTACAGATTTATTATCATGAGCCTCGAATATAGGAGGCTCGTTTTGGGTGGCCGAGTCAAGGGACTGAACGCGAAAGGCGGTTTTCCTTGACGTGTTCCGCAGTTTCTGTCTGGGAAGCTGTAATAAAGTAACTCGGTTCTTGTACCCTAAGCTGCTAAAAAGCCGTTTCTTTTTTAATATTTCCAAAGGACTTAAAAATGAAATTAACTGACACAAAATAGCACAAATAATAAAAAGCATATCGTCTTAAAGTAACACCGAAAAAACGAATGACGCGCAATACAGCCGCCTAACACATATTTAAAAATTTAATTTTTTAGTTTTAAGTGTAATAAAGAGAATAATCTATATATTAATACGTGAAGCGAAAACTTTGGATCCCTTTTTACGAAAATTGGGCGAATGGAGGAGTATGAAATTTCGCACACTTATAGTTTATACAGAGAAGAAGTGACGAATGCTAAAATTTTTGAACAATATGTGCTACAAAGTCAAAAAAAATGCAAAAACGGCTACATACAGCTATGAGTGTCCAGTATATATTTTGACCTGTCATGGTACAAAAGTCTATACAATGACAGTTTAAGTAATATAAGCCAATGAAATAAACCATGGTCGAAATTCGACCACCACGCGATTTCTATTAATAATAAAGAAATAGCATTTGTCTTGCCTGCCATCTTCCCGGAGAAAGCCTCAGGCATATAATTTATGGTTATTCAAGTCCAAGTGGCCAGGATATTCTATCAGCAACTTGCTCTTAAATATAACCTTGTGAGTGTCGAATTACCGTACTACAGGTATGTGCCCGACCTAGAGCTGCCATCCGTCCGGATTTCCCCAGATTTGTCCTAGTTTAGAGGGCGTCCGGGGAGCGTCCGGATGGGGTTTTCAAAAAGTGTCCGGGTAAAACCAGGACACTTTGTGCCAGGGGACAATTATAATTGTTAGATGAATCGTTAACAAGCTAAAAATTTAAATGAAATCGGCGTTTTTTTAAGGTGTCCGGGAAAGAATCTCCGATTTCACCCATGTGTCCGGATTTTTTTAAGTTTTTGTCCGGAGTCGGCAATTTAAGTAAATACTAAGTAGCTTTATTAAGTACTAGCTGTGCACGCAACTTCGTCCGCGTTTAATAGTGTATTTATATCGAATTAACAGCCTAAAAAATAAGTTTCAAGCTTCTCTAGCTCTTCTTCGCTAGCTCTAAATATGACGATACTTCCATACAACTTTTCATCCCCACCTTTCAACCCCTTACACCCCTTTTTTCGCATTAAAAAATAGCCTATGTCCTTTCTCAGGCTCTAGACTATCTGTGTACCAAATTTAATTTTAATCGGTTCAGTAATTTTGGCGTGAAAGGGCGACAGACAGACAGAGTTACTTTCGCATTTATAATATTAGTAAGGATGACGTATAATGATGATGGATGGATGGATTTTTGTGACTCTTTCACTCAAAAACGACTGAACGAATGTGGAAGAAATTTGACACTGGAATAGCACATGAGCTACTTTTTATCCCGCAAAAATGTACGGTTTTCGTGTCGGGCAACAAGAATAAAATAAACTACCTGAATATTAAAAAAACATCTTAAGTAACTATTTGTTTTTCAGGTGCAGTTTGTTCCTCAGAATCCGATAACCTAAACGGTACATGTGTCAACGCGCGGCGTTGCCTGTCCGTCGTGAATGATATTAAATCAAAAAACTATCCACAGGTAAGTAGGTAATCAATTTCTCGTTAAGTACCTATTCCTAAAAATGTTTGTAAACTTGGTAAAAACCTCGCACAATACTTTGGTATCGAGTACCGATATACCGGTATTTACCAGTCGTTTTTAGAGTACAGATATCCGGTATACCGCTTTTTGCAATCGGTTCACTTAAAAACGTTTTAAATAATGCTGGCAGTGTTCGTAGAGTAGCTCAGAATGAATGATATTTTTTTTCTTTAGTTCTCTATTACTCTGCCTATGTAATTTTTTATCAGGTTTTAGAATTTAATTATAATTTGTTTCATTCATAAAAGCCACCGCAAGCGTCAGTAAAATTTTTCAAGTATTTCATCGTTAGCTTCCTGAAGCCTGTTCTAATGTGAACTAATTACTAAACCTCGCATCTTTGATCGCCCTTTAATGAATTAATTTAATATTACACATAATATTATTACAGCTTGTAGCTAAATATGCAAAAAAAAACTGTCAGTCGTAGGACTGCACGTCAGAAGTGAAAACACATACACACATATATATATACATATATACATATACACATCTATATGTCATCTGAGCGTGACGGTCACGCGACTTCATGGCTTTTATTCATACCAAAAGTGCCCAACGTGCCTAAAGAAGTTTTACTTTAAAAAGTAATACTATCTACTAGTGAGATCATCACAAGGACCTACAGATTCCGGTATCCCTGGATATTTGGTGTCGTTAATTTTGTCACTACGTATTTAGTTCACAAGTTTATTAAAGTAAAGATAACACTTCCACAGACAAATTAGTATTTTGTTTTCACTTTTATTAAACTAATTATACTTTTAAAGATTAATTAATAAGGAGCTGACAAAACTCAATGTTTAGATCAGCACCCTCTAGTAGATCTATATATTATGTATTATTATCGTGACGGTAACGAGTTCAGTACTTTTTGCAAAAGTGCACAAACGTGCCTAAATAAGTTTTCACTTCAACAAAATGCAATCGTAAAACCGCCGGTTGCTTTTAAAATGATCCTATGTGTCTTTTTATATAAATTAAACATCACAGTCATGTTGATGCATTTGTTCTTCAACCTTAATATTTCTTTTCAGCTTTGTTCGTTCAGAGGACGAGATCCAATCATATGTTGCACGGATTGCGAGTTAGTCAACGATACAAGGTAAGGATTACATATTATGTCTAATGGGTAATACAGCCCTTTTCTCTGGCAACTATGGCAGTAGTGGCAACTTTAATAGTAGGTATACATATGCAGTGGCGTAACTATACCATCTGAAGCCCGTGGCTAATGGCACAGGTTTACTCTTGCTGTCTCATTTGCTTAGGGTCTTGAGGTCGGGGCCAGGGGCCCCCTAGGGCCATAGGCCCGTGGGATTTTGCCCGCTCTACCACCCTATTGTTACGCTACTGTACAAATGTACGTATTGTAGAGTTGCATGATATACGTGAATTACTTACATCTAGGTGCGTCCTGCGGTTTCACCCGCGTAAGTCCCGGTGAGGTGGGAATATCGGGATAAAGTAGCCTATGTGTTAATCCAGGTCTAGCTATCTACATATCAAGTTTCATCGCAATCGGTTCAGTAGTTTTTGCGTGAAAGAGTAACAAACATCCATACATCTATACATCGTCACAAGCTTTCACGTTTATAATATTAGTAGGATATAATTTATTTAATGTACTTACATTAAGTAAATTCTATTGAAAACGTCAGTATTGTTAAACATGGCCTAAAGAAGTTTAATTTAAAAAATAATAGCAACCTGCCCCGGCTTCGCCCGGGTAGCAGAGACATCTTCAACCATCATCAACATATTTCAATAAATTTACACAAAATCTTAACAAATTATACACCTAAACCTTGGCCATGAATCACTCTGTCTATTAGTGAAAACCGCATGGAAATCCGTTCAGTAGTTTTTCAGTTTATCGCAAACAGAAAGACAGACGCGGCGGGGACTTTGTTTTATAATATTACTAGCAACACCCCGCGGTTTCACCCGCGTAAGTCCCGATGCCGTGGGAATATCGAAATAAAAAGTAGCCTATGTGTTAATCCAGATCTCCAGCTATCTACATACCAACTTTCATCGTTATCGGTTCACTAGTTTTTAAGTGAAAGAGTAACAAACATCCATCCATCCATCCAAACTTTCACATTTATAAAATTAGTGGGATGTAGTGGTATAATACACGCATTGACATTGTATGTTGGAGAGACGCATATCACATTCTTAATCATGAGCATTTATTTCACAACATTTATTTCAGCAACTACTTGGTCGATTCAGCTGGGGCTTATTATTTAAAAAGTGGACGAAAAGCTATAGATAGTAAGTGTTTTTAACATTATTTATAAATGTAACTAGTAAGAGCCTAGGGAAGTAAGAAAATCATCAGGTGACCCGTCTGCTCGTTTGCCCCCTATAATATAAAAAAAGTGTGTGTGTGTGTGTAATTCACACACGGTAGAAGTGAAACTTCAGAAAAGTAGCCTACGAGAGAATGAGAAATAAAATATAAAAACAACAGAAATTATTTACTTATGTTAATAAAGATAATTTATATAAAATTTATTAGTCAAATTAAAAGAGATGTGTTAAATAATGAACATAAATTAATTAACCAACGAATTTTTAATACGTAAATGCACAAAAATTACACCACGTTGACATTGACATATTTTCTAAAGGCTTTGTAGTACACAGGCGCAAAGAAAAAGATTATAGGAAATACTGATACTTGTATTCTATCTCATTCTCTCGCAGGCTAAATCATATTTATGAATATGTTTGTATCTTTATCTAATCTCAGCTAATCTCATCTCGATATTTGAAAAGAGACAAACATATTAAATCCTCGACTTTTTCAGAGTGTCTTGAATATTTAGTGAGTTTACCTTACCCTTGTCTCTTGAAATATGGACTGAGAAAACAGCAGTTACGTGACAAACCGTGCTACGAACACATTGTTAGTATTCCTTTTGCTGCGGTGGGTGGAACAGGCGCATTCAGAAGCGAATTTCCCCATATGGTAAGATCTGCGAATAGGGCATTGCACTTTGTAAGATTCAGCTATTTTACATGGTCTTGCATGAAAATATTATATGTAATAAATTGGCTTGGATTTTTAATTGGATAAAATTATTACAAATTATAACTTAATACTGCATGGCCTATCTATAGCGTCTACATCGCTAATCCACGCTTTTTCCTACATTCATTCTTATTCCCTTTCGCAAATACCTACGGATCATTCTAAATTTAAAAAGAGACGTGGCAGTAGTAGCGCAGTTGTTAAGGCTCAGACTTGCGATCATGTGGTTGCGGGTCTGAACCCCGCTCAGTACACTACCGAAGTGAAGAAGACAGAACGAGAACAAGCGCTTACCTTAGTTGGAGGGGTTACCAAGAATCCTAGTAACCCATGTTGCGAATATTTTATCCTGGGAGAGCCATGCTTCGACACGTATGGGCTGGCTCAACCGGAGTAATACCACGGTCTCACATAAACCGGCAGTGAAGCAATGATTGCATTGCTTTTCACCGACTGAGTGAGGTTCCCGGAGGCCCTAACCCTTCCCCCCCCCCTCTTTCATTTTAAAGGCCGGTAACGCACTTGTGACTCTTGAGTTGCAGGTGTCCATGGGCGTCGGTAATCGTTACCATCAGATGACTAGTCTGGCCCTTTCGCCCTATACCATAAAATAAAAAAAATGCTTTAACTTAAAAAAAAGTTAAATTTACATCATATGGTATTGTATTTTTCTGTTTGCTTCACCCACCGTAGCCGTTGGTTAAAAAGTTCAGTGCTTTTTCCCCATACCAAAAGTGCCCAACATGCCTAAAGAAGTTTACACTTCAACAAGTAAAATAAACAAACAAAATAATCACCTGTCATAATGTCTTATTAAGACTCGATCCATTTTCGGAATTATTCAAAACTTTTGTATCAGATTCAGTTCCGGTTTCCGATGGATTTTTTTCCGTTCATTTCGGGTATTCGATAGTTTCGGTAACGGTTACGGAGCCCCATAACATCCCTGATCATACTTATTTAAATTAATTGGATAAATTTATTTGTAGACAAATTATTGATAGCCTTCGTTCACCTTTAAAATTATAACAAAATACCAGTCCAGTATGAGTACCAGTAATATCAGTCTACGGATATTAATTTCATTGTGAAACTAGTTACGCAATAACACGAATTTATGCAATACCGTTATTCTTGCCGTTACTTTACTATAACTAAACTTAAATAAACTATATTAAATAATAACGTTTGAAACGATTTGACTGTTCGCATTTATTAATTTATTCCTAACCGAGTTAGAACACAGAAGAGAAATAATTTAAAATCCTCTGAACTTTATTATTTATAGGTTATATTTATTAGGTTATTTGCAGAAGTAAGTCAAGTAAAAGTCAAGTCATTTAAATTTCGCAATAATATATATAAGTTAAGACTATAAAATACCACAGTAAAATAATATTTTTCAGAATGTCTGGAATATGTAGCGCGTTTAAACTATCCGTGTGCAATGCAAGAGGGTTTGCATCGGGAATTGGAGTATTTTGATAAAAAATGCTATATCTATGAGAAACTGTTCGCTACCGGTGCCGTGGGAGGCAAAGACGCGCAAAGAGGAGAATATCCTCACATGGTAAGATTTTTTGTATCGAAGTAAATTGAGCAATATTTTCAAGGCCATGAAGAAGTCTAGACAGCTTAAAAAATCCATAATCATTTATTTCCAACAGTTTTAACATCTTTAATACGATTAAGGTCTAAATTTTATCGTGGGAGAGCCATGCTTCGGCACGTATGGGCAGGCTCGACTAGAGTGATACCACGGCCTTACAGAAAACAGGCGGGAAACAATGCTTCGTTGTGTTTCGCCGAGTTAGTGAGGTTAGCGGAGGCAATAACCTCTTCCCCCTTCCCCTATTCACACCTTAAAGGTTGGCAACGCGTTTGTGACTCTTGAGTTGCAGGTGCCCATGAGCG
This sequence comes from Euplagia quadripunctaria, assembly GCA_963859945.1. NCBI lineage: Eukaryota > Metazoa > Arthropoda > Insecta > Lepidoptera > Erebidae > Euplagia > Euplagia quadripunctaria. The sequence goes on from OY982586.1 coordinate 4,257,606, forward strand.
GTGGTCAATTACCATCAGATGACCCATCTGCTCGTTTGCCCCCTATTCCAAAAAAATATATGCCAAGGTGTAGTTTATATATTTTTTACTATTACGGTGGCAAACAAATAACCAAGCCTCTACATGTTTTCGAGGAATGGTGGTTGAATTCCTTGTTTTATTCTCAGTCACGCATCATTCTATTCACTATAACACTGTTAACATTCGTCCGGATATAGCACTGTCACGGTCAACGGGACGGTCAATTTGGTTCTCTATGTATCAAAATACTTTTTAACCGACTTCAAAAAACGAGGAGTTTCTCAATTCGACTGTATTTTTTTTATGTTTGTGTTAGGTTTACAAAAATAGATATATTAATTTGATATAAATTCGAAATATTGTATTCGTTTGTTCATGTTTGGGGAGTGGAAACGAATGTTACGGGCAACACCGAATGTTTACCCCGGGAGAACAGTAAATTTAGGCGGCCTATTTGCTCGTGGCTAGCATCGAGTTCGGACGTGTGTTTAAAAGTGTATTGAAATGGAAGAATATATATCTACCCTACAGTATTCACGTGAGTTTTATTGTACTGTCAGTTTTACCTTTATTTGAGATATTTTACATTTTCAGAAGTGGAATAGGCCCACTTTCCTCATTTTGTTTAGATTATAGTGGCTAATTGATTTAAATACGGATGATTTCATTTAAGAACTTCGTATCTCCAAAAGAAAAAAAAAAAAGAAAAATTTACAGAAGAAAAAAAAAATTATTAAGTACCTTACTAATTATAAAACATAGACAAATAGCATTATTTACATATCTATTATTAATTGGGCTTATATTTGTTGTAATCATTATTTTTATATCTGATAAAATTATTAAATAAATGGACTTACGTATAAACATGTGTAATGGATTTACTAAGTAGGTAGTTTTATTTTTATAAATACAAAAAAAAAAACTAAAAACAATTTGAAAATACGAGTGATTGCATGGTGGTTGTTTCGGCATCATATATTGCGAGAGAGATTTGCGAGATTTGAGAATTAAGTCCATCGCTTGAACATTTTTGTTAGTGTTATACCTTTGTACGAAATGGTATAAGTTTTTAAATATTACATTACATGTGTAATCAACATCTAGTTGCTAAATGTAGCGGTGTTTATTTCGGTGTCCAAAGAAAAAAAAATAAACGTTAATTTGAGCTAGGAAGCGTTGCTTCCGAGATACCCTATAATTTTGAAATAACATCACAAAGCGTAATTTAATTTTATATATGTAACCGTTGGTGTATATCATCTGTTTGTTAAATTATATTGCAATATTCTTCGTGGTATCTCAATAGTTCAGTGTAAGCAATGAACCATGCAACTGCAAACAAAATTGGTTTTCAAAGGATCGTTACCGAAATATCACGAATAATGTTCAAGTACCTTGCAGTAATTTTAGTCTGAAAAAAGGAGTTTTTAATTATTTTACATAGCTCCTTGTACACAGCTCCCATGTATAAGTTTCAGAGTAACGATGCTGTAAGAAGAGTAGTTACTTCAAAAGCGGTTAAGCACGCCGCCATCTATCGAAATATTGAGCTCCTGTTCGTATAGAAAAAGTCGCAGACAAACACGGGTTCTGCATTCAAGATAACAAGATGAAGATTTTCGAGACAGAAGCTTGCAACGTACACATAGCCCGTTGCTGCAACGCGAGCAAATGCCGCTTTATACACCAGGTCGCTGCTCGTGGCTGCTGCGACGTCGATGTACAGCGGCTCCGGGGAGCATCAGATGTCGAAGTCGGCGCATTGACTTCAAAGCTGAGTAAACGGTCAGACAGTCCAATTTTTACTTCGCAATATATATTTTAAATCTAATAAAGTCATTAAGTAGTCGCAATGTAAACTATGACATTTAACAGTAATGGTAAGATGAACCACAAACATTCGATCTGACTTTGACCCCTCGATTAAAAGTCCTTCTCCTTCTCAATTAAGATTAAAAGCCAGCGCATAGATATTTCAATCAGAAAGTTAACCAATGTGCCATTGTATACAGTTTGGAAAAAAAAAACTATCATTCTTCTTGTAATGCAGAAACTATGAGGATTAGCTAGGATGTGGCATGAGAGTCTAAACTCTATACTATTCGGTCGAGATGAATATATTTGATGAAATGTTGTTAAATGTTTCCATTTGAGCAAAATTATGAATAAACCTTGGAGGATATGCTTAAGCGGAAAAGTTAGTTTGGTGAACCTCTGACAGAGATACTTGCTCAACTGAACGGATGTGATATTGATGGTAAACGTACAATTAAGTGTTTCATCCAGGTGTTGAGTGATAAACCCTTTATTAAACCCTTAGGTCTAACGCTAACGCAATGTGTTGTGCTCATCGCGAACAACCACTATAAGTTTTAATTACTACAAAGATACCCTACAAGCCACCGCCATAAAATTTCAGAAACAAAACTTCGTACCGGTATAATGCGACAGGCATTGGCATATCTAACCGCCTGTTTTAATTGTTAAGTAAAGGACTACCTTTGCCTTACATGTCCTATGCCGTTGATTGTGTGGGAAGTGTCGAAAGGTTTTTTTCATAAAGCTGAAAACTGTGCCGGTGATAATGTAAACACTAATCAACCTGAAGATGTGCAAAGAACAACTCGTATATCTATGTTGGCATCCAATTCCAAATTTAATAAATAATGTATCGTTAATAGTATAACACTAAAGGGTTTATAGATTTAGGTAGCCGGGTAATAATAATAATAAGGATCATTTATTTGTGTAGCGAAACTACTGTGGTGGCGTGTTCAGTATCTCTTTAATACTCTTTTAATACTCTGTGTTAGTACATTGTGTAAGTATTTATACTTTAATATTAAACGTATGAGCTAACATCGATACACACAACGAACAGACATTTCGATGATAAAGTAAACATGTAAATAATGTATACGGAAACTATATTCGAGTATACGCTGCTATTCAGGTGACATGCATATTATTGAGACTAATAATAATACGTTATAATACTCTTACATTTGCATTAATATGAGTACAGAGTTAGACAATATGTTCATCATATCTGCTTGTTGGGCTTGCTGAAGTGTTAAAGAGTCTACAGTATGTTTATTAGAACCGAGTCACGACAGCTCTTCTATACCTATGAAGGGTTTTGGGAAGTGCGTTTCACTCTCGAAAGGTAGTATTTCTGAAGACTTAAATATTTATAATGTAAAACTACTGTAACGTCACAAGTAATTGAGAACAGGTTTCGATAGATGCTGATAGGTCCTTCTTTTACCTAGCAACTGCATTTCATGGTATACAAAAATGCAGAAGAACTTTAATGCTTTTGATGTTGTGAATCAGCTCTGCCCCAACTGAATGAGGATGAGGTTATGGCGGTCACCATATTAGTTATCGCTGATAATGACGTTTACGGTCCAGCCGTCGAGACTCTAGTGAACGGAGTCATTACGTTTTGAGTAGGAAAATTATTGGTAAACCGGAGTCAAATTTCACCGTTAGCGGAGGAACGTACCGTGTCAGGAATAGTCGTGTTTATGCTTACGTGCACCCTTCATCAAAACTTTATAAACTACGAATGGGAGAAATTTTATCGAAAGGCACGAAGGTGCGAGTCGTTAGGCATGTAATTTCCAGAAGTGCTCCGTAGGTGGATAGGTATTGAAATGAGCCAATGTGATTCTATCAACGAGTCGTAGCAAGAACAATGATCTTGTTAGAGATGCACTCGCTTCACTGAGATGAGTATCGAATGAAATACTAAATGCCCTGTTATATACAAACCTTACAGGTTAGCTTGTAAATATATAAAATATATAATAGCAAGAACGGGAAATGGTTGCAGAAATGATGGAAGTTGGCATCATCCACGAATCGGTTTCAGAATACTCTAGTCCTAATTCTGGTTTGCAAACAGGATGTTAAATAAGTGTCGATTTTAGACTGCGAAATTCGATTACGATCAGCGGTATCCAATTATTTCATTTTTTCCATAACCTTGCATGTCTTCTGGTCACTATCAAGTACCTAGATCTGAAGTCAACCGTTGAGATCGTTTTGTTACACCGGAAAGTCGATACGAAATTAATCGCATGCCGTTCAGATTAGCAAATACACTTGGGGATCAGTTAGATTTACCAAGGCAATATTGATGTCATCTTTGTTTATGAAAAGTCTATCCCTGAATGTTTAGATAGATTCGATCGAGCGTATCTGAAACTAACCTTATCCAAATGTTAGATACTATTTACAAAATAAGGTTTAGCGATGCAACCGCACCACTCTTAGCTCTTTAACAGCTCGAAATTTCAATTTTGATAAAAAGATTGGGATGACAAAGTGGATCATCCCATACCAATCCAATGGGGCATAAATAATATTAACCACAAAAAGATAGAACTCCTTCCGAAGTTATGTTTGGATTGAATATGAATGCGGAGATTGACCCACGGTTGAATGAGGTAAGACGTAAAAGTAACTAAAATTTGAATTTAGAAATATTGCTTAAATCTGTCAAAAACATAATATATATGTACAGCAAGGAAAATAAAAACGTGCATGTGACAGCAGCCGATCGTATGTTACCATGCCTTCATGTAGCTACCATAAACATAGACGATGATGATGACGATGATGATGATGATACAGAACAGGTAAAAGAACAGAAAAGTTAAAATATTCCGTTAACATTAGTATATGTGTGTGTAGTGTGTGTATGTATTTTGCATAGGCATAAGGTACCGAATAAATAATTATTTACCTATTGCACAGAATTCATAATAGTTCAAGTACAGAAGTCACACTTTGCCAAATAATTTAATTAAATAGCGACTCCTGTTCCGACATAATAAAGTCTCAACTCGGGTCACACAGCGCTAATTATCTACAGGTATATTCAACTAGCAGTTGGCTCTTTCTATCGCGTAACTCTTATCTGTTTCGACGGCACCGCGATATTAGGGTTCTTTTTATTTTAATTAATCTGAATATTTAGTTACTGCCTTATTTTTGTGAACAAATAAACCTAGACCAGGTACCAATAACTCGATAGTCTACATATGAAAAAATTACGCGACGCATATTGTGTGCTCCAGCATCAAACAAACGGCGCGCCGCATCCCACTGAATTTTAGCACGATTGGTCGAACCCGAAGTGTAATTGTAGCTTTATACCTACACTGCCAAGTAAACCTGGCATGCTTATTGTGACTGCCTTATACATTCAGCTGAATGCAATAATTATTGTCTATGGGTACAAACTGTAAATATGATACGGAATAATTGTATGAGAAAATATAGACTATTAGTATAAAATTAAATGATTTATCATAATTAGCTAGTAATATATTAATTAATAAGATGTGACATAACTATGCACTTACATGGATAATATAATATAAACAAAAAAGGGCGAGACAGCAAAAAGAAATGATTTATGATGAGATATCACTACATAATAATGGAGCAGGGTCCCCCGCCGCGTCTGCATGTTCGCGATAGACTGAAGAACTGCTGGGCGGATTTTCGTGCGGTTTTCACTAATAGACAAGAGTGATTCAGGAGGAAGGTTTAGGTGTATAATTTGTTAAGATTTTGTGTAAATTGATTGAAATATGTTAATGTTTGTTGAAGATGTCTCTGCTACCCGTACGAGGTCGAGGTGATGAATAAGATTACTAATTGTTGTCATCCGCCGCGCTGGTGTGTAAGAAGGAAGGTTCACAGCCAGTATGTCGCTTGTGGAAAAGAAGTACCATTAGTGACGTCTGCTGGTTTCTGAGAAGGAAGGTTCACAGCTATTATGAGATGTATGCCGCTTGTGGGAAGGAAGTACCACTAGTGACGTCCGCTGGTTGGTGAGAAGGAAGGTTCACAGCCATTATTAGATATATGTATGTCGCTTGTGGGAAGGAAGTACCGCAAGTGACGCCCTCTGGGTTGTGAGAAGGAAGTATCACAGCCTTCATGATTATAATTGTTATATATTTATGTATGTACCTGTTGCTTGTGGGAAGGAAGTACCACTTGTGACGTCCCCTGGTTTGTGAGAAGGAAGGTTCACAGCCGTTATGAGATATGTCACTTGTGGGAAGGAAGTACCGCAAGTGACGTCCCCTGGTTTGTGAGAAGGAAGGTTCACAGCCGTTATGAGATATGTCACTTGTGGGAAGGAAGTACCGCAAGTGACGTCCCCTGATTTGTGAGAAAAAATTCACAGCCTTTATGATTATATATACATTTATGTATGTACCTGTTGCTTGTGGGAAGGAAGTACCACTTGTGACGTCCTCTTGTATGTAAGGAAGTATCATAATCATGGTTCTGACGCAAGGCACATACGTCCGTAAAATTGTAAGTCTGAATTCGATGCTATGGAAGATTACTATTGGCCGAGTGTTAGGTTAATACGGCTGTTTTGCGTGCGTGCATGAGGACATGCACGACGTCAGGATGGTCGAGTGTTAGGTTTACAAAAATAGATATATTAATTTGATATAAATTCGAAATATTGTATTCGTTTGTTCATGTTTGGGGAGTGGAAACGAATGTTACGGGCAACACCGAATGTTTACCCCGGGAGAACAGTAAATTTAGGCGGCCTATTTGCTCGTGGCCAGCATCGAGTTCGGACGTGTGTTTAAAAGTGTATTGAAATGGAAGAATATATATCTACCCTACAGTATTCACGTGAGTTTTATTGTACTGTCAGTTTTACCTTTATTTGAGATATTTTACATTTGTTACCTCAGAACTTTTGACTGGGTGACCCGATTTTGATGATTCTTTTTTTATTTGAAAGCTGGTGCTTCCCTTGTGGTTCCATTTTCCAGTTCCAATTTGGTCCAGTTCTGACAATGGCATCCATGAGAAAACCATATAAGTCTTTTATGGAATAGTTTTTTTGAAGTCGGTTTCTTTTTTAAAGAATTATTTTGCTGCTGATCACAATGTCACACCGGGAAGGGTTCCTCAAATGTGATCACCTGTAACAAGGACCGGGGGGGGGGGGGGTCAAAAATCATGAAATTCGTGTGACTTATTTGGATGGTCCCCAATGTGTGCCCAAAATTTCTTAATGATCTGTTAAGTGGTTTTCCCGTGCGTTGCTCAATAACATTTGTACTAAACATAAAAATATATTGATTTAACACACACACTAAGAAGGGTTTTTTCAGGCCTTATTAGGTTATGGAGATAGTATGGAAACTGCGCAGTGGCTATGTGGTGGCTCCGTCATCAGTGACCGATTCATTCTGACTGCTGGACACTGCGTGTCAAGTCAATCAGTGTAAGAATTCTCTTATGAAATAAATTATTATTTATTTTGTAATTAAATTATTAATTAATTCATCATTTATTAAGTTATTTGCGAGATATATCTCTGTCTTGATTAAATACATCATAAAATAGTTTTGTTAAAATAAAATACCAAATCAACATTTAGCGACTTGTCACATAAATAACGCACGTTATAAAAAAATAACGGTATTTAAAAAAAAATACGAAATATTAACGGTATTTATGAAATACCGTTACTATTTTGTAACTGAACTAATAAGTTATTTAATATCAAAAGACCGTTGCTTTTTATTTTTTATTTTTTTTTGATGTCATCTCCCGCACAAGGAATCATTCCTGTGTCGCGAAGACTCCATAAACATTCAAACACCGGATAACTATGTCCGGATTACACAAGTTTTGTCCCGTGTGGGTATCGAACCCCCTCAAGGAAGCGTACTGGCGAGACAACCACAATTGCACCATTTATTATTTATTGGCTTCATTATATGTTTAATTTTTATAGGGGCACAGTAAAATTCGCAGCTTTGGGTATCCTGAAGCGTACAGACCCTCCGGAAACTTGGCAGAGGTACAACGTGAGGAGGACCATTCGTCACCCGGAGTACAAACCTCCGAGCAAGTACAATGACATCGCGTTATTGGCAGTCGATAAAACGTAAGTAATTATTAAGTGAAGATGAATGGGATCAGATGGCAGTGTGTGAGATGTGTGGAGTTAATTCCGTGGCTGGCGTGAACACATTGATATGTCGACTTGCATGTTTTTTTTTTATTGGCGTAATACCTCCTACGCATTAGGAATTCATATGAAAAAAAATTACAGTTTCAAATATACATAAATTTTGGAGAAATTGACTTTGGAAACATGTTGACATTTCGCATTTTAACGTGTCTAAATTGACAAAACCTCATGTCAAATTAACGATTCACACGATTTTGTGAATGAACATTGATATTTTCTTATATCAATTTACACTCGGTCACCAAAAAAATATTCGTTCCTTGAAATCTCAACATATACATATAACCTCAAAACTTAAAAATGGCCACCCTGAAAAATAGCAATTTTAGACATGTCAACATATTCACGCCAGCCACGGAATTATTAATTATTTCTTTTTTGTGTTATATAGATTTATTGGTTTTTTTTAGGAAACTAAGTCCCGCACTATTGTATTGGTCAGTCTGTAATAATAGTATTTGTAGTAAAATAAAAGAAAAATGTAAGATTCACTATCCTCTCCGCAAAGCCAATTTACTTGCTTGTTTACTTGCTTTTAATAAAATTCAAAGGCTGTGAACGCTACTAATCACATTCGTTTGTCCTTTTCCCACCACCCCTAAACGTCATCAGGGCATCCTGCTCGCACTCAACAAAATGTATTTGGAATGCCAGTTGAACCAAAGATTTTACGCACTACCAGTCTGGTAGCGCGTAAAATCTTTTGTTCCACTCACACGACTTTTTCGACCCCTATAACTTCGTTGTGCACAAAGCTAGAAGCCTGAATTTTCAGTGACTAAGTGGGTATAATGTAAATAGGTATATTTCCAAATTACATTCAATTTAAACGTGTAGTTTAAGAACTATTGCAACCCAAAGTTTCTTTATTTTGTCACTGACTCACTCTCCGATCATCAAAATTCTAAGGTGCTTCTATCAGACACATGTGCTTCAAATTTAGAACACAATTATTGGTTAGCCTATAAAGCAAGAGAAAACTAAAGAATTACAAAAAACCGGATAAGTGCGAGTCTGACTCGCGCACCGAGGGTTCCGTAAGCAAACAAACTTGTATGTAGATAGTACATCCATCTCGGGAATCAATTCTTGAAGACTTTTGCCAGTCTTTTTCGAAAGACAAACTTAACTTTGCGGTTGCGATGTACGACAAAGTCAACAATCCAACCGCAAAATATAAGTTTGTAATCACAAACATTTTTTTTATGTGATATAACAACAAATTAACGACTTTCGGACTTTTTCCTTTATGTTTGCTGTCAGACCTTGCTTCTTATCAAATTTCATGATTCTAGGTCAACGGGAAGTACCCTATAGGTTTTGATTTACCTGCGAAATGTTCAAATTTGGTCAAATAAAAAGCTTAAGTGGCCATATCTTATGACTGCGTTGACTTTGAAGCTTAATTTTTTTACAGTTTCAAGAGACTGCAGGCTTATGTATTTGGTATTAATTTCAACTTGAAGCATCCACGGGTTCCAGAGAAAAAGGTCTTGACAGACAGACATCCTATAAAGGATGACAAAGTGATCCTATAAAGGTTCCTTTTTTTCTTTTTGAGGAACAGAACCCTAAAAAAGAGATCTAATATTGACACGGTCGCTATAAAATGTAGTTAGTTAACAAATTAAGTAACAATAATAGATTTTACAACATTTTACGGTATATACGTTACGGTAATACTGATATTAATGTTATACTACATAACACACTCTTAACATAACTCTTATTATCTTTCAGGATCAAATTTAACAAAGTAGTTTTACCAGCTTGTCTTAATACGGGCGGTGGTGACGAGAGGTACGCCACCGCTACAGGTTGGGGGGCCCTGGGTCATCGACAAGTGCTCGCGGATACCTTACAAGTGGTTAGTTTAGAACTCCAGTGATTAGTGATCGTGCCTGCTGAGCCAGAAGTCATGGGTTCGATTCTCAGCCATGACAAATAAATGTGTGACGAGCACGTTCATTTGTTCTACATGTCGCGGGTTTGCGAGAATATCGACATAATTCAAAATTCAGTCGAATTGAACTAAGTGTGCCAAACGATCATTAATACGTGAAGCGAAAACTTTGGATCCCTTTTTACGAAAATTGGGCGGACGGAGGAGTATGAAATTTCGCACACTTATAGTTTATACAGAGAAGAAGTGACGAATGCTAAAATTTTTGAACAATATTTCCTACAAAGTTAAATAAATGCAAAAACGGGTACATACAGCTATGAGTGTCCAGTATATATTTTGACCTGTCATGGTACAAAAGTCTACAATGACAGGTCAAGTAATATTGGCCAATGAAATAAACCATGGTCGAAATTCGACCACTTCGCGATCTCTAGTACAATATTAATCCCTCAGTATCTATCAATTCATAACCTCCTCCGAAAACACCCGATCCCCAAATCCTCTTAAGCCAAGTGAGATCTGGCAGTATTTAGTCATATCTAAATCGTACCATAGTACAGACTTTGCCTAGTTTCGATCCTTCCACACACAAATTTGGGCGTGTGAGGTATCTTAAGCCATTATTATTATATCTCGTTCATGTCATTCTTTTCAGGTACAATTAGAACAGTTCACATCTGAGGAGTGTTCGGAAGCGTACCCGCCTCACAGACATTTACTGAACGGGTACAACCACGCGTCTCAATCGTGCTATGGGGACAAGAATAATAAAGTTATAGATACTTGTGAGGTAACGGATATTTAACCAATAGTTTTATATACCACATCGGTGTTAAGCGGTTAACCATACCAACATACCAACCGTAAGCGTTGCCGACCCATAAAAACCTGTATACTCCTTTCTTAAAGAACCCCAAACTGTAGTCTCCCGGGAAAAGCTCGGCAAGGAGCTCATTCGTTCGCAGGAGGAAATTCGTCTGAAACTATGGTTGGCGTAGGGCAACGTAGGGCGTTGCCTGGTTGCACGTGGTCCCCCGAAGGTAAATTTAAGTGAGGAGAGGAGTTAGACACGTTTAATCACTTTCACAGTTTATAATTAAACTTGTAGAACAGTTATTTAAAAGAATTTAGATATTAACAAGAGTAGGCTGAGGGCGTAAAGGTCTTGAGAGGCTTTGGACGCGCTGGTACGTGGAGAACACTTAATTTCTTGATCTGTCTTTTCGCGCACGGCATACCGTGCGTACTATTAAGGTTCCTAGGTGGTAAAATTCCTAGAACGGTATCGTAATGGCTAAGGCGTGGTTGCAGGTTCAAACCTCACCTACAACACTACCCACGTGAACCCACACCTTAAAACCCCCTCGGGCCGTCACCCCACCAGGGTTTTCGGTGAGGTGGTGTGTCGCAGTCAAACCGACTAAAACTACATGGTGTGCCGTACTGCCTTAAAAATAGGAGGGATCTGGGACCAGCTTTTATTAAGACATCCGGACCCCTCCTAGCCCCTGCCCGCAAAAGCGCGGTTAAAAACCTAAAGACCTCAATCCAGCAAATGTGACGTTGTATAAATTATATAAATATTGTTAAATTTGCCTTTCAAGGCAATTACAACAAATATTAACTGTTTAAAAAAAAAACAGTCAGTCGTAGGACTGCACGTCAGAAGTGAAAACATAACTTCACAATGTATTTGCATATACATACACACACACACATCTGTATATATACATAATTAGGTTAAAAATAAAAAGTAGGTAATAACATTCTAATTGTTGTCCGCTCATAAATGTTTGAATTTCGAACGTTATATTTTTTTAAATATAAAAAACTCGGCTCCGTCTTACGAAATTTCGATCAGGCCACGTGTCCTGACGCGAGTTTAACATTTTTTACCCATCCCAAAAGTGCACAACGCCGCTAAAGAAGTTTTCACTTCAAAAAACAAAAATAATAGTTTCGCAAACCTGTGGAATTAATTCTGTAGCTTTAATTTACTGTGTAATTTTTTAACTGTTTTCTTTTATTTTCAGGGTGACAGTGGGGGTCCTCTACAGGTTACTTCAAAATATGGAACATGTATATATAATATCATCGGGGTGACTTCCTATGACATGAAACAATGTGGATTCGTCGGCAATGCGGGAATGTACACCAAAGTGGAATTCTATGTACCCTGGATAGAGAGCATTGTGTGGCCGTGATTATTTGAATAAACTTTTAAGACCAAATTATATTATAAATATTTGGATTTTTTCTTGTGCAGGATCTGTAGTTACGAAGTAGTTCGGCTTAACTTCGCTAGATGGTGTTAGTTATTTTACCAGCTAGTCCAAGTATGTGGCTAAGTGGTAACCGAGTAGGTAAGCACATTACAAAGTTAAGTAATACTAGCTAGGTCAGTCCTAGGATGGGTTATCATTCTTAACACATTGAGACCCCTCCGAGCCTCGGAGAGCATGTTAAATCGGGTAATTGGAGCCTTAAAAAGTCCGACAACCTGGTCTAACTACAGACCTTCGATATCGCCTAGTGCTTGGATTGTGGAGGTCTGATGGCAGTCGCTTCACGTAAAATATCAAAGCTCGGCCGTATCGTAGTTAGACTGAAAGCCGACCCCAACTTAGTTGGGAAAAGGCGCGGAGGATGATGACTCGTAATTCGAATGTGAGTTTGTTTGTTTGCCGAGCGTTATAACATTTTGATCATCATCGTAAAACAGGACTTATTGCTTTCATTCCGGATGAAAGGTACCCGTTTCATCCGGAATTAACTTTTACACCGACCTATTAAACCGATCATCATAATATCTTGCACACGTTGTCACGACCTCAACGATCTTCAATATGTGTCGACGATATTCCTTAAAATAAGTTGAAGTACGGGGATGAAATAAAATACTATATAGTCTAGTCAACAAGTTCAAAAACGTGAAAAATAGAGATAAAGGTCCTATAAATGTGAGCGATAGCTCATTTTATTCGGAATCACCTCTAGAAAAATGTTTTTGAAGGATTTTGGTGCAGGTAAAAAACTGCAATTGTTATTAACAAAATAAGATGGATTGGATCAGGAAAAAAATTGTTAACAATTGAATTACTTTAAAATAAAATGGTGATTAAACTGTTTTTCCAACGGGGCTCGATTCTTTCAAGTGTTAACATATTCCAGAATTTTTTCAAATTTTTAAAATGACATTTTATGTTATAAATAAAATATTTTATCTGATGAACTCTCTTTAGCGGCGGCGCGCGCATGCTGTAACAGCCGCGCGGAGCCCTATTTTCAACGTCAACTTAAAATTATAAATAATAGAGATAGATGTCGGGGGTTGAGACCTTTTTATCGGGAATTTCTTCCTCTTTAAAGAACTTTTTTCAAAATTGCTTTAATATTAATATTTTTCGAGTTATTAACGAAAAACTAAATACAATTTTTTTCATCTTATTTTGTTAATAACAATTGCAATTTTTGACCTGCACCAAAATCCTTCAAAATATTTTTCTAGTGGTGATTCCAAAAACTGCTTTAAATACACCTGAAATTATTATATTCCCATGTTACGATCGGAGATAACTTTTGACATATTTAAAACAATACAATTGTATCTTTTTAAAACTGTTTAGATGTGTGAATCGGGACATTTGTAAGGCAAGTACGACGACCTTTTAGATAGGTAACCGATGCTCGTTTTGACCGAATCGCACTGATCGTAGTCACGGGCGGACTGGTGAACTTAGGGCTGCCATCCGTCCGGGTTTCCCCGGATTTGTCCTAGTTTAGAGGGCGTCCGGGGAGCGTCCGGGCAGGGTTTTCAAAAAGTGTCCGGGTAAAATCCGGACACTCTGTGCCAAGGGACCCTTATAGTTGTTAGATGAATCGTTAACAAACAAAAAATTTAAATGGAATCGGCGTTTTTTAAGGGTGTCCGGGAAAGAATCTCGATTTCACCCATGTCCGGGTTTTTTTAAGTATTTGTCCGGCGTTGGCAATTTAAGCGATGGCAGCCCTAGGTGAACTCAGCAACGCCTCCGTCAGTTGCGTATTGCGGCATTTTAGTCTTTATTAGTTTTAATCGCACTGTCGCACACCAAAAATTTAACGCACCTTAATATCGATATATGTACCTACCTACCTACTCTAATTAGGCTGAAAATCTTGCGTCAAGGCAAAATACGAAGCAAACTATATATACAGTATCTTTGACGGGAAAAATTCGTAATACAGTCAGTATCTGAAAATACCAAAGTTATGGTTTTCATGGGTGATAAAAGGGTAGGCATGTGTTATAGGTTGATAACAATCACTTGAGTGCTGATTGAGGTACGAACAACATAGGGGTCGTCCATTAATCTCTCTCACTCCGCCCTGGTGATACGTGGTGAGGTTTAAGACTCACCCCCCCCCCCCCCCTGCGCCTAACCAAAATCACGTGAATTTTTTAAGTTCAAACTATATTTAAAATTTAAAAAAAAAGTCTAAATAATAAATATACGTGATGTCTCACTACGGCCCTCCTCCCACCTTGTGATATTTCGTAATATTTTCCGAACGCCTCCCCCCCCCCCTCTTCCGAGCCTTACGTGATTAATAGACAATCCCATAGCCGTTACTGTTATTTAGTGATTTTGATAGTTTAAAGCAATAATGGCGAAATTGGTTGAAGACCTGCTAGCATGAGTTGATGAAGCAGGTGGATGACTTGCTTGCCGTCTTTACAGCACCCATCAATACTCTACGACAGGCTGATTAAAACTATTATTAACATACCACTTGCAAATTATCTGCCAAATCTTTACGATAACCTAACGCTCCCCATCCTGTAGCTGAGGCAGAGCTGTCATCACCATCACCTGTGCTAAGACAAGCTGGTAGCACGTAGCGGTTGAATTTTATTCTGAAATGAGAGTAAAGAGATCATAAATTTCTTTTTTATTAAAAAAAAATGTATGTCTGCAATTCACACTCGGCAGAAGTGAAACTTCAGAAAAACAGATCAAGATATACAAAGAATGGCCTTAATAATAAACAGTAAGCAAACCTGAAGTTCAGTTACAACTGTACACAACTTTCAAAACAAGCAATACTTCGTTTTCAATATAGGATAAGGTTGGATTTAAATGTAAATTTGTAAAGAATCAATTAAGTATAGTGAAATATGGAGAAAAAATGCACAAAAATTACACCACGTTGACATTGACATATAGTACGTAGGCGCAAAGATAAAGGTTATAGGAACTTTATCGTGATGCTTCCGTTTCATCAAATTTCAAATCACAACGATTCTAAAGAAGTTTCACTTCAAAAAAAACTTTCAGCAGACTTATAATGCATTATTACTATTAAATAGGGCGTGTTTTCATTTGTAAGAACGATTTACTCTGTACTTTGATAGAGGTTGTCACACGAATTGATACGTGCCACACACAGTGCACGCGTTTTATACCCATTAAACAAGACGTCACTTACTTCGTCTCAGTCTCCAGCAAGGCAATGTCATGGTACTTGCTTGGAGATTTGTACTGTGGGTGAGTTATAATTCTGCGGACATTATACAGCTGCCAGGTTTTTGGAGGGTCTGATCTCTTTAGGACACCCAGACCTATGTACTTGACTGCACCTCTGTGAACAGATATGAATTCATAATCCTTATACCTCGTATTCAGCTTTGTAAGACCTATTTGGCGAGGCGGCATTGCATTCGCCTGCGCGTATCTATACTAATATATAGAGCTGAAGAGTTTGTTTGCTTGAACGCGCTAATCTAAGGCACTACTGGTCCGATTTGAAAAATTCTTTCAGTGTTAGATAGCCCATTTATCGAGGAAGGCTTAGGCTATATGTTATCATTACGCTACGACCAATAGGAGTGGAGCAGTGACCATAAACGCAGGTGAAACTGCGGGGACGGCTAGTTTTTAATAAAATTTCGCAAATGGAGAAACGTGAAATTGGAATTATTCAAGTTTATATAAAACGGCTACATCAAGATACACGCATCCAGTATATTATGTTTGTTGACCTAGCAGGGTACGAAAGACTTCCCAAGTACAGTTGAAGTTATACCTACTGGTCATTCTGGTCAAACATAAACCAACGAATATTAAACCTTAACGAATTATGGTCGTAATTAAACCACCAGGTGATCTCTAGTTATTAATCCGTAAGTGTGTGTGTGTGTGCTTGTTTTCGTGCATGCGAGCTACCGAGTCTACCGACACAGTAATGCCTTCTGTGCGATTCTCTCTTTTGATTCGACTTTTACAAAATAATGTCGATGTTTCACATCTGCCAGGCGTCCCGTGACGGCTCAAATTTTTTTTAAATTATAGGGGCAAACGAGCAGACGGGTCACCTGATGGTAAGTGACTACCGTCGCCCATGAACACCTGCAACTCAAGAGTCAGTTTTCTTGAAGGTTTGAAGGTTGTATCGGTCCGGAAATACCGCAGGTGAAAATTTGTTCCAGAGATTGCACAGTGGTGGATTGCCAATTATCCAGGTAATAGGGATGAAAGTTTTGTCGCGTTGAACGATGGCGAAATGTTGCGGCCGGTATAAGTCCCAACAATTCCTCGGAGCACTCCCCATGATACATGCGATAGAGAATGCATATTAAACACTTACATTGTACTACTTGATATGCAGTGTGCTGCAGTCAAAATAAATCGTTCACTGATAACGGACCCTCCACACACCCATTGCGCAGTTTCTATACTGTCTCCATAACCTAACAAAGCCTGTGAAATACAAAACATAAAAATAGTTGATTAACTTGAAAAAAAAAATGGGTTTAAAAACGGTAAATGCTTTTCCTGGAGAAGGTGCACATTTTTAAACAACTTAATAATTTTCATGTTAGTTTCAATGGTATTTTGAAGTTATACTTCTTTTGACGCGTTAGGGAAAAATGATGATAGTAAATATATTTTGGGGACTGATATTTATTAACAATTAATTGATTTAAAGATAATTTACTGTGATTATAATTGATAAAAATGGTTTTTACATATTACCTTGAGAACGGTTGTAGAATTTAAGGTTAGTTGACGGTATGTATTATTTATTATGATATTTAAATAAACTTTATTTAACTAGATAAAAGTATAACTTCTTACGTGCATACATAGTGTCCGAATTTGACTTCTATGCAACTATCAACCGTTTCCCAGTACATTTAAATTTTATGTCTTTTGGAAGATATCGTGGTATAACTGCTTGATGTAACTTTAAAAATGTATAAAACAAATACATACTAATGTATAGAACTACTTTTTATAGATATTATATATACTTATTGGCTAGAAGCGTCGTAGCGTAATGGCTAAGGCATCGGACTTGCGACCAAGTGGTTCCGGGTTCGAACCCCACCCAATGGACTACCGTCGTGAACCCACTCCTTTTTTTTTTTTTTTTTTGTGCGTGT
Source organism: Euplagia quadripunctaria (assembly GCA_963859945.1). Lineage (NCBI taxonomy): Eukaryota > Metazoa > Arthropoda > Insecta > Lepidoptera > Erebidae > Euplagia > Euplagia quadripunctaria. The sequence continues at coordinate 4,275,000 of OY982586.1, forward strand.
GGAAACCCCCTCGGGCCGTCACCCCACCGGGGTTTTCAGTGGGGCGGTGTGTCGGAATCGAACCGACTAAAACCACACGGTGTGCCGTACTGCGCCTTAAGTAGGAGGGATCCGGGAACAGCTTTTATTAAGACATCCGGACCCCCCCTAGCGCCTGCCCGCAAAAGCGCGGGCACCACCTCCGGGTAAAAACTTAAATCCTCTCAATTAGGCGACGTCCAGGCACACGCGGACGCCGCCTCTTCGCGGGGGGCCACTATAGCGGGTGGAGGGGAAAACCCGTCCCGTCCACCCGCGGCCACACTCAGGGCGGCATGAGGCGCTGGTATGCGCGCCTCCGCCGCCCGGTTCGCCGACGGCGAATTAGGTCCGAGTGGAGATCGTCCTCCCGGACCCTTTCCGCCGCCTCCTTCTGTGAGATGACGTCCTCACAGAAGGTCGCGACCGCGGTAAAATTCCTGTCGCTACCGGCCATGGAGCGTATGACGGCCGGTAGCGAGAGATCCCCTCCGATGACTGCAGTGAGGGCCCGACGCTGCGTCGCCCAGGCGGAGCAAACTGCCAGCGTGTGCTGGGCCGAGTCCTCACTACAGTCGCAGTGGTGACAGGCGGGACTCAGTTCCCTCCTAGCGACCGAGTGCAGGTACTTCCCGAAGCAGCCGTGCCCGGAAAGAACCTGCGTCAGTCGGAAGGAAAGGGTCCCGTGCTGCCGCCCTGCCTTCTCGATGATGACCGGCTGGAGCGCCTCCACGGTGGCAAAGCCAGCACGTGGAGCCTCCAGCCGGGACGACCAACGAGCCATGGTGGCTCGGCGAGCGGCCTCACGCCATTCGCGTACCTCTTCGGGCGGGGGCCGACTGCCGCTTCCCGCCCGGAACTCAGCCGTTCGCCGATATACTTCGGCGAGCACTTCCGCCTCCAAATCCCACGGAGGTGTCCCGGCCAACGCGCACGCCGCCTCCGTCGACACGGTGCGGTATCCGCGTATGGCTCTAACCGCCATAACCCTCTGAGGGCGCCAGAGGCGCGCCCTATTCTGGGCGGTCAGAGCTCCCGCCCACACCGGTGCACCGTACAGTGCCATTGACCGGACAACCCCCGTGTACAGCCGTCTTGTAGCGACACTGGGTCCGCCCAAGTCGTGAACCCACTCCTAACACAAGCTTAGCTGGAGGGGTTAACGAGATTACTAGTAATGTGTGACCCACGTTACTAGTAACCTTTTTTTTTTTTTTTATATAAAGAAAAAAAATTATCTGCTGGCTAACAGTTCAGTACATACTAAAAAATTAAAACACTAGGTTTTGTTTTTTTACGTGAAGATTTTAGAAAAATCCAGACATTCCATTAACATCTTTGGTAGTAAACTACTCTCTTACGTGATTTCTTTTTCAGTTTCAAAATAAGATTGTTAAATTGTTAGCGTCAAACCTGTCTGTAATACCCTGTAAATTGGAAGTAATTTTATGACGAGTTCTCGTTAATAATATAATTTATAATAATAACAACATAATTTATTTGCAACGTAAGAGGTCGAAAACCCTATTAAGTCAGGCAGATTTTTCAGCCTGTTGAACAAAAAGCTACCACACCGTGTAAATAATACATTTGAATTAATTGTGTCTATTTCTTAAAAAGTTTCAAAGCAGAAGTAACAACAAAGCTTACCATATGAGGGAATTCTCCTCTTTCTGCGTTCTCCCCTCCCACTGTAGTTAGTTCAAACATTGATGTGTAATGATAGCAGTCACCCCTATATAAATTTAACATTCGTCTCACTCCCGTCCTTACATAACAGGGATAATTCAAATTAGCTATGTATTCTAAACATTCTGTAAATAATTATATAGTTTAGGAAAACAGAAAGAACACGCGAACAGAATTAAAAGTTTTATCGTGAGAGAATCACGCTTCGGCACGTATGGGCCGGCTCGACCTCACAGAAAACCAGCAGTGAAGCAAAGCCTTGCATTTGATTTGATTGCTTTTCGCCGAGTGAATGAGGGTACCGGAGGTCGTAACCCTTCCCCCCTCTCCTCCTCTTCCACCCTTCCCCTACTCCCACCTTAAAGGCCGGCAACGCACTTGTGACTTTTGAGTTGCAGGTGCCCATGAGCGGCGGTAGTCATTTACCATCAGGTGTCACGTCTGCTAGTTTGCCCCCTATTCCATAAAAAAAATGTTCTATTGAGTTCTAGGAGTTCCAACAGCGAATTCGAGTCAGATAGTAAGAGATGTTTCTGGAAAGTTCACGAACTTTCTATGAGATGTTTTTCGAACTATATAAGGAAGTTGCATTGCAGTATGGACATTCAGTTCGAGTTAAGCGATACTACGAGTAAACAAGTGCGAAGAATAGCGAACAGTACAAGCCAATATCAGTGAGAATTGTTGTTAACTGTGGTCTGTGGATAATTATGTCAAACACATTCTGTATTTGAACGTTCGTATCTCTTCCTATCCTTAATTATTTTAACTAGAGATCGCGTGGTGGTCGAATTTCGACCATGGTTTATTTCATTGGCCAATATTACTTGACCTGTCATTGTATAGACTTTTGTACCATGACAGGTCAAAATATATACAGGACACTCATAGCTGTATGTACCCATTTTTGCATTTTCTTTTAACTTTGTAGCAAATACCTATTGTTCAAAAATTTTAGAATTCGTCACTTCTTCTCTGTATAGACTATAAGTGTGCGAAATTTCATACTCCTCCGTCGGCCCAATTTTCGTTTGGATGGCATCCAAAGTTTTCGCTTCACGTATTAATATATAGATATTAAGATAAAAAAATACGGCTTACTATCTGCAGCTTTTGATCCAGTTTTAAAAAAATATGCGCCCTTTGTATTGACCAATGCAATACTGAAACAATAAAGAAATACATTAATTACATCGTAAATTTAAATGCATTCAATCAGTCTTAGGATGAGTGACCATTCTTAACACATTGATACCCCTACGTGCCTCGGAGAGCACGTTAAGCTGTCGGTCTTGGTTGCCATCCGAACACCTGTGGCATTCGTTAACCTCGGTACCGCCTAGTACTTGGCTTGTGGAGGTTTGATGGCACTCGCTTCCGTAAAATATCGGAGTTCGGCCGTTTCGTAGTTAGACTGACAGGCAACCCAGACTTAGTTGGGAAAAAGTCTCGGAGGAAATCAAAAAATTTGAAATCTCCACGGACGAATGGGTCGTCACCTCACCGGGGCTGTGAAGTTGTATGTCGGACTCGAACCGACTAAATCCTCGCGTCCGTCACGGAGTCTTACTTAATTTCTCACCTTGTATTTCTGACGAGATCACAGTCTGTACAGCATACGATTGGCTCTTGTCCATCAAAGGAACAAACCTGAAAAAAACATTTTTTTTATTATTTGGTAAATTGTCCAGGACATGTCAGCCCCATGATATCTTATAAACTAAGTATAGCTATTATTATTGGTTCTACTAGAATATGAATGGACTAAATCTAGAATATAAAAGTGAGTCCCTATTTCCCTTGGTCGCGGCATCAGTGAACGGCTGAAAGAAGTTCACTAATTCCTTTTTTTTGTGTTTGTTATTGTCAGGAGAAGGTTCTTATGAAAGAAAACATTAGGAAAGTTACGTGGATAATTAGAAAAATTAACGAGGGACTTACGCGGATGAAACCGCGGGGCGCAGCTAGTGCTTAATAATTTATAAAAAATTATAACTTTAAAATAATTTACTGAAAATATTGACAGACACCTAGACCAACTATAACTAAATAAATGTAGGAGAATCGTCTCCCACCACGAAAGCAAGGTGTGACGTCACCACGAGTTACACTTGGAGCGGGCGGGCATTGTGTTATCGGAGCGCCGACAGAGTGGACGTGTTTATTCGATATTCCTACATGTACTTTATTTAACTGTAATAATTTTTGCCTACATGCTTTATAAAACTCAACCGCATTACCGCCGATTGACAGCGTCCTCCGAAGGCTGGCAGCACTTAGATAGACAATGATTAATGACCACAAGTAATTGCAGTAACCTCTGAAGCTGCAGTCAGATGCTCTGCCGCCGTACGGAGGTCTTATGTGAGGTTTATTATGATTCGAAAAAATAATAAATAAAGCTCTACCTGTGGTTTGATCCCCTTTTTGATGTCATTGACCGTTGATAAACATCGATGCACGGGAACGCAGGTACCATTAAAACCATCGATTACGGAAATACAACTGTCACCTGTAAATAAACCAGAAATGATTCTGTTCGTATGGAAAGGCAGTAAGGCTTTAGTAGCTTCGCTCGCGTTTATACAAGGTGTGAGATAAACGCTCCCGAAAACGAAGACAGACGATAGTAAAACTCGCGATCGCGCGCGCCAAACTCGCGATCGCTAGTGCGTCACGCGAATTAGCGCGTTTTTGACCCCGGTTTTTTTAGTGAAGTATTGAGAGAGAGAGAGATTGAGAAATTATCATTTCATGATGAAAGATTTCAACATGATGGAGCGTCTAACAAAACGTAATTTTTTTTGATCTGAATCGATTTTTTTTCTGTCCCATATTATCAGAGGTTCGTTTTCGGGAGCGTTTACAAAATACCCTGTACTTATAGACAGTAGCGCCCCTAGCTACATTTTTACGTGGTGCTAAACCCCAAAGTGGCGTCCCTATCAATTCAAAACCTCAGTTTTCCTATGTTGTTCATGTTGTTAGCCGTAAAAAGCTATTTTTTTTTTAAGTTTTTTTGCGCTCCCCATCTATTGATTTCGGCGCCTCCCGCATGGCGGCGCCCGGAGCGGCCGCACCGCTCGCACCGCCCCTGCTTATAGAGTTTAAAGCAATTAAGTTATCTCTTGAGAAAATTACTTTTTTCTGGATGAAAGTTTAGCGCTTGATAAAATGTATTTTTAATACGGCTTTAGTTCCATTCTATATGATTACAAACTGTTCCATGGAATGCCATAGCCAAGTAGATGCTTAAAATTACATAATGAACAAATTAGCACACGATAATTTTTTTTTGTCCAATAAGAAGACAGTGTGCCGGTGTAGTTTGCGCAAAGCTTCCACAAGGTGTCGCTGAAAACAAATCCCGCGCGCTTCTACGGCCAATCAGAAAGCATTTCAGTTGTCGCGGTTCTTCGACCAATCAGGAAGCAGAGTAGTGTTGCACGAAGATTCCGCAAGGTTTCGTTGCAAACGCCAATCAGAAAGCAGTGATTGTTTAGTTTATTTCTATTGTGTCACCATTTCTTTGTTGTTTGTAAATAATAGGTCCTGCAGGTACTGATAGGTGGGTGGTAGCTACAAATGGTGTCCTATGTATTTTCTGTGCCTCTGTCAAAATTCATACTATATTTTTTTACACGCCACACACGACAGTCTTATCCTGGACTAGGCAGAGCCTGTACAGTAACCAGAGTGCTGATAAACATACTTAAATATTTCTAAATACATATATATCATTATAGATAAATTACACAAACTCAAATGGGTGGATGAGTGGTTAAGACGTGAACGCTTTACAAACAAATAAACCTTCATTGAAATAAATTACAATGTCTTACTAATATTATAAAGGTGTAAGTGTGTGAGGAAGAATGGATTTTTGTTTCACGCAAAAACGGCTGAACGGATCTGGATGAAATTTGGCACAGGGATAGATTATAGTCTGGAACAGCACGTAGGCTACTTTTATCCCGGAAAATGTACGGTAACTTTGGGATAAATTTCACCAAAATTTCCTCGCGAACGAAGTCGAAGTCGCGGCCAACGGCTACAATCATTGTATTCAAATAAGCAACTTTTTGCAAAATTTCATGATGTTCGGTTGAGTAGAGTAGTTAAAGGGTGAAAGAGATACAAACAAACAAAAAACCGGCCAAGTGTGAGTCGGACTCGCCTATGAAGGGTTCCGCACCAACGTACAAGATTTTAAAACTTTTTATTTTATAACGATTTAAAAAAAAAAAATACGTCTCTAGTAGGGGGGCTCCCCTTTAATTTTTAATTTATTTTTATTATTTCTTGTAACAGCGGCAACAGATAAATATATTCATTCTATGAAAATTTCAACTGTCTAACTATCACGGTTCATGAGATACAGCCTGGTGACAGACGGACAGACAGACGGACGGACAGCGGAGTCTTAGTAATAGGGTCCCGTTTTACCCTTTGGATACGGAACCCTAAAAACTTACATTCGCATTAAAATATATAGCTAGAATTAAGCTTAAACTTCATTGTTATTGTTGTTAAAAAAGACAACTCCCGCATTAGGAATTACTCCTGTGTCGCGGGGGACTTTACAAACATAGAAGCAACGGACACAAAGAACACCCAGACTCAGGTGGGAATCGAACCCACGACCTATAAGCATAGCGGTCAGGGTCACTAACCACTAGACCAACAGGCCAGTCATTGAAATAAGTAGTAAGGCGACTCAATGTTAGTCATATAATTATTCTATCAGCCGTTCTCAGCTTCACCCGCTTTAATGGCCACTGCTCCGCTTCTGAGGGTCATAGCGTGATTGTAGGAAACAGTCTCACAACCACTGATAGGTATAAACTATGAAAATCACTACCTAACAGTAACTGCCAAGTTGTTCGTACCTCTATCCGCACTCAACTCATAGTTCTGAACTTCAACCCTTTTATAACCCCACTATTCATTAATATTTATCAATCGACCAATAGCATTACGTTACCGGTATAACCAGTCAAAATAATGTCTATTAACTTATTCTTATTAAATAGTGAATTGTGTTATCATCTATTATAGATTGTCCCTATTTTTAATAAAATAAATAAGAGTTTTTGATGTGGCGACAACATGATGTTCAAGTATACCTAGCCTATAACCTGAAAAGTTGGGCAATCAAATCCAAAAAAAATCATTCAAATTCGACGTGAAGTTTCGGAGATTAGTGCGTTAAACCAAAAACAACGAATTGGTCAGCTTTTCATATACATTTGTCGATATAACGATAAATTGTCGATGTAGCATTCCATACTAATACCGCTTATTATGACAAGCATAAATACCTTCGTATAGCTGAGATTTTTCCCCCAAAACACATGTAAATACACAAAAACAAACGTATGTTGTAAGGTTATACATATTTTAAAGAAACACAGGTCAAATACTGCAGAAGATTCATTCGTTTATTGAATGTTTATTTGAACGTAAAGTTTTAAGTGAACGAAATAGCAAAAGTAAAACCAGTTTTTAAAAGACCTTGTGTCTGAGCGAATGTAGAATGCGATGACGAAAATAAACCGGCAATGGCTAGTCGTTTCACTCGTAACCGAGGGGTTCTACTACCATCATACTAACACTATAGTATACTTTCTAAATACTTCCACACCAAGACGAACCAAGATAGGCGCTATGACAATATAAAATATAAATATTTGTCGTGGTAGTATTGGTGTCAGAAGTGGGATTAGATGATGGCTGTTTCACCGAAGCAGGACACGGAAGGCGTTCGTGCTAGGGGACAACGGCAGAAGGAGATGGATCAGAGGCGATTTGGGGATGCTCCGCAACAACCGGCGGGCGTTCAGCAACCGATGGTGGAGTCTGTCTGCCAAAAAGTACGCTCTGTGTTTATTCAGATTATAATAGTTTATGTGTAGGTATGTAGTATTCGTCAAATAAGATTTAACATCCCGCCGAGGCGCTGTTAGGAGACGAAATATCAAAGAGATTAAATCAAAGAAAAGGTTATGAAGTTTCAAATCGCATGTTACACTTTAGACGCTCGGTGGATGGGGGTTAGACGGGAAAAAGTGTTAGCGCAACGAAAAATGCTGACCGCGGGTTGATTTTTTTATTTTTGCCAACTGTGGATTCGATACTGGTTGTATCCTGATTATCGGTATATTAGTGCGGACAATTTTCACAGATTTTAATTTCAAGTTTTTACAATTTTTACTATATTTTGATACAATTAACTCAACCCATTAAATACATTTAAATATGGCGAAAGGAATTTTGTTCCAACCGGGTTCCAACCAAAGACACCTCAAGCGTTTTATTTATTTCCTTACTGAACTGAGTTATCGCAAAAAAATACAATCGAATTTCGACCTTAAATTTCCTCAGACTTGCGGATTTTTTAAGCAAATAATTCTACAGAAACTGTGTATATAGTCTTCGTTATCAGTATGACAGAAACCAAGAAATCGGTATTAGGTATGCATTGTATATGCATACATACATATGTATATTTACATACATGTTTAATCATTAGTATTACAACAAAACACAGCCTGCGCAGACGCGTAGTTTGTAAAACTATAAAAACATGTCTAAAAATGTATTCAGTGTTAGTTTTTGTGTGTTCATATGTATTAATATACTTTTAATTGCACTTAATAGTGCAAATTCTCACATGGAAGAAGGTATGTTATCTTCTAAACATATAACTTGCTAAGTTCAATATATTATCGTGAGTTACGATCATAAATCATAAAAAATAAACATTAGGTAATCATAGATTCATAAACATGCAGAAGTATCTATCTATATATTAATACGTGAAGCGAAAACTTTGGATCCCTTTTTACGAAAATTGGGCGGACGGAGGAGTATGAAATTTCGCACACTTATAGTTTATACAGAGAAGAAGTGGCGAATGCTAAAATTTTTGAACAATATTTCCTACAAAGTTAAAAAACATGCAAAAACGGGTACATACAGCTATGAGTGTCCAGTATATATTTTGACCTGTCATGGTACAAAAGTCTATACGGGACAGGAAATAAACCATGGTCGAAATTCGACCACCACGCGATCTCTAGTTACTATTAATAAACATTTGTCTCAGGGATGAACATTATTAAAACGACAACTGTCACGAATTTGAAGAAGGTTGAAAGCATTGAGTTACTTAAATTTAAAAATTATGTAATTACATAACCAAAACTACTCCTAATCGGCATTTTCCACACAAATTAGGCTACGGTGATGCATTTACATATTTTTTTTACAATGTTGACATTGAAACCTCGTCATTCTGCGTTTTTTATAACCACAAAAGCCATAAATCTTTTTGGAGGTGCCGCTAGAACCAGTCTCATAATTAGTAGGCTTTTCGTCTAAAACTTCTTCTGTCTTCGTTTTAGGCATCGCCTTAAAGTTGGTATTTTTTGGTTGTTGTTTGTGTATCCTAACCGTGGTTCGGTAACTTTTATTGAAATTTATTCTACAAAACACTGTCTACACGCTAGTTTATTTTCTTTATTATGTTCTGTGTATCAGAAGCTACAATATTACCTGCCACGGGTGGTGAAAGGAAAGATCTTTGTTATTTTTAGGCTTGTAAGAAAACGATTTGAAAAAAATTTTAATTTATCTATATAATAATACGTGAAGCGAAAACTTTGGATCCCTTTTTACGAAAATTGGGCGGACGGAGGAGTATGAAATTTCGCACACTTATAGTTTATACAGAGAAGAAGTGACGAATGCTAAAATTTTTGAACAATATTTGCTACAAATTTTAAAAAAATGCAAAAACGGGTACATACAGCTATGGGTGTCCAGTATATATTTTGACCTGTCATGGTACAAAAGTCTATACAATGACAGGTCAAGTAATATTGGCCAATGAAATAAACCATGGTCGAAATTCGACCACCACGCGATCTCTAGTACAAGTAAATAGGCAAAAACCACCAAATATCGGCCATGTCAACATTTTTCGATACTTAATGTAGTTTTGATATTTTTGACTTTTATTTTTAGGTAAAGTATTAATTCATTATTTTTTATTTCATGTTAATTCTTATCATCTCTTTCTGGTTTATTTTCTATTACTTTTGTTTAGTTTTATGGTTGATTAACATTAATACTTTTGGTTTAACCCGCGTAAGTCCCGGTGCCGTGGGAATATCGGAATATAAAGTAGCCTATGTGTTAATCCAGGGCTCCAGCTATCTACATACCTAGTTTCATCGCAATCGGTTCAGTAGTTTTTGCGTGAAAGAGTAACAAACATCCATCCTCACAAACTTTCACGTTTATAATATTAGTAGGATTAATACGTGAAGAGATTTCAATGTAGGTATGCATTTTTAAGAAAATTAAAAACAAACGTTTGTGCTTTACGTTATTCATATCCAAAACTATTATCTGCAGCAGCCTGTATATATTTATTAATCTTCCAGATGTTGTCAGTGCCTACGAGGTCCAGAAAAACCTTTTTACTTATGCTGGTGACGTAGCTTCAAGTCGCCGCGCCATCTTAATTTTACGTACCTAATTTGTTCAAGAAATATTTATCTTAATACGAAATTACACACTCATTACATTTGCTACACATTACAGTAAATTTTATGTTAAATTGATCTAATTACTGTTTCAGCCATAATGAAATCAACCACAACAAAATAGTTTGTAAAAACTGTATAATTACGCGTTAATGGCGAACCAATTTAAAAAAAAATACTACTATGCTACTGTCCATGTCCTGGCTCATTTTTAACCGACGAAAAAAAGGAGGTCCTCAATTCGACCGTATATATATATTTTTTTTATGATGTTCAGCCCTCTCTCCGTTATTTATGAACCGATTTTGATTATTCTTTTCTTGTTAGATAGGGTATACCTCAAGGGTGGTCCCATGTCAAGGAAGTCAGGATCTGATGATGGGATCCTGATAAAATTGAGAGAAACCCTCGAAAATTGTAGGAACGAATATTGTTTCTGTTTACTTTTCATTACTTTATCAGGTATTTGCGTTTAGAAATCATCACATCATATAGCTGACCTGATGATGAAAAAAAATCATTAAATTAAAATCTTTTTAACAAAAGATTAAACCGACGAAAAGAACTAAAAAGCAAAAAATAAATAACTATAAAATTTTTATAATCTTATTTTGAGTCGACACCAAACAACCAACTGTACGTAGATATAATTAATCATTTTATTATTTGGCGCCGACTCAAAATAAGTTTATAAAAATTTTATAGTTATTTATTTTTGCTTTTTAGTTCTTTTCGTCGGTTTAATTTTTTGTTAAAAAGATTTTTTTAGACTTCCTTTCTTTCTTTTAAAAAGACAACTCCCGCATTAGGAATTATTCCTGTGTCGCGGGGGACTTTACAAACATAGAAGCAACGGACACAAAGAACACCCAGACTAAGGGGGGAATCGAACCCACGACCTATAAGCATAGCGGTCAGGGTCACTAACCACTAGACCAACAGGCCAGTCAAAACTAAAAAAAGACTATCGTTACTAAGCTCAAACTGCTGGTTTCGTCCAACCAATCTGACTGACTGGCGAAAGAAAGCCTTTTAAAAGTGTAATGTATCCCGCAGATCACAAACACACATACACATACTCAAACACACACACATATACGCATGCAAGCATACTATGTTATTTAAATTTTTTTTTTTAACTGTAACTTTTAGGTACTTTTAATTTCATATCCTTTTATTTGTCTTCTTTGATTTAAAATTTATTTGTCAATACATTGGGGGGAAGACACTGACATCTGCAACACAGTCTTCACTAGCGCAGGTGTCAGAGAATCCTACCATAAATTGTACCACATTATGTCAATAAAGATTATTATTTTCATCATATAAGTTTACTAGTAGCCACTGAAGAGTACCACTATTCACCTCCTGGCTCCATGATCAGAACAGTTCCAAAATGGCAAATTATAGTATTGTCATCCAAACATATACATACAAACATACAAAGTTTCATTTCTACAGGTTTCTAGTAGATTTTGTTTTTGAAGTAAAAACTTCTTTAGCGGCGTTGTGCACTTTTTGGATGGGTAAAAAATGTTAAACTCGCGTCAGGACACGTGGCCTGATCGAAAATTCGTAAGACGGAGACGAGTTTCTTATATTTAAAAAAATATAACATTCTAAATTCAAACATTTATGAGCGGCCAGGAGCGCAGAACTTCCAGTGTACCCTATGTATACATTTAGATATGTTATTACCTACTTTTTATTTTTAACCTAATTATATAACAGATGTGTGTGTGTGTACGTATATGCAAATACATTGTGAAGTTATCTTTTCACTTCTGACGTGCAGTCCTACGACTGACTGTTTTTTTTTTATAGATTATTAGTAACGTGGGTCACACATTAGTAGTAATCTCGTTAACCCCTCCAGCTACGCCAGCTAGGAGTGGGTTCACGACGGTAGTGCACTGGGTGGGGTTCGAACCCGCAACCACTTGATCGCAAGTCCGACACCTTAGCCATTACGCTACCGCCGCTTATTAGATTAAAATTGACTTTCAACGTTTGTTTACCACGGGACCCCGCTCTAGGAGGCCCCCGGCACCAAAAGCCTTGAACACAGGAGGCACTAATTACAAAATGGATTAATCATTTAGCCACGGCACAGATAAGATAACAGTTACTTCGTAAGCCACGGGCCTCAGATGGTATGGTTACGCCACTATTTTGCATATTAAATGTGTAACATGTTATATTAGAAATTATATACGTCCAACAAATTTTTTGAACGATGATAATGTTTGAGCTCGTCTGATAGGGAGTGGCGTGCTGCTTCAACAGTAAAGGATATGTCGGCGAACCTTATAGAATGCACTGGGATTTGCAGTTGCAAGTTTTCCGATGATCTCAAGCCCCTAGAATGTGTGTCATTTAAGAACCTAAAACGTTCTTTGAGATAAGAGGGAGTGAGGGGGTTGAACCATCCCACTAATATTATAAATGTGAAAGTTTGGATGGATGGATGGATGGATGTTTGTTACTCTTTCACGCAAAAACAACTGAACCGATTGCGATGAAACTTGGTATGTAGATAGCTGGAGACCTGGATTAACGCATATATTACTTTTTATCCCGATATTACCACAGGATCGGGACTTACGCGGGTGAAACCGCGGGGCGCTGCTAGTAGGTTATAAAGTAAAAAATTATGTGAGTGTACCGTCGAAGGTATGTAGTTAGTTTTTACAAGTGAAGCTAATGTACAAATAATGTATTATTTGTTTCTCTTATATGATGCATTCTAATCAAACAATTATATAAATAATAAATAATGTAACAATGGTATCATAAACGGAAAAACCAATTGCTTTTTTAATGTTTTCTCACTGCTTTGAATCTTGTGCACCAGGATCTACGTTCTACAGCAGTGACGCACACAATAACCGTTGAACTGTCTTGAACCCACAACGAAGTTAATTAGAACTAGATAGATAGATAGTTGTACACCACAGTTGAACAGGAATTAAACATAGTAGCAGTTTAAACTAGGCGGCAAGCACAATGGACGGTCTTATCGCTAATAGCGATATCTTCCAGACAACCTTTGTATGGAAACACAGAGGAAAATAACGACTTATCTGAGAGGTAAAAATGGAGTGAATAGGATAGAGGAATACATGAAGTATCTAGAATTAGCTTAGGCAGTAGCTTATCATTATCATCATAAAACGAACATAGGGGTACTTTACAACCGCAAAAAATTAGGTTGGAAAATAATTTGTTAATAGATCGGATGGACGAAAAATCTACATGAACACGAGAATTATTCTATCTCTAAATATGACGATACTTCCATACAACTTTTCATCCCCACCTTTCAACCCCTTACACCCCTTTTTTCGCATTAAAAAGTAGCCTATGTCCTTTCTCAGGCTCTAGACTGAAATTTAGTCCACAGATGTGTATCAAATTTCATTTAAATCGGTTCAGTAGTTTTGGCGTGAAAGGGCGACAGACAGACAGACAGACAGACAGACAGACAGAGTTGCTTTCCTATTTATAATATTAGTAAGGATGACGTATAATAATGATGGATGGATGGATTTTTGTGACTCTTTCACTCAAAAACGACTGAACGAATGTGGAAGAAATTTGGCACATGGACTACTTTTTATCCCGCAAAAATGTACGGTTTTCGTGTCGGGCAACAAGAATAAAATAAACTACCTGAATATTAAAAAAACATCTTAAGTAACTATACCTCCCTTGTTTTTCAGGTGCAGTTTGTTCCTCAGAATCCGATAACCTAAACGGTACATGTGTCAACGCGCGGCGTTGCCTGTCCGTCGTGAATGATATTAAATCAAAAAACTATCCACAGGTAAGTAGGTAATCAATTTCTCGTTAAGTACCTATTCCTAAAAATATTTGTAAACTTGGTAAAAACTCCACACAATACTTTGGTATCGAGTACCGATATACCGGTATTTACCAGTCGTTTTTAGAGTACAGATATCCGGTATACCGCTTTTTGCAATCGGTTCACTTAAAAACGTTTTAAATAATGCTGGCAGTGTTCGTAGAGTAGCTCAGAATGAATGATAATTTTTCTTTAGTTCTCTATTACTCTGCATAAGTAAATTTTTATCAGGTTTTGGAATTTAATTATAATTTGTTTCATTCATAAAAGCCACCGCAAGCGTCAGTAAAATTTTTCAAGTAATTCATCGTCAGCTTCCTGAAACCTGTTCTAATGTGAACTGATTACTAAACCTCGCATCTTTGATCGCTTTTTAATGAATTAATTTAATATTACACATAATATTATTACAACTTGTAGCTAAATATGCAAAAAAAAACTATCAGTCGTAGGACTGCACGTCAGAAGTGAAAACACATACACACATATATATATATGTATACATATACACATCTATATGTCATCTGAGCGTGACGGTCACGCGACTTCAGGGCTTTTTACCATACCAAAAGTGCCTAACGTGCCTAAAGAAGTTTTACTTTAAAAAGTGATACCATCTACTAGTGAGATCATCATAAGTATATACTGATTCCGGTATCCCTTTAATTTTGTCACTACGTATTTAGTTCAAAAGTTTATTAAAGTAAAGATAACACTTCCACAGACAAATTAGTATTTTATTTTCACTTTTATTAAACTAATTATACTTTTAAAGATTAATTAATAAGGAGCTGACAAAACTCAATGTTTAGATCAGCACCCTCTAGTAGATCTATATATTATGTATTATTATCGTGACGGTAACGAGTTCAGTACTTTTTGCAAAAGTGCACAAACGTGCCTAAATAAGTTTTCACTTCAACAAAATGCAATCGTAAAACCGCCGGTTGCTTTTAAAATGATCCTATGTGTCTTTTTATATAAATTAAACATCACAGTCATGTTGATGCATTTGTTCTTCAACCTTAATATTTCTTTTCAGCTTTGTTCGTTCAGAGGACGAGATCCAATCATATGTTGCACGGATTGCGAGTTAGTCAACGATACAAGGTAAGGATTACATATTATGTCTAATGAGTAATACAGCCCTTTTCTCTGGCAACTATGGCAGTAGTGGCAACTTTAATAGTAGGTATACATATGCAGTGGCGTAACTATACCATCTGAAGCCCGTGGCTAATGGCACAGGTTTACTCTTGCTGTCTCATTTGCTTAGGGTCTTGAGGTCGGGGCCAGGGGCCCCCTAGGGCCATAGGCCCGTGGGATTTTGCCCGCTCTACCACCCTATTGTTACGCCACTGTACAAATGTACGTATTGTAGGGTTGCATGATATACGTGAATTACTTACATCTAGGTGCGTCCTGCGGTTTCACCCGCGTAAGTCCCGGTGAGGTGGGAATATCGGGATAAAGTAGCCTATGTGTTAATCCAGGTCTAGCTATCTACATATCAAGTTTCATCGCAATCGGTTCAGTAGTTTTTGCGTGAAAGAGTAACAAACATCCATACATCTATATATCGTCACAAGCTTTCACGTTTATAATATTAGTAGGATATAATTTATTTAATGTACTTACATTAAGTAAATTCTATTGAAAACGTCAGTATTGTTAAACATGGCCTAAAGAAGTTTAATTTAAAAAATAATAGCAACCTGCCCCGGCTTCGCCCGGCTAGCAGAGACATCTTCAACCATCATCAACATATTTCAATAAATTTACACAAAATCTTAACAAATTATACACCTAAACCTTGGCCATGAATCACTCTGTCTATTAGTGAAAACCGCATGGAAATCCGTTCAGTAGTTTTTCAGTTTATCGCAAACAGAAAGACAGACGCGGCGGGGACTTTGTTTTATAATATTACTAGCAACACCCCGCGGTTTCACCCGCGTAAGTCCCGATGCCGTGGGAATATCGAAATAAAAAGTAGCCTATGTGTTAATCCAGATCTCCAGCTATCTACATACCAACTTTCATCGTTATCGGTTCACTAGTTTTTAAGTGAAAGAGTAACAAACATCCATCCATCCATCCAAACTTTCACACTTATAATATTAGTGGGATGTAGTGGTATAATACACGCATTGACATTGTATGTTGGAGAGACGCATATCACATTCTTAATCATGAGCATTTATTTCACAATATTTATTTCAGCAACTACTTGGTCGATTCAGATGGGGCTTATTATTTAAAAAGTGGACGAAAAGCTATAGATAGTAAGTGTTTTTAACATTATTTATAAATGTAACTAGTAAGAGCCTAGGGAAGTAAGAAAATCATCAGGTGACCCGTCTGCTCGTTTGCCCCCTATAATATAAAAAAAGTGTGTGTGTGTGTGTGTGTAATTCACACACGGTAGAAGTGAAACTTCAGAAAAGTAGCCTACGAGAGAATGAGAAATAAAATATAAAAACAACAGAAATTATTTACTTATGTTAATAAAGATAATTTATATAAAATTTATTAGTCAAATTAAAAGAGATGTGTTAAATAATGAACATAAATTAATTAACCAACGAATTTTTAATACGTAAATGTACAAAAATTACACCACGTTGACATTGACATATTTTCTAAAGGCTTTGTAGTACACAGGCGCAAAGAAAAAGATTATAGGAAATACTGATACTTGTATTCTATCTCATTCTCTCGCAGGCTAAATCATATTTATGAATATGTTTGTATCTTTATCGTGACGCTTTTCTCATCTAATCTCATCTCGATCTTTGAAAAGAGACAAACATATTAAATCCTCGACTTTTTCAGAGTGTCTTGAATATTTAGTGAGTTTACCTTACCCTTGTCTCTTGAAATATGGACTGAGAAAACAGCAGTTACGTGACAAACCGTGCTACGAACACATTGTTAGTATTCCTTTTGCTGCGGTGGGTGGAACAGGCGCATTTAGAAGCGAATTTCCCCATATGGTAAGATCTGCGAATGGGGCATTGTACTTTGTAAGATTCAGCTATTTTACATGGTCTTGCATGAAAATATTCGTCAACTTTTCCTTAATTGGCTTGGATTTTTAATTGGATAAAATTATTACAAATTATAACTTAATACTGCATGGCCTATCTATAGCGTCTACATCGCTAATCCACGCTTTTTCCTACATTCATTCTTATTCCCTTTCGCAAATACCTACGGATCATTCTAAATTTAAAAAGAGACGTGGCAGTAGTAGCCTAGTTGTTAAGGCTCAGACTTGCGATCGTGTGGTTGCGGGTCCGAACCCCACTCAGTACACTACCGAAGTGAAGAAGACAGAACGAGAACATGCGCTTACCTTAGTTGGAGGGGTTACCAAGAACCCTAGTAACCCATGTTGCGAATATTTTATCCTGGGAGAGCCATGCTTCGACACGTATGGGCTGGCTCGACCGGAGTAATACCACGGTCTCACATAAACCGGCAGTGAAGCAATGATTGCATTGCTTTTCACCGAGTGAGTGAGGTTCCCGGAGGCCCTAACCCTTCCCCCCCCCTCTCCCCCTCTTTCACTTTAAAGGCCGGCAACGCACTTGTGACCCTTGAGTTGCAGGTGTCCATGGGCGTCGGTAGTCGTTACCATCAGATGACTAGTCTGCTCCTTTCCCCCTATACCATAAAATAAAAAAAATGCTTTAACTTAAAAAAAAAGTTAAATTTACATCATATGGTATTGTATTTTTCTGTTTGCTTCACCCACCGTAGCCGTTGGTTAAAAAGTTCAGTGCTCTTTCCCCATACCAAAAGTGCCCAACATGCCTAAAGAAGTTTACACTTCAACAAGTAAAATAAACAAACAAAATAATCACCTGTCATAATGTCTTATTAAGACTCGATCCATTTTCGGAATTATTCAAAACTTTTGTATCAGATTCAGTTCCGGTTTCCGATGGATTTTCATTTCGGGTATTCGATAGTTTCGGTAACGGTTACGGAGCCCCATAACATCCCTGATCATACTTATTTAAATTAATTGGCTAAATTTATTTGTAGACAAATTATTGATAGCCTTCGTTCACCTTTAAAATTATAACAAAATACCAGTCCAGTATGAGTACCAGTAATGTCAGTCTACGGATATTAATTTCATTCTGAAACTAGTTACGCAATAACACGAATTTATGCAATACCGTTATTCTTGCCGTTACTTTACTACAACTAAACTATATTAAATAATAACGTTTGAAACGATTTGACTGTTCGCATTTATTAATTTATTCCTAACCGAGTTAGAACACAGAAGAGAAATAATTTAAAATCCTCTGAACTTTATTATTTATAGGTTATATTTATTAGGTCTCCTAGAAAATCCGAAATTAGTTTTTATACTACTAGTTAATCCAGTACATTTGTTCGTTATTTGCAGAAGTAAGTCAAGTAAAAGTCAAGTCATTTAAATTTCGCGATAATATATATAAGTTAAGACTATAAAATACCACAGTAAAATAATATTTTTCAGAATGTCTGGAATATGTAGCGCGTTTAAACTATCCGTGTGCAATGCAAGAGGGTTTGCATCGGGAATTGGAGTATTTTGATAAAAAATGCTATATCTATGAGAAACTGTTCGTTACCGCTGCCGTGGGAGGCAAAGACGCGCAAAGAGGAGAATATCCTCACATGGTAAGATTTTTTGTATCGAAGTAAATTGAGCAATATTTTCAAGGCCATGAAGAAGTCTAGACAGCTTAAAAAATCCATAATCATTTATTTCCAACAGTTTTAACATCTTTAATACGATTAAGGTCTAAATTTTATCGTGGGAGAGCCATGCTTCGGCACGTATGGGCCGGCTCGACTAGAGTGATACCACGGCCTTACAGAAAACAGGCGGGAAACAATGCTTCGTTGTGTTTCGCCGAGTTAGTGAGGTTAGCGGAGGCAATAACCTCTTCCCCCTTCCCCTATTCACACCTTAAAGGTTGGCAACGCGCTTGTGACTCTTGAGTTGCAGGTGCCCATGAGCGGTGGTCAATTACCATCAGATGACCCATCTGCTCGTTTGCCCCCTATTCCAAAAAAATATATGCCAAGGTGTAGTTTATATATTTTTTACTATTACGGTGGCAAACAAATAACCAAGCCTCTACATGTTTTCGAGGAATGGTGGTTGAATTCCTTGTTTTATTCTCAGTCACGCATCATTCTATTCACTATAACACTGTTAACATTCGTCCGGACATAGCACTGTCACGGTCAACGGGACGGTCAATTTGGTTCTCTATGTATCAAAATACTGTTTAACCGACTTCAAAAAACGAGGAGTTTCTCAATTCGACTGTATTTTTTTTTATGTTTGTTACCTCAGAACTTTTGACTGGGTGACCCGATTTTGATGATTCTTTTTTTATTTGAAAGCTGGTGCTTCCCTTGTGGTTCCATTTTCCAGTTCCAATTTGGTCCAGTTCTGACAATGGCATCCATGAGAAAACCATATAAGTCTTTTATGGAATAGTTTTTTTGAAGTCGGTTTCTTTTTTAAAGAATTATTTTGCTGCTGATCACAATGTCACACCGGGAAGGGTTCCTCAAATGTGATCACCTGTAACAAGGACCGGGGGGGGTCAAAAATCATGAAATTCGTGTGACTTATTTGGATGGTCCCCAATGTGTGCCCAAAATTTCTTAATGATCTGTTAAGTGGTTTTCCCGTGCGGGACAAACAAACTCAATAACATTTGTACTAAACATGAAAATATATTGATTTAACACACACACTAAGAAGGATTTTTTCAGGCCTTATTAGGTTATGGAGATAGTATGGAAACTGCGCAGTGGCTATGTGGTGGCTCCGTCATCAGTGACCGATTCATTCTGACTGCTGGACACTGCGTGTCAAGTCAATCAGTGTAAGAAATCTCTTATGAAATAAATAATTAATTATTTACAAAAAAATACGAAATAGTAACGGTAAGTATTTATGAAATAGTTACTATTTTGTAACTGATGTGATATTGTGTGTTCAATCTAACAAGTTATTTAATATCAAAAGACCGTTGCTTTCTATTTATTTTATTTTTTTGATGTCATCTCCCGCACAAGGAATCATTCCTATGTCGCGAAGACTCCATAAACATTCAAACACCGGATAATTATGTCCGGATTACACAAGTTTTGTCCCGTGTGGGTATCGAACCCCCTCAAGGAAGCGTACTGGCGAGACAACCACAATTGCACCACCCATTGGCTTCATTATATGTTTAATTTTTATAGGGGCACAGTAAAATTCGCAGCTTTGGGTATCCTGAAGCGTACAGACCCTCCGGAAACTTGGCAGAGGTACAACGTGAGGAGGACCATTCGTCACCCGGAGTACAAACCTCCGAGCAAGTACAATGACATCGCGTTATTGGCAGTCGATAAAACGTAAGTAATTATTAAGTGAAGATGAATGGGATCAGATGGCCGTGTGTGAGATGTGTGGAGTTAATTCCGTGGCTGGCGTAAACACATTGATATGTCGACTTGCATGTTTTTTTTTATTGGCGTAATACCTCCTACGCATTAGGAATTCATATGAAAAAAATTTACAGTTTCAAATATACATAAATTTTGGAGAAATTGACTTTGGAAACATGTTGACATTTCGCATTTTAACGTGTCTAAATTGACAAAACCTCATGTCAAATTAACGATTCACACGATTTTGTGAATGAACATTGATATTTTCTTATATTAACTTACACTCGGTCACCAAAAAAATATTCGTTCCTTGAAATTTCAACATATACATATAACGTCAAAACTTAAAAATGGCCACCCTGAAAAATAGCAATTTTAGACATGTCAACATATTCACGTCAGCCACGGAATTATTAATTTTTTATCTTTTTTTTGTGTTATATAGATTTATTGTTTTTTTTTTTAGGAAACTAAGTCATGCACTATTGTATTGGTCAGTCTGTAATAATAGTATTTGTAGTAAAATAAAGAAAAAATGTGAGATTCGCTATCCTCTCCACAAAGCCAATTTACTTGCTTGTTTACTTGCTTTTAATAAAAATTCAAAGGCTGTGAACGCTACTAATCACATTCGTTTGTCCTTTTCCCACCACCCCTAAACGTCATCAGGGCATCCTGCTCGCACTCGGCAAAATGTATTTGGAATGCCAGTTGAACAAAAGATTTTACGCACTACCAGTCTGGTAGCGCGTAAAATCTTTTGTTCAACTCACACGACTTTTTCGACCCCTATAACTTCGTTGTGCACAAAGCTAGAAGCCTGAATTTTCAGTGACTAAGTGGGTATAATGTAAATAGGTATATTTCCAAATTACATTCAATTTAAACGTGTAGTTTAAGAACTATTGCAACCCAAAGTTTCTTTATTTTGTCACTGACTCACTCTCCGATCATCAAAATTCTAAGGTGCTTCTATCAGACACATGAGCTTCAAATTTAGAACACAATTATTGGTTAGCCTATAAAGCAAGAGAAAACTAAAGAATTACAAAAAACCGGATAAGTGCGAGTCTGACTCGCGCACCGAGGGTTCCGTAAGCAAACAAACTTGTATGTAGATAGTACATCCATCTCGGGAATCAATTCTTGAAGACTTTTGCCAGTCTTTTTCGAAAGACAAACTTAACTTTGCGGTTGCGATGTACGACAAAGTCAACAATCCAACCGCAAAATATAAGTTTGTAATCACAAACATTTTTTTTATGTGATATAACAACAAATTAACGACTTTCGGACTTTTTCCTTTATGTTTGCTGTCAGACCTTTGCTGCTTTGCTTTGCTTCTTATCAAATTTCATGATTCTAGGTCAACGGAAAGTACCCTATAGGTTTTGATTTACCTGCGAAATGTTCAAATTTGGTCAAATAAAAAGCTTAAGTGGCCATATCTTATGACTGCGTTGACTTTGAAGCTTAATTTTTTTACAGCTTCAAGAGACTGCAGGCTTATGTATTTGGTATTAATTTAAACTTGAAGCATCCACGGGTTCCAGAGAAAAAGGTCTTGACAGACAGACATCCTATAAAGGATGACAAAGTGATCCTATAAAGGTTCCTTTTTTTCTTTTTGAGGAACAGAACCCTAAAAAAGAGATCTAATGTTGACACGGTCGCTATAAAATGTAGTTAGTTAACAAATTAAGTAACAATAATAGATTTTACAACATTTTACGGTATATACGTTACGGTAATACTGATATTAATGTTATACTACATAACACACTCTTAACATAACTCTTATTATCTTTCAGGATCAAATTTAACAAAGATGTTTTACCAGCGTGTCTTAATACGGGCGGTGGTGACGAGAGGTACGCCACCGCTACAGGTTGGGGGGCCCTGGGTCATCGACAAGTGCTCGCGGATACCTTACAAGTGGTTAGTTTAGAACTCCAGTGATTAGTGATCGTGCCTGCTGAGCCAGAGGTCATGGGTTCGATTCTCAGCCATGACAAATAAATGTGTGACGAGCACGTTCATTTGTTCTACATGTCGCGGGTTTGCGAGAATATCGACATAATTCAAAATTCAGTCGAATTGAACTAAGTGTGCCAAACGATCATTAATACGTGAAGCGAAAACTTTGGATCCCTTTTTACGAAAATTGGGCGGACGGAGGAGTATGAAATTTCGCACACTTATAGTTTATACAGAGAAGTGACGAATGCTAAAATTTTTGAACAATATTTGCTACAAAGTTAAATAAATGCAAAAACGGGTACATACAGCTATGAGTGTCCAGTATATATTTTGACCTGTCATGGTACAAAAGTCTACAATGACAGGTCAAGTAATATTGGCCAATGAAATAAAGCATGGTCGAAATTCGACCACCACGCGATCTCTAGTACAATATTAATCCCTCAGTATCTATCAATTCATAACCTCCTCCGAAAACACCCGATCCCCAAATCCTCTTAAGCCAAGTGAGATCTGGCAGTATTTAGTCATATCTAAATCGTACCATAGTACAGACTTTGCCTAGTTTCGATCCTTCCACACACAAATTTGGGCGTGTGAGGTATCTTAATCCATTATTATTGTATCTCGTTCATGTCATTCTTTTCAGGTACAATTAGAACAGTTCACATCTGAGGAGTGTTCGGAAGCGTACCCGCCTCACAGACATTTACTGAACGGGTACAACCACGCGTCTCAATCGTGCTACGGGGACAAGAATAATAAAGTTGTAGACACTTGTGAGGTAACGGATATTTAACCAATAGTTTTATATACCACATCGGTGTTAAGCAAGTAACCATACCAACATACCAACCGTAAGCGTTGCCGACCCATAAAAACCTGTATACTCCTTTCCCAGAACCCCAAACTGTAGTCTCCCGGGAAAAGCTCGGCAAGGAGCTCATTCGTTCGCAGGAGGAAATTCGTCTGAAACTATGGTTGGCGTAGGGCAACGTAGGGCGTTGCCTGGTTTGCACGTGGTCCCCCGAAGGTAAATTTAAGTGAGGAGAGGAGTTAGACACGTTTAATCATTTTCACAGTTTATAATTAAACTTTTAGAACAGTTATTTAAAAGAATTTAGATATTAACAAGAGTAGGCTGAGGGCGTAAAGGTCTTGAGAGGCTTTGGACGCGCTGGTATGTGGAGAACACTTAATTTCTTGATCTGTCTGGTCGCGCACGGCATACCGTGCGTACTATTAAGGTTCCTAGGTGATAAAATTCCTAGAACGGTATCGTAATGGCTAAGGCGTGGTTGCAGGTTCAAACCTCACCTACAACACTACCCACGTGAACCCACACCTTAAAACCCCCTCGGGCCGTCACCCCACCAGGGTTTTCGGTGAGGTGGTGTGTCACAGTCAAACCGACTAAAACTACATGGTGTGCCGTACTGCCTTAAAAATAGGAGGGATCCGGGACCAGCTTTTATTAAGACATCCGGACCCCTCCTAGCCCCTGCCCGCAAAAGCGCGGTTAAAAACCTAAAGACCTCAATCCAGCAAATGTGACGTTGTATAAATTATATAAATATTGTTAAATTTGCCTTTCAAGGCAATTACAACAAATATTAACTGTTTAAAAAAAAAACAGTCAGTCGTAGGACTGCACGTCAGAAGTGAAAACATAACTTCACAATGTATTTGCATATACATACACACACACACACATCTGTATATATACATAATTAGGTTAAAAATAAAAAGTAGGTAATAACATTCTAATTGTTGTCCGCTCATAAATGTTTGAATTTCGAACGTTATATTTTTTTAAATATAAAAAACTCGGCTCCGTCTTACGAAATTTCGATCAGGCCACGTGTCCTGACTCGAGTTTAACATTTTTTACCCATCCCAAAAGTGCACAACGCCGCTAAAGAAGTTTTCACTTCAAAAACAAAAATAATAGTTTCGCAAACCTGTGGAATTAATTCTGTAGCTTTAATTTACTGTGTAATTTTTTAACTGTTTTCTTTTATTTTCAGGGTGACAGTGGGGGTCCTCTACAGGTTACTTCAAAATATGGAACATGTATATATAATATCATCGGGGTGACTTCCTATGGCAGACAATGTGGATTCGTCGGCAATGCGGGAATGTACACCAAAGTGGAATTCTATGTACCCTGGATAGAGAGCATTGTGTGGCCGTGATTATTTGAATAAACTTTTAAGACCATAGACAATAAATTATATTATAAATATTTGGATTTTTTCTTGTGCAGGATCTGTAGTTACGAAGTAGTTCGGCTTAACTTCGCTAGATGGTGTTAGTTATTTTACCAGCTAGTCCAAGTATGTGGCTAAGTGGTAACCGAGTAGGTAAGCACATTACAAAGTTAAGTAATACTAGCTAGGTCAGTCCTAGGATGGGTTATCATTCTTAACACATTGAGACCCCTCCGAGCCTCGGAGAGCATGTTAAATCGGGTAATTGGAGCCTTAAAAAGTCCGACAACCTGGTCTAACTACAGACCTTCGATATCGCCTAGTGCTTGGATTGTGGAGGTCTGATAGCAGTCGCTTCACGTAAAATATCAAAGTAGTTAGACTGAAAGCCGACCCCAACTTAGTTGGGAAAAGGCGCGGAGGATGATGACTCGTAATTCGAATATGAGTTTGTTTGTTTGCCGAGCGTTATAACATTTTGATCATCATCGTAAAACAGGACTTATTGCTTTCATTCCGGATGAAAGGTACCCGTTTCATCCGGAATTAACTTTTACACCGACCTATTAAACCGATCATCATAATATCTTGCACACGTTGTCACGACCTCAACGATCTTCAATATGTGTCTGTGACAACATATAGCGTTCCTTTAAATAAGTTGAAGTACGGGGATGAAATAAAATACTGTATAGTCTAGTCAACAAGTTCAAAAACGTGAAAAATAGAGATAAAGGTCCTATAAATGTGAGCGATAGCTCATTTTATTCGGAATCACCTCTAGAAAAATGTTTTTGAAGGATTTTGGTGCAGGTAAAAAACTGCAATTGTTATTAACAAAATAAGATGGATTGGATCAGGAAAAAATTTGTTAACAATTGAATTACTTTAAAAAAAAATGGTGATTAAACTATTTTTCCAACGGGGCTCGATTCTTTCAAGTGTTAACATATTCCAGAATTTTTTCAAATTTTTAAAATGACATTTTATGTTATAAATAAAATATTTTATCTGATGAACTCTCTTTAGCGGCGGCGCGCGCATGCTGTAATAGCCGCGCGGAGCCCTATTTTCAACGTCAAATTAAAATTATAAATAATAGAGATAGATGTCGGGAGTTGAGACTTTTTTAAATCGGGAATTTCTTTCTCTTTAAAGAACTTTTTTCAAAATTGCTTTAATATTAATATTTTTCGAGTTATTAACGAAAAACTAAATACCATTTTTTTCATCTTATTTTGTTAATAACAATTGCAATTTTTGACCTGCACCAAAATCCTTCAAAAATATTTTTCTAGTGGTGATTCCGAATCCAATAAGCTATTGCTCATATTTTTAGGACCTTTATCTCTATTTTTCACGTTTTTGAACTTGTTGACTAGACTATCTAGAGTATAGAAAGAATATGAGCATTCCGTCGAAGACGAATTGGGAGCCACTTCAGCATGTTTTGAAATTCTGATACATATCTAACACAAAAGTTTTATAGTCTGTGCGGAAAAAGAACCGTTATAGGATTTGAGGTCGCAGCAGTGCTAAATTACCTTTTTTGTTATGTTGACAACACTGTTACGTCATTACGTCGTTCGACAGTAAACAATACTGTACAATGCAGTAAACAATAACGACGTAACAGTGATAAAAAGGTGATTTGGCATTGCTGCGACCTCAAATCCTACGACGGTTCTCTTTCTGCACAGACTCTAAAGGCGCTCAAGTTTATCGAGTTGCTCCTCAGTGATATCGAATTAACTGACGTCAGCATAGTCGAGTATAGGAAGAAGGAGGGATTGGGCAAGAGCAATTTTAGTGACCGTTGGCAGAAAATTGCGTAGTCTTCCCAAGGAACCTGCCGATACAAACAATTTGCGACTGACCTCACGCAATTTCGGGCCCCAGGATAGTAAGGTAGTGCAGTACCGCTAAATATGATGTCCGGTAGTTCAATCCAATCTGTTCTAGCTATCATCCTGGGAGTGACCACAACAATAAGGTGAGTCTTCAAGGATTCATTACCAGCCCATATTGGTTTCTCAACTCACACACGCGCGCCAAATCTATACCTACTTGTAGTAGAAAAAGTTTCGGTCAAATTATGTAACGGTGCTTGTGTGTAAATTTGAAAGTCATTTACATAAAGGTGAGGATTAAGCTAATGACATGAAGATAAAATTTAAAAAAATGTGAAATGCAAAGGAGACAAAACGCCACCCTGTGGTACGCCAGCAGCCGTATTACACCAGGAAGAAAAAGATTCTTCAAAGTGCACACGCTGCTTGCAACCAAACAGGTAACTCTGAAACCAATCCATTACTGTTGGGAGACATGTTAGTAGAACGTAATATGTCTAACAGAAAGTCGAAATTTACAGTATTAAAAGCTTTGCTAAAGTGTGGTTAAGAAAGCACTGTGAGATTTCCATCCTCCATACCTAGCCTGATGTCGTCTGTAACATTGATCAACGCACTAACGAAATCCTGATTGCAAGGGATTTAGGAGTTTGTTTATAGTAAGATATGAATTTAATTGGGAGTGCACGAGGTGTTCTAGAACCTTTGAAAGAAAGGGCAATACGGAAATGGGAGGTTACTGGGATAAGGATGAAGGATTGTTTTTTTTTGTGGCTAGGGGAATAATTCTTGCCTCTTTCCAAGCTTCTGGAAATAAGCTTCTACATAGAAGAGGATATGACACAATTATAAAAGGTAGTAACTGATTGAGATTTGGTTGGATCATGTTAGGACTTATGCAGTCACTTCCAACAGCATTGAAAGTAAGCGACTTTATACACTTCTTAACATCACAAGCAGATAGATTAAAAAAGACCGGTGGGTAACAAGGAGCTGGAAGTGAAGAAAGATATTGTAACGTATTAGCTTTAATAGTCTGATTATATTTGGACGAAGAAGGGAAATGTTGATTTAGATACTCGACGTTTTAGGCATGGATGTAAATGTGTGAATTGCTAATTTATTGACGTTTGCTTTCCTATAAACCTTGCTGCAGAGATTTCGTAAAGTTTTGTGTTTTTTCCCGGTTTTTAATTAGGTATTGACCGAGATTTAAACTTACTGTTAACCACTGCTTTTTCAAATATTAGGGATTCGAAATCAGCTGTAAACCACGGTGAAGGTAAATGCTTATCCCTTAATGCCCGGACTGGCCTATGTATATCGTAATGACTAGTCCATTTATTACTTAGTGCATTTACTTTATCAGTAACAGACTCGGTTGCGATAAGTGAACTCCAGCCTATTCTGTCACCAATCTAACGGAGTTTATGGAGGTCCATGTTAATACTAAAATTACATTGCATAAAGATTTTAGGTTCTCTTTCTATAATATCAGAAAAACACATTGAGTCATGCGTCATTAAAATACCTAAATATTTAAAACTCAATATTCCTTCTAAAAGAGGGCGTAGTTTACAAGATAGAAATATCAGGTTATGCTAGGAAAATTCTGGAGCTGAACACTGGCCGTGCTTGGCAATTTAATTAGGGGAGGTCTAGAAGAGACGGGGCAGAATTAGGAAAGTTGTAAGTAACATTCAAAGAGAGGAAAGGCAATATATATACTAGTATATAATAGAGCATTTTACTGATTTCTAGTTCCCTTTCTAAAGTCTTTACAAAAAATAAAGTTGCGGCCTCTAAGTTCTTGAAACTCGGCAGATTTTTGAAGTAAATAATTCTATAGAAACTGAATATCGTCATCATTATGACAGAAACCGACAAACTGGTATTAGACATACAATGCATATACATTCATAATACATGACTATATTCGTCCAGTGTCGCAACTAAAGAGGACCTGTTCAGACGCGTCGTTCGTGAAAGTTTAAAGCCATGTCCAAAAATGTATTTAGTGTTACTTTTTGTGTGTTGATATCTATAATCAGTGCAGTATGTCAGATGGAAGAAGGTTTGTTATCAACTTAATAGATACCTAACTTACTCAGGTCAATTTATTATTATCGTGACTTAAAATCTTTATATCATAAACAAAAGTAATATCAAAACATGTCTGTTTTGTTTCTTTTTCTTAAGGTTTTTATGATTTATTTTTAAAAGACTTGTTATCCTTCAATCTATTTTTTGCTGAACATATGATGTATAAATGAATTGATCTATTTCAATTTCTCTGTATGTTTGTAGGTGTATGTGTTACACGAATAATATACTATGATAGGGCTGCCATCCGTCCGGGTTTCCCCGGATTTGTCCTAGTTTAGAGGGCGTCCAGGTAGCGTCCGGGTGGAGGTTTCAAAAAGTGTCCGGGTAAAACCCGGACACTCTGTGCCAAGGGACAATTATAATAATTGTTAGATGAATCGTTAACAAGCTAAAAATTTAAATGAAATCGGCGTTCTGTTTTAGGTGTCCGGAAAAGAATATCGATTTCACCATATGTCCGGATTTTTTTAAGTATTTGTCCGGCGTCGGCAATTTAAGTATTTACTATGAACTAGCATTTGCCGGCGACTTCGTCCGCGCGGTGGCCAACATCAGTTATTGTAGAGTATAGGTACAATCAATCAATGAAAACTTCTTGTTACTGAGTACTAAAGAAATAAGGTTTAATAGAAAAAAAACTACTTCAAAATGAAAAATCACTAAAAAACATATAATCTATTTTCACCTTGAGTTCATTTACTTATTTCACAACTTTTAGTAGGGTAGGGCATGCTACAATGAATTACCTGGTGGACATTCATTGTTAAATAGAAATTGAAGAAGAAACCCCACTCATCTTCGGTTTGTAGACCCCAATGATAACAACAGCCTATAGGATAAACCTTAATAAATTGCTATAGACGGCCGGCAACGTTGCTGTATAATATTCCTGAGGATACCCCGTGCAGAGGAGAAACACTTTGCGATCTATTATTACTATTCAGCGGAAGATTGCAATTAATTGATTTGGAGGTACCTGCCACGCCTGGCAAGTATATCTCACTGTGGAGGGTGTTTGGTTTGGATCCCCTGGATATAGCAATTCATTGAAGTATATCTTATTTATTTTAACGGGAAACTGAAGATATGAAAATAATGGTGGAATTTTCAAAAAACCTTTCTTATCGGATGCCTACATCATATAAGAAATACGTCCTTTAAATGTCATGTCTCTACGACCTACGGTTTAGGCCGTGCGTTGATCCGTCAGTCAGGATGAAGGATAATTGATAAGGAAAAGGTTAAGCATAATATCTATTCATTACTTTTTGTTCTCTATCTGTTTATTAATATCAGTTGCTGAGTTTTTTTTTAACCGAAAACATCTTTAGGCACGTCTGTGCACTTTTGCTATGGGAAAAAAAGCACTGAACTCGTAACCGTCACGCTAATAATACATATATAGATCCACTAGAGGGCACTCTATTAATTAATGTCACCAACATGTTAATGTGACGTTTTAAGTTCGTCGTTTCGTTTAAGTCTTCACTTCTGTCGGCTGTCCCATGACTGCCTATTTTTTTATATAGATAGCTAAACTACTTATAATATTACATTATATATTACATTCTATCTTTTTTAAATATCATAATTTCAAATGTGAGTTTATGCGTTTATTAAGCTATCACGTCTTAACTAAGTGCTCAACCGACCATCATGACATTTCAGAGAAGGACATAGAGTATCTTTCATCCGTACAAAAGTATATTTCCGATAGAAATAAAACTGATCTTAACTTGAGCAAAGACGCAGGCAGAAGCTAATTACATATAAGTTACTTTACATCGCAATGAGTGAATAATATCTAACTATATGTTTAATTGTCACCCAGAGGTCAGATTTTGACCTTTACCCGTTAAATGGTTTATTTTTGTAAATACAAATTATACGTAAAAACCCAGTGAATAAGTTTCCTTGTATGGGTCTGCGAATCGCTATCTGAGAATCTTATTATACGTAATTTTAAAATTTCGCGTTCCATGATATATTTAATTATGCATTTATACGGGAATTAACGCGGTCACGAAATAGATAGTACATACCTCTGAATTGCCTAACGTTGACGTCAGCCTGAGACCACGGCCAGTGCAACCTGGTCGAACATAACACGAGGAACAGTTGGTGTTTGAAGATGAATCAACGCTGAAGTCTGTGAAAAAATGGTTGCAGTTATTTTAATAAGACAGCAATATTGGCTACCGTTCTGATTGATATAGGGAAGACTGTTACTGCTGTATGGTATTTAGAGGAATGTTTACCTCAAGTATTAGAGGCCGAAAAAATGAACGACCAAACTCAAGACTCGATACTTGCTTTTGCGTCAAGATAACGCCCCTGCACATCGAGGGGGCAAAACTACAGACTATTTGCACCAAGATGGAAACAAATTGCTGGGACACCCTCCTCATAATCCAGATTTAGCGCCATGGACTTCGCACTATAGCCGTATGTAAAAAAAACAACTGAAGGGACGCAAGTTTTCGAGCGATGAAAAACTTATAGGAGCTTTTGAGGAGATATGCGGCTGTGTTCCACAGGGATACTGGAGCAATGTGTTCAGCATCTGGTTTACACGCATCACCTGTACCTGTACTGCCAGTGGAGACTACTTCGAAAAAAAAAAACATTTTACAAAATACGAAAAAACTATTTATCTACTACTCTTTTAGTAATTTCAACATTTCTAGATTGTATAATAACAATAATTTAAGTTTTATTTTTATTTTTTAATAAAATATATAAAATAAATATGTTTTTTATTTATGTTTACTATAAACAAACACAAACAAACCACAAGTTTACTATCATTTTAATTTTCTTTAAGTAAACTTGATTGTAACTTAGACAAGAAATAAAAGTGCAATACGGATCCTGACAGATCTTTCATTTAAACAGTCCACCTAAGAAATATTTAAAAAGGGAGTAGGTATATTGAAACGGTAGGCAGAAAGGTAAAGCAATGGAAAGAGGGTTATTGCTTATAAAGCACATAATAGCTTGCGCAGGTCAGAGTTACATACGTGTACCTCGAACTGGAACTCCGAGCCTTGCATAAACCATGAACCTTGAAACCTATGTGTTTAAATACCTATGCATTTTTTTATGGTATAGGGGGCAGACGGGTGACCTGATGGTAAATGACTACCGCCACCCATGGGCATCTGTAACTCAAGAGTCACAAGTGCGTTGCCGCCCTTTAAGGTGGGAATAGGCGAAGAGCGGGAAGACGGGAGAGGGGGATTAGAGGGGAGGAGAGGGGAAGGACGGGAATAGGAGAGAGGGCAGGGATAGGGCCTCCGGTAAACTCACTCACGCGGTGAAAAGCAATGCAAGCATTGTTCCACGGCCGCTTTTCTGTGAGGCCGTGGTATCGAGCGGAGTCGCTGGAGAGCACCGGCCCATACGTGCCGAAGCATGGCTCTCCCACGTTAAAATTATTTACTTAAAGCATACAAATGCCGTACAGATTACATTAACAATTATCTAACAGATTTTCCTTAAACCACAGAATATTTAATAGTACAGGTGCAGAAGGCTCACTCCGCAAAATCGTTTAAATAAATAGCGACTCTTGCTGCGACAAATAAAGTCGCAATTCAGGTAGCACAGCGCTAATTACCTATAGTTACATTCACATAGAAGTTGTGTCTCTCTCTATTGCGTAACTCTTATCTGTTTTCTTATTCTTATCTTTTTTAAAGCGTTAATTAATTTTAATATTTAATTAAAGTTAAGTGCCTATTACTCTATTCTTGTGAACGAATAAATCTAGGCTAGGTACGAACGGATGAGGCGACGTAGCGCGGGTAAGAGCATTGAACTAACGTGCGACCCGACTGGCGTGTGGCAACCCACAGAATTGTTGACACGATTAGTCGAGCCCATGCCACTTGAAGTACTACAGCCACTCGCTCGCCGGCGGACCTTATACGCAGTCTCGCGCAGTGGATTGCCGACATCTGCATCGTGCGCTTTTATTTTAAAGTGCAAAACTCGTAATTTGAATCGTATTGATATATTTTTTAAATACTGTAAAATTCATAGTGAAAATTGACATGGTTGTTTATTTGCAGTATAAGAATATAGATAAAGTAAGAGAAAAAAGCCCGGTATTTACGTAATTTAAAAAAAAAAAACTTGTTTCAAATTATTCATTATAACTTTTTGTAAGATTTAGAATATTTTCCACCATACAGTTTAATGATCGATATTTTAGAAGTTTATTAATCTTTACATAAAAATTAAACACATGTTGTAGGATTTTTGTAAGTTTACTAAAACATTGAAATTGAAAAATAAGCGTAAGTACTTAATTTACAGAATAATTATAATTTTTTTTTATAAAAAAGATTGTTGAAGAGGTAACCCTACACACATTTTAAAACGTTGGCAATTAAAACGGTAGTGATTTATCTGTTACGTAGTAACTGCTTAGTAATCTGTGCCTGAAGTGCGGAGTGGAGTACTTGTTTGTTATGTTAGCTTGGGAAAATCCTACAATGACGTATAATATGTAATTTATATTCTTAAGACTAACTGAATTAAGTGACGTCTGACACAAGACAAGATAAACTTGTATAAAGTTATTAGACTTGGGACTGTCGTGTGAGATTCTAACTAATATGACAAATGCGACTGTGACTATGTTTGTTTCTTACGTTTTTAACCCCAACGTAAACACGAGAGGTGACATAAGTTTAACATGTGTATTTGCGTGTCTGTCTGTGGTATCATCCCACTAATATTATAAATGTGAAAGTTTGGATGGATGGACGGATGGACGTTTGTTACTCTTTCACGCAAAAACCACTGAACCGATTGCGATGAAACTTAGTATGTAGATAGCTGGTGACCTGGATTAACGCATAGGCTATTTTTTATCCCGATATTCCCACGGGATCGGGATTTACGCGGGTGAAGAAAATAAATTATAGTTTAAAAACTAAAAAACACGCTTTAATAGAAAACCGAACTAATACCTGCAGAAAATAATTAATTTGATTGTAAAATATAATTATAATATTAGTGGGATGATACCACAGACAGACACGCAAATACACATGTTAAACTTATGTCACCTCTCGTGTTTACGTTGGGAGTAACAAACATCCATACAACGCCACAAACTTTCGTTTATAATATTAGTAGGATTATTTTAGTCTTGTATTGTCGGACGTCTTGAAGTTAATGAAATATTACATGGATATTATAGAATACATTCTTTTTTTCTGTAGGTTAAGATAATAAAAATCAAATGATCTCCGGCCTCCATGAGCGCTGGCCTGGGGGTAACGGGTCGGGCTGACCGTTACCCTTGCAGAAGCAGGCCCGAGACGGTGGCGCGACATGTTCCACGCGCACCTCTCTGATCTAGAGGGGGGTTAGGCCCCCCGTACCCCATGATGTGGTCGCCTGCTGAAGGCGGCCAAGGTCTGCAGGGGTTCCCGGAGGACTCCTTCCTAGGGTATACCCGGGTTCCCCTGCAATAGACCCACTTGTGACGGAACACCGTGTGGTTTTAGTCGGTTCGATTCCGACATACCACTTTACCGTTAGCTCCGGTGAGGTGATGACCCGTGGGGGTTTCCACACGATAAAAAAAAGATAAAAAAAAAAAAAAAAAAGGTTAAGATAATACAAAGTGTGTAAAAAAATTTATGTAAATATTTGTACTTTATTTTTCAGGTGCAGAATGTTTCTCACAATCCGATAACTTAAAAGGTACATGTGTTAACCTGCGGCGTTGCCGATCCGTCGTGAATGATATTAAATCAAAAAAACATCCACAGGTAAGTCTAAGATCATTTTCTCGTTCAATACCTATTCTTAAAAAAAATTATTAGCTTGGTAAATACATACCTTACAAAATATTTTGGTATCGAATACCGAAATACCGGTATTTAGAACTCGTTTTTAGAGTACAGATATCGAGAAACACCGGTATTTGCAATCGGGTCACCAAAATATCCATTCAAAAATTTTTTTTGAGCATTTTTCATAAATCTATTTGTTTAATTAAACGCCTAAGAATTAAGTCTATTAAATAATATCACAAAGTAAAAAATTCAAACCCTCATTAAGGCATATTTTTTAAAATATTCTTAATAAAAATAATAAAATGAAGTAAATTGTTTGTAAGCTATTAACTTGTAATTACACCTTTGTTCACTAAATTGTACTACATTGGTGTCGATTCTATTGTCAGACTCACTAAACTAAAACCTAACTTAATTTCTTCATATGAAATGAACTTTGTCTTCTTCGCAACAAGGTCTATTTGGTACTGGCATCTATTTCTCAGCGCCAATAAATTTCACTAAAACCTGTCAACGTATACTCAACTTTATTTCCACGCAGCGAGAGTCCCCATTTATTCAAATGCCGTACAATTGCCGTATAAAAACTTGTTCAAAACGAACTAAGATGACGTTATTTTAATCGACACCTACGAAGACGCTTACTAAAAACACAGAGCAAAAGAGATGGCATTCAACGGATAGCAGTTCTCGCTACGTGGTATTAAAGTTTATTTAAGCGTGTCAGACTTTAGTCGACAAATAAATTGCTTATTTCGATAGCGACGTGTGTTACCTACTTGTTTATATTTGAAATAAGACCTTGTTTCGAAGGATACAAGGTTTACATCTTGTATGAAGAAAATTTAGTCAATTATAGTTAAGAGAGAAATACAAGAGAATTGACACCATTACCAATTTCTATATATAGGTATTAGTATAGTATTATGTTATCTGTGATATAGGTTATATAGGTATATATACGTTATTCCTACCTTCTGCAATTCATTCACGCATCTACGATACACCGCACTATCATTAACAACCTGTTGCAATGAAGTACGAGAGCCCTGGTACCCATATCACAAGTCAAATCTTATTTTGTGGGTACCAGTGGTCAATATAATTATTATGTTAGTTAGTTAGTTATTCCTTTGTATGTATCTCTTTTGAGACAATAAATTATATTATTATTATTTCTGTAATAAATAAAATTATTATAATTATTATATATAAAAGAAATTCTTAATAATAATAATAAAAAAATGCTTATATAGTGTTGATGGCTCGTCATTTTCACTGCCTAAATATTATTTACTTTTTTTTAATTGGATGAACCAAGTGTAGTTATTAATAATTAAAACAGTTCCCTGAAGCCCGTTCTGTAACTGATCGATAAACCCCGCATTTTGACGGTTTTTTTTTAAATAATTTAATATGACAGCTAGTAGCTAGGTATATCTATCTATATATATAAAAATGAATCTCTATTTCCTTTGGTTACATGATCACGCGTGAACGGCTGGACCGATTTCGCAAATTTTTTTTCGTGTTTGTTATTGTCAGGGAAGAAAATTTGAAAATTTAAGAAAACTTAACGACCATATTAACTTTTCTAATGTAACCTTAGCGCTTTTGACATAACTGTCAGTCGTTTGACAATTGTCGCGATTGTTCAATATTCATAGTTAAAACAAACAACGTCTGTCGGGTCAGCTAGTATACAATAAAAATAAAATGCAGTTGTAAAACCGCCGCTTGCATATTTTAAAATGATCATATATGGCGTAGCCCTTAACTTGTTATCTAAAATTTTATATTAATTATAATATTATTATCACAGTCATATTGGTAACTTTGTTAAGGCTTTAAATTTGTTTTTTCAGCTTTGTTCATTCAGTAGACGAGACCCAATAATATGCTGCACGGATTGCGAACTGGTCAGCGATACAAAGTAAGAATTACATGTGTCCGATGGTTAAAATAGCCTCTTACACTAACACGAGTGATCTCAAGATGGCCGCTTGATAGTATTGGCAAACATTAACGTTATAAGTTACCTTTTACCCACAGCTACGTTCACATAAAAGTAGTTTTTGTGATTTTCTATACCCCTGACAAGGGGTCGGCCATTAATCACGTGATATATTATTGTATTAACTTTTTAACCCCCTCTCATTTCTCGTAATACGTGGTGAGGTTTTAGACTAACCCCCCTCCCCCCATACCTAAAATCACGTGTACCGATTTATTTATATATATATATATATAATGTCTAAATTATACATATTATAATCACCTCTTCCCCTCTTGTGATATTTGATGTTTTGTGACAGTTTTCTTTTTCAGCAATTACTTGGTCGATTTAAATGGAGCTTATTATTTGAAAAGTGGAAGAAAAGCTGCAGATAGTAAGTGTATTAAATTTAAAATTTTTAGGGTTCCGTTCCTCAGATGGAAAAAAGGAACCCCTATAAGATAAGATCACCTTGTTGTCCGTCTGTCTGTCTGTCTGTCATTTTTCTCAGGAACCTGTTGACGCATGAAGTTGAAATTAATACCAAATACGTATGTCTGCTTTCGCTTGAAGGTATAAAACAATCAAGCCATTTAAGCCAACCAGACACAGCCTTAGATTTCACCAAATTTCATTTTGTAGGTAAATCAAAACCTATAGGGTACTTCCCGTTGACATAGAATCATAAAATTTGGTAAGAAGCGAGGTCTCACAGCACAAGTAAAGGGAAAAATCCGAAAGTTGTTAATTTGTTGTTATATCTGTCTGTCTGTCTGAGTGTCTGCCAAGACCCTTTTCCTCAGGAACCCAAAAAGACATCAAGTTGAAATTAACAACAAATACTTATTTTAGTAGTAAAATGAAGCTTCTAAGTCAACGCAATCAAAAGATACGGTCATTAAGCCCTAAATTTTAACAAATTGCAACATTTCGCAGGTAAATCAAAACCTATGGGGTACTTCCCATTGACCTAGAATCATGAAATTTGGTAAGAAGCAAGGTGTGACAGTACAAGTTAAGGAAAAAATTCGCACTTACACAACTTAACTTTGTCGCACATCGCAATCGCAAAGTTAAGTTTGTCTTTCGAAAAAGACGGGCAAAGGTTTTCGAAAATTGTTTCCCAATATGGACGTATTCAAGTTTGTTTACTTACGGAACCCTCGGTGCTCGAGTCAGATTGCACTTGGCCGGTTTTTTTTTACACACGGGTATCTGATCGCAGACTAGATGCCTGTACTATGGTAATCAGACTGCTGATAAACATACTTACTTAAACAGGATGTTAGTGAAACGCTCTCGGAAACGAAGACGGGCGGTGGTAGTACTGATAACTTTGATGATGGGTCAGAAAAAAAACCGATCCCGATGAAAATAAACATATTTTTACAACGTTTTATTAGCATTATTCACGCTCCATCATGTAAGTAAAACGAAATGAAACGAGAGTTTCATAAAAATTCACACAACACATCACTTTACTTTATTTTATAAAAAAAACCAGTAGGTAAATACGAGTTTAAAATCATCTGGTTGCTCGGGTCAATGGACTGTGTCAAGCTCGCAGGCACGGCGCAGAGTTCTAGGCGGCCCGTAATTAGCGACCGTGATCGCACCAATACTTATTTACAAAGGTGTGCGTGTCGCCGAGTTCAGCGCCACCGCATCTTTTGACCGGAGTGTCAGCTGATTAGATTTTAGGTTTCACTGCTTGCTTTTTATTTTTAATAAAGTGATGTATTTTTAATGAAGATATCGTTTCATTTAACTGTACAATGATGGAGCGTGAATAACGCAAATAAAGCGTTGTAAAAAAATTATTTTTTTTCATCGGGATCGATTTTTTTTCTAACCTATCATCAAAGGTATCTTTAGTACTATCGTCTGTTTTCGTTTCCGGGAGCGTTTTACTAATACCCTGTGTATTTCTAATTACATACAAACTACACCTAGAAATCAAATAAATAATCGTGCTCATCACACAATTATTTGTCCCTGGGTGGGAATCGAACTCACGACATCTGGCTCAGCAGGCAAGTAAGATCACTAACATCTAGGCCAACAGGCCTTAGTAAGAGATTTAGAAAGTAAAAAAAATCCCTTATTTCAAATCTCGACTATATACACAAACATATTTAAAAAAAAACAATTTTAAATATCATCTAACAGTAGCAAAACCTACCATGTTCCAAATAAATATACCCACAAAAATTTTAGTTCTAATACAATTGTGCCAAAAGTTTTTGTCCCTTACAAGTCTAAATTAAAAAAAAACCTATGCAAGGACATGTTTCATTTATCGCATTTAAGAAACTTTGTCATAGTCATATCCTTCAGCCTTAATTAGAGTCACGTTAGCAAAAAACGAAACCGGCCACTCCTTCGATGATAACTTGACTCTTACGTACCAACGACCTTAGCAATAAACCACAAAATCGATGTAAATGATGTCATTCAAACCTATTTATTAGTACATTTCAGTGCAGTCCAAAGATTATATCAAGATTAATGGGATAAATAAACCCGTGGTACCTGAATAATACCGCGATTCAAAAATCGCACAACACTATCTATCGAGTGTAAACTTAAAAATTTCTAGAGACACCTCATACACGGCCGTTTGATCCCAAACTAGGCAAAGCCTGTTTTATGATAACCAGACTGCTGATAAACATACTTATATATTACTAAATACTTATATATATTACAGAAAAATAACACCCAGACACAGAACAAATGATCGTGTAATTCATCACACAAACCCACGACCTCTGGCTCATCAGTCAGTTCATAGGTTTGGTCATAATGAACAGCCAGATTATTCACTATCCAATCTTCGGCTTTTTCAGAATGTCTTGAACACATAGTGAGTTTAGATTACCCCTGTAACTTAAAATATGGTCTGCTAAAATGGAAGTCCTCGGACAAACCGTACTTCAAACACATTGTTAATATTCCTATCGCTACGGTCGCGGTGGGTGGAATAGGTGCGAACAGAAGACAATTTTCCCATATGGTAAGATCTATGAAAAGGCGAATGGGCACACCAAAGACTATTCAGTTACTTTACAAGGTCTTTCATTAGCGTATTAGTCGGCTTTTTCTAAATTCTAAATTATAACTTAATGCTAAACGCTTTTTACTGCATTCATTATATGCATAAACTATTTATATAAAAATCAATTTCTATTTCCCTTGGTCACGGCATCATGCGTGAACAGCCGGACCGATCTCGCTAATACTTTTTTTTTGTTTTTGCTATTGTCAGGAGAGGGTTCTTATGAAAGAAAAAATGAAGAAAGTTGCGCGGGAAATTAGAAAATTTAAGAAAACTTAACGCCCATATTTACTTTTCTAACGTAACCCTAGCGCTTTTGACATAACTGTCAGTCGTTTGACATTTACCGCGATTGTTCAATATTCATAGACAGGACGTCTGTCGCTAAGAGCAATATAGCTCTTTGGTCTGTCGGGTCAGTTAGTTCTATGTACAAAACAGCAGATATGTATAATCTACACCGCAAGGCAGTGTCTTTCTGCTTTGTTTCACCCACCGTTAGGTAGAAAAAAAATGATTGTCAGCATCAAATGCTAAAACTACATTCATACTTCTGCACATAAAGGATTCTTCTTCATTCACTTTCAGAACCTAAAAACAAAAAAAATACCTATAGTATATCGGTATTTAGCAGTTATATGAGTACCGAAGTCCTTATGATACCAGTTACGTAATAACGCATTAAGACATCGGTATTCTTCTCGTTATTATATTCTAAAGAAATTTAACTAATAATTTTTAATAATGTCGGTAATGATTTGAGTGTTCGCGTTCATTAATTTATTCCCGACTTGAATCGACACAGAAGAGAAATGATTCAAAATCCTCCAAATTCGGTAGGTTTTCTAAAACTGAAGTAAATGTTTAAGTTTCCTCACAGGAGGTCTATTTATGATCCCTAGACCCATAAACAACCGCCAGTTAAAAAGTTTATAAATATATATATATGTATGTGTACCTCAATTTTACCGGCACGATAGAGGTCGCAATTTTATACCGATTGCTTTCAAATTTGGACGAAAAATTAAAGTTAAATTCGTGAATGGGGGATACTCCCCCAAATGGGGGGACTGGGGGGCAGATTTTCAAAAAAAACACGAAGTCTACCTCTGCGGGTCTGCTGCGGGCCCGGATTTTTTACAGATACTTAGACAAATAGTAAGTTTATTTAAATTAAATGATTTTGTTTACAAGTTGCCACAGATAAATAATAATTTTCAGAATGTCTGGAATATGTAACGAGCTTGAACTACCCGTGTACACTACTGGATGGTATGAAGAGAAAATTGGATTATCCTGGTCAAAGATGCTATAACTATGAGAAATCGTTCGGTTCCACTGCCGTGGGAGGCAAAGACGCGAAAAGAGGACAATTTCCTCACATGGTAAGAATATTCCTTTTTGTATTAGGTTCACCAATTAAAGGAAATTCAAAAAATATTTAAGGGCCACAAAGAAATCTAGACATTTTAAAGAAAACTATTATTCCAACATTTTTTTCCAAGGGTGTCAACATTTTAAAAAATACTATGAAAGCCGTAGTATTGGAAGTATACCGTATTACATTTCAGACGCCTGAGCGGCCTAGGCGGAAAAAAAATGTTAGCGCAACGAAAAATGTTGACCGCAAGTTGATTTTTGAAGTGAAACTTCTTAGGATCGTTGTGATTTGAAATTCGATGAAACGGAAGCATCACATTCACTTTTACTAAATTGATTCTTTACAAGTTTACATTCAAATCCAACCTTGACCTATTTTGAAAATGAAGTATTGTTTGTTTTGAAAGTTGTGTACAGTTGTAACTGGAGTTCAGGTTTGCTTACTGTTTATTATTAAGGCCATTCTTTGTATATATTGATCTGTTGTCTCTATCTGTACCTATTGAATGAAATAAAAATAAAATAATTTGACCAATAACTTGCCTCTCGAGTTGCATAAACGGCGGTAGCCACTTACCATCAGGTGACCCGTCTGCTCGTTAACTTAATAACACTTCTGTTACTTACCTAGATATATGTATACCTAGGTAAAATAACCGTCTCACGTATTACTTCTAAATTTGGTATTTTATAAGAAATATAAATGCTGAGAACGTTTACAAACCTGCAGTAATCTGAAAGAGTAGGAAAAAAGAAATGGTTTGGATTAAAGTGGCTATAAGTAGATATTTAAACATAATATATTAATTTAAGACCGACACTAAGAATTATTTATTTCAGGCCTTATTAGGTTATGGAGATAGTTTTGAAAATGCACAATGGTTATGTGGCGGCTCCATCATCAGTGACCGGTTCATTCTGACTGCTGGACACTGCGTGTCAAGTCAATCAGTGTAAGTATTAATTTTATTGTCTTTATTGGGTATGCCTACACCTCTTTCTCATTGTAGACTTCACAAAATAGTTTAGTTTCAAGATAAAATACTAATCCGCAACATTTAAACGACTTGTCAAAAGAATAACGGTATTTTGTATCGAAAAACTATAACTATTCAGATATAAACAGTAACGGTATTTTTGTAGGTGTTACATTTGATAAGTTATTGAAGTGAAACTTCTTTAGAATAGCTGTGATTTGAAATTCGATGAAACGAAAAAGCGATAGAAAAAATAGACAAACATATTCATAAATAAGATTTAGCCTGCGAGAAAATGAGATAAAATACAAGTTTACAGTGTTTCCTATAATCTTTGAAAAGAGACAAACATATTCATAAATAGGATTTAGCCTGCGAGAGAATGAGATAAAATACAAATATCAGTGTTTCCTATAATTATATTACTACTATAATTTCCTATAATCTGCGTACTACCAAGCCTTCAGAAAATGTGTCAATGTCAACGTGGTGTCATTTTTGTGCATTTGCGTATAAAAATTCGTTGGTTAATTAATTTATGTTAATTATTTAACACATCTGTGTTAATTTGACCAAAAAACTTTTATACTTATAAATTATCTAAAATTAAATTTATTAACATTAGTAAAAAAATTTGTGTTGTTTTTATATTTTATTTCTCATTCTTTCGTAGTCTACTTTTCTGAAATTTCACTTCTGCATTTCACAGTTTTTTTTTTTAAATAAATTTACGTTACTCAGACTACTACGATACCAAGTCTTTAATCAATCAATCAGTAAATTGTTGCATTCCATTGCTGGACATAGGTCTTCCCCAATGTGCGCCATAGTACCCGGTTTCTTCCGCCTTCCTTCTTCAGGTCGTCGGTCCA
Source organism: Euplagia quadripunctaria (assembly GCA_963859945.1). NCBI lineage: Eukaryota > Metazoa > Arthropoda > Insecta > Lepidoptera > Erebidae > Euplagia > Euplagia quadripunctaria. Next base: position 4,317,831 of record OY982586.1, read on the forward strand.
TCTGGCTAGGGACGTTCTACCTTCCTTTTACCAATTCGCGGTCTCCAAATGTGGTACCAAGTATTTTAATAGAAGATAAATTAAAATGGTTTATTATGTAATAGTACTTATCAAATACCTATAAAATACCATTTTTTTTAGTTATTTATTACTTGATGTAGGTATTTGCTTCATTTGTTTTACAGAGGCACAGTAAAGTACGCGGCTTTAGGTATCCTGAAGCGCACAGACCCTCCAGAAACTTGGCAGAGGCACAATGTCAGGAGGACCATTCGTCACCCGGAGTACAAACCTCCAAGCAAGTACAACGACATCGCGCTGTTAGAAGTCGATACAAGGTAAATCCTGCTATTAATAATAACGTGAAAGTTTGTGAGGAAAGGTGTATGTTTGTTATTCTTACACGCTATAACTACTAAAGGATTTTTTATCCATCAGAATAATACATAAGCTATAATTTAAAAAGATAATATTGTGTAATTTGGCCGAAATATAACGATGTCTTTGATTGGGTGCCTCGAAGGGCAGGTAAAGCCGTCGGTCCCGGTTGCCATACGAACATCTGTGGCATTCGTTGCTGGTAATTGGAGTCCTAAAAAGTCCGACAACCTGGTCTAACTGCAGAACTTCGATATCGTCTAGTACCTACTTGGGTTTTGGAGGTCTGATGGCAGTCGCTTCACGTAAAATATCGAAGTTCGGCCATATCGTTGACTGAAAGCCGAAAAAGGCGCGGAGGATTTGGGTAGGGACAGGTGGTGTGGACAACAGCATGAGCAAAAAATTGAACTTTGTCCGGCTAGAGGAAAAGTGAATTCAGTGAAATGTGGAAAATTAAATCATTTTGCAGCAGTTTGTTACCTAGTATGGGCCGTTATGGGAAGACAGTAGAAAGTCAGTCAGGGGAAGAGTTTGGTAGGCATTCAAATGTTACAAATGATGTATGCCCCACACAATGGACTCAATCTCTTTTATTAGAGAATTTTAAAAGTTTTAAGTTTATGTTGGACACTGGTTCAGATGTTAACATAATACACGTACCTACTTGTAACTCAAACTGGCTGTTGCCAGGATGTTCGGGCCCTCTAATTTGAACAGCCAATCACATCATATCTTATACAAAACTAATATATTTCTTATTGTTACAGGATCAATTTCAACAAAGATGTTTTACCAGCTTGCCTCAATATTGGCGATAGGAGCGAGAGAACTGCCACAGCTACAGGTTGGGGAACTCTGGGTCATCGACAAGGGCTAGCGGATACCTTACAAGTGGTTAGTTCAGAATATCAAACACCTCGGCCTGCGGGCGGCAAACTTTTGTCCGTCCGAACAAATACAGGCAAAGGCAGCGCGCAGTGTTCCGCGCGCGCTCTCAGAGGATTGAGGCCGACGGGTGACGGGACCCGTCTAGGGTGAGAGGGGATAATGCCTAACGGGGGTTGTGGAAGAATACATTGGCGATTCTCATTCCCCCGATCACCGGCAAGTAGCGGAACACCGGGGGTTTTTAGTCCAACAGTCTCCCAATCCATGTCATTTGTGGTCCGTTTTTTAAATAATATGACCGTCGCGGTCCGTTTCTACTTTTTTTACAAATGTGTTCTAAACCAAAGCCGTAAATAATAGTAGATTATAAATAATAAAATTACCAAGGCCTTTTTTTATATTAATGTGAAAAATGAAATTTCTTGCCTTGATCTGTCTGAAGTTTGGAATTTGTAATACACACAAATTTTATCCAAAGCTCGTGTATCTACTTTACTTTTATGTTAACGTACTACAGTGGGAGAGTCATGCTACGGCACGTATGGGCCGGCTCAACCGGAGCGACACCACGGCCTCACAGAAAACCGGCAGTGAAGCAATGCTTTCATTGCTTTTCGCCGAGTGAGTAAAGTTACCGGAGGCCCTAACCCTTCCCTCTTCCTCGCCCCTTATTCCCCCCTTCCCCTACTCCCACCTTGAAGGCCGGCAACACACTTGTGACTTTTGAGTTGCAGGTGCTCATGGGCGGTGGTGGTCATTTACTATCAGGTGATCCGTCTGCTCGTTTGCTCCCTATACCATAAAAAAACAACATCAAAGAAGATTAAAATACTGTTTTATATTGTAGGAACTTTTTACCTAAAGTCCGCATAACATATCATTTTCAGGTAGAATTACAACAGTTCACACCTGAGGAGTGTTCGGAAGCGTACCCGCCTCACAGAAATTTACTGAACGGGTACAACCACGCATCTCAATCCTGCTACGGGGACAAGAACAATCAAGTTATAGACACTTGTGAGGTAACCGATATTTTACTATTAACCATGGTATAACTTGTGTTTTAAGTGGCAACACTGCTCTATAGCGTAATTGAAAAGGCGACGGACTTGTTGACTTGAGCCCACGTTGTTATTATTCTTTAAAAATATTGGGTGTGGGTGTGTCATCGACACGGCAGTGTGTTGTACGTGAATATCAAGAACTTAGATTATATATAGGTCCAGATACCGTGACTAGTACAAAAGTCACCGTTTACTTTGAAGCCACTTTTTGGTGCTGTTTGAGTGAACCCCGCCCAACGCGAGTGTCTACGTACAATGTTTATGTTTGTGTGCATTGACGGTTTTACTACCAGTGCATAGAGGTTACCCCAAAATTCAGGGACTTTTTATTAAACATTTTAATTTTTTTTGATGTAAGTAATATTAAATAAATACATTTTGAATGTATTTAAATCAGTTACAAATATTCGTTTATTTCATTTTTTCGTTTTTTTCATTTAATTCGTTTAGTTAAAAAGACAAATGTAAAATAAAATTACTTAGTAGGAACTATTTATTTATCACAATATTTTTTGGTTTGTTTTCAAGACATTTTTTTTTAGAGTTTCCTCCTTAAGAATCGATTTTCATATAAGGCCGTATGAAAAAAATAAGAGAATAAGAGTAATTTTTTTTAAGGTAAATGTAACATAAAAGCTCTTTTGAGTGATAAAATTAAATGCAACTTTATTCACAGGAACAGAGTAACAAAAGGTATTTTGATAAAATAAAGTAAATGTTTTGCCTTGTTTTGTAGGACTTGGATAAATATATATATATATATTTATAAAGCATCAAGAAACTAGCAAAATTTTACAAGTCCTAAGTGCTCTATAGCTGTGTTCGTTAGGAGTAGTAATAATAAGTTATAATACGAGTACAATCCCACAGCTAAAGTATCGTTTGACGGACACATTGAACTCCGGGTGTTAGAGTTTAGAAATTAAGAATATTTGAAGGATTACAGTTTCGCGAACATTAACGTTAAGCATATTTCTCGTCTTTCTATAAATAACAAGTTTGGCAAAGAAAAATATATATACTGCTAGAATGCGTTATGGGTAAATGAAATTCACGTCCTGGCAACATCTCTAGTAATGGCGTCGTAATTTTATTAATTTGAAATTTTGTTCTATTGTTTTTAAATACATTAGGAAATAGAATACTTACATATGAAATGTGATGTTCGGACACTTAAGATTTTTTTTGTATAATTTTTACAGAATGTGACAGCACAAGCAGGCATTTTTAAAAATTATAAGTAGCGACTCGAGACGTACTTCAGCGGCGAACGTTCGCTCGCGTGTGACGAGTGAGACGCTTATATTTATATTAGACGCTTGTATTTTTTGGCTTCAGTTTTGAGGCACGGATTAGGCATCTGGACCTATATATAATCTAAGATCAAGAATTAGTGTACAATAAGAACACTAATGTTTTATATATATGCAATCGACAGATTTTGACGAGCTGACAATTGAAACTTAAACGTACGTTGTAGCTTCTCTGAGTCAAAAGCTATAGTAAATGGAAATCTCGAAGCGCAGAAAAATTACCTCAAAATGGCGGCGCTTCTTCCTCCACCGCGATGCGTAGCAGTCCTTATGCTTAACGAATTCTTTGATCTTACATTTTGGGTGGAGATGATAGATATGTAGTTACAACACCAAACTATATCCCCCGATTTTGTTGTCATTCGATTTTTGAATTGCTTCCCACTATGGAAGTCATTTTAAAGACGTATTCACGTCAAAAAGAAAATGTCACGACTGGAGGTAAGTGGAAAAATAAGTATATTATATGAAAGTGTATGAAATATAAGTTTGTAATTACAAAAACTATTTTTTTTTACGTGTTATATCAACAAATTAACGACTTTCGGTTTTTGAAGTGAAAACTTCTTTAGCGGCGTTGTGCACTTTTTGGGATGGGTAAAAAATGTTAAACTCGCGTCAGGACACGTGACCTGATCGTAAATGTGCCAGAGCTTCTTATATTAAAAAAAATATTTTTACGCCATCTGTGGATTCTGCGCGACACTACTGTAGTTTGATATATACTTATGTATGATGTGGTATAGATCCACTAGAGGGCGCTAATCTAAGTTTTGGGGAGTAATGTAATGTGTTTTCACTTCTGTCGGCTGTCCCATGACTGCCTACTTTTTTTCCTTTACTTGTGCTATGAGACCTCACTTCTTACTAAATTTCATGATTCTAGGTCAATGGGGAGTACCCTATAGGCTTTAATTTATATGCGAAATGTTCAAATTTGGTCAAATGTAAGGCTTAAGTGGCTATATGTTTTGATTGCGTTGACTTAAAAGCTTGATTTTTTTATAGCTTCAAGGGACCGCATACTTATGCATTTAGCATTAATTTTAACTTGATGCGTCCACGGGTCCCTGAGAAATAGAGTCTTGACAGACGGACAACAAAGTGATCCTATTTTCCTTATGAGGAACGGAATCAATCAAATGAAATTTAGGTGGCAACAGCTTGCATCCTGTTTACCTTTCATGTAACACTAATACCATTGTACCTGAAGATCTGACTTTTAAAAAGAGTGGCCATGAGTTTCTTTGCCAGTATTCTTCTCATAAGGCTCTACGCATTTTGGAAACTGGAAGTTATAGATCGACACAAGCAGGCAGTAGATTTTGGTGTTTTCACCTAATTTACCTCGACAATCCAGTACATGCTGTGGCGTCTGTTTGCGTCGATCTATGATTTTTAACAGTAGCTTCAATTTAACGTTCATAAATGTCACTCAGTGTCTTAATTGAATAAATGATTTTGAATTTGAACCCTAAAAAACACTCTTCAGTCAGTTACATATTAGTAGTAGTTAATTTTTTTTTTTAAAGGTTACTAGTAACGTGGGTCACACATTACTAGTAATCGTATTAATCCCTCCAGCTAAGCTTAACTCTTGTGTTAGGAGTGGGTTCACGACGGTAGTGCACTGGGTGGGGTTCGAACCCGCAACCACTTGATCGCAAGTCCGACGCCTTAGCCATTACGCTACCGCCGCTTTAAGGCCCTCTCCTTTTGCTGTAAAATCTCTTAACTCTTTTGGTTTTTATTTTCAGGGTGACAGTGGTGGTCCTCTACAGATTAGTTCAAAGTATGGAACATGTATATATAATATCATCGGGGTGACTTCCTATGGCAGACAATGTGGATTCGTCGGCAATGCGGGAATGTACACCAAAGTGGAATTCTATGTACCCTGGATAGAGAGCATTGTGTGGCCATGATTATTTGAATAAACTTTAAAGGCCATTGACAATAAATTATATTGTGAATAATTGTATTTTTTTTTTGGGCAGGATCTGTATTTACGAAATAGTTCGGTTTAACTTCGCTAGATGGCGTTAGTCCATGTAAATATAGATTTTTATTTTTAACCCCCGACGCAAAAAGAGGGGTGTTTTAAGTTTGACGTCGATATCTGTCTGTGGCATCGTAGCTCTCAAACGGATGGACTGATTTCGATGCGGTTTTTTCCATTTGAAAGCTAGTTTTCTTGTCTGTTTGGTTAATATCGGTCCAGCAGTGTAAGAGTATCAGCTCTTTTCCAAAATGATGTAAGTCATTTTTTTCACAACTCCCTCAGTATTGGTATCAAATGAAAGGGCTTGACTAGTAGAATAGAGAATAGATGGCCGTTCATACTATGTTTATTATTTTCGAGTCGGGGGGTTTTTAATTTTTTTATTTATAGTTATTAACACCTTTTATTAGCTCTCATAGTTGCAATAAGGTAAATAAAGCGGCGGTAGCGTAATGGCTAAGGCGTCGGACTTGCGATCAAGTGGTTGCGGGTTCGAACCCCACCCAGTGCACTACCGACGTGAACCCACTACTAACACAAGCGTTAAGCTTAGCTGGAGGGGTTAACAAGAATACTAGTAATGTGTGACGCACGTTACTAGTATTCTTTAAAAAAAAAAAAATATTTATATTACTTAGTTAAAGATCTTTATTATATAGAACTTATATTAAATTCTTCTTATCTTAAGCGGCGACGCCATCTTGGACATCGTCTTCTGAAAAAAACGAAACATTCAAACAATTAGATTTATATTATAACCAATTAAATGACCAATAAAACAACCAACGACCTATGTTAAGAAAGAACGAAGATGCTGCGAGTAACCTGGCTTGTTGGTCT